>OY740782.1:67909850-68504975 GCA_963514005.1 Raja brachyura
GCATCCTAGAGATCATTCATCATCTAATAAGATTATATTTGCCCTCATCCCTTGAGTCAACTCCATCCCCACAGCCTCTTAACACATTGGTGTTCAAAAATATATACATTTCAGCTTCGCATTTACTCAAAGCATACACATAACTCTCTGAGACAGAGAATTCCAAACAGTTAGAACAATCAACAAGAAAATATTTCTTCATATCTTGGCTAAAAGGCCTCCCCAGTTTACTAGTAGAAATTAAATGTTTCCTTGTAGCAACAAGCAGAAACCATTTTACTGGCATGTGATAGGGACTCCATTACAGTTGCAATGTTGTACAACTGCTACGATTAAATTAGTGAGTAAGGGAGTTAGCCCTGATAATATTATGGATTTTTACAAGAAATGCAAAGGCTCTCCTCCCAATGCCTGGTATTTGTGTGGTGTGAATATCACTTGCCCACCATTGAATCCTAGCCTGGACTTTACCCAGACCACACTGCATGTGGAAATAAACACCTTATTATCTAATTAATCATGAATGGAGCTTAATGCTGCACAATCATCTGTGAATAATCCACATATGACCTTTCAATGTTTAAAATAGTTGGGTGGAGATCACTACCCTAATGAAGATAATGTCCGGCAATTGAGATGATTGGCTTCCAACAACTAGAATCATCTGCTTTACACTAGTTATGTTTTTAGCCACTCAAATTCCCCAAAATCCCCACTAATTGCAATTCCAAACATCAGGTTGATCATTGATAAGAGCCCTTCAAAATCGTACTTTGCCACACATGTTGTGAAGTGCAGATCAGTTGAGGGAATGGGGACACTAGAAAAATAATTGATCTATCCTTCCAACTCTCACTGCAATATATCTTGCCAGTATTCTGAGGTAGGGAGCCCTAAATTCCACTGGAATTTGGTATTAGACTCCCAGATGGTTCAAAAGACATTTTGACAAATATAATAGGGGTTAGAGGGATATGAGCCAAATGAACTAGCCTAGTATAGTATGGCAGCTTGGTCAGCATTGATGAGTTGGGCCACCAGGCCTATTTCTATGTTGTATAGCTCCATGAGCCTATGACTAACAACTCCTATTGAAAGAACATTTTCATTGAGGCTTCTTTGTTTTATTTAAGTTAATGTGGAACTCTTTATTCACCCTACAAGTTACCCTTAGTTTATTGGATTTCATTTAATAGCGCATTTTTACAAGAGGAGGAGCAGTTATTAAACATCCACAGAGATAGTCAGATTAATTGAGCCTCTCAGCACCACCTGTGAGTGCGTGAGACTGCCTTTAGGAGCAATGAGCAGATTAATTTTTGGGTGATCAGAAACTCCAGAGTAAAAGATAACGTGCATCCCAGAATTTGTTCCTCTTTCACATGTGCCCTCTACATTCATTTTTACTCCTTCAAACATTCTTATAAATGAATTCAGTAAAAGTGGCACATTGGGTACATTCATATATTTAAAATGCAGTGCTGCGTTGGAAATGGAGTGGACGAAAGGTTACAGATACCAAAAAGAGAAAGAAAAGAAACATCGATCAATTAATTATTTATATAATATTATTTTGTGGACTTTACTTTTTGTTTCCTAATGTAAATGTTCCTCGTTTAAACCAAAATGTGCGTCTTCAGGAAAGGTTTAGGCTTGCAAAATGTTGGAAATATCAAATTATATGATCAATAGGTTTTCAATAAAAGTAAAAGATTTTGTTGCTACAAAGTTTGCACATAACAATTAGCACAAACATGTTGAGTCAATATAAACCCATATAATTTTAAATTCAGTCAATGTCTCCATAGAATCTTGATAATGTAATCATTCGCAGGTAATGGGGATATTATAATGCCTGTCATCTTCAGTCAGAATAAGAATTTCATGCCATTCCCTCTGGCAGTCCTGAGGATAACACGTCACATATTCTTCAGTACCATGTTTGTAGAGTCTGAAGGTTCTGATCTTCAATTGAAATGTGCATCCAATGAGAAACATTTCAATCTAGAAATAAATAAATACAGAAACAATAATTTCAACTGTCAAATGTGTTTTGTCTCTAGATAAATAAAATATTATCAGATGAAATTTCACCATTTTGTCCTGGAATTTGGCTCACCTCAAAGCACTGTCTATTTGTCATGTTCTTTCCAACCTTCATCTATTCCTTGCCATTGTCATCAAACTTTAGAGTCAGGGCACAAATATGCATGAACTGATAGGCTACCACACAAATTCTGAGCACTTTGAAACTGACAAAAGGAAATGGAAAAGTAGGAATGGGAGAAGTGTGGTGATGAGTAGAATTAATCTTGGCATTCTACTCAAAAATATAAATCCAAATTATAGCAAAGAACAGAGAATGGTACATAACAGGAGCAGGCCCTTCAGCCCAGTATCTGTGCCAAACTTATGTCAAAGTAAACCAACCCCATCTGCCAGCACCTGATCTATATCCTTCCATTCCCTTCATAATTATATAAACTTCGACAGGTCTCTCCTCAACCTCCAATGCTCCAGAGAAAACAATTCAAGTTTGTGCAAACTCTCCTTATACCTAATAGACTCTAATCCAGACAGCATCCTGGTAAACCTCATTTGTACCCTCTCCAAAGTTTCCACATCCTTTCGTAATGGGGCAACCAGAACTACACACAATCCTTCCAATGCAGTCTCACTAAAGTTTTGTACAGAGAAAGCAATGTTAGAATGGCCTCAATTGTCATAATTGGATCCATAGGTAAAACATTATCTGGAGATACTAATCCACATTATGAACTAGAGATTTAAAAAACTGGTTCAGCAAACACAATAATAATGGATGCATAACATTTTATATATTTATTCAGAAACATCACTGACAAAGCTGGCATTTATTGTCCATTAATTGTCTCTAAATAAAAGTAGTCAGATAAAGACGATTTCTTCCCTGAAGGACACGAGTGAAACAACAACAAAAAAATTACTGGAGGAACTCAGAGAGGCAGGCAGCATCTGTGGAGGGAATGGCCAGACTACCTTTCAGATTGGCACCCATCAAACTGATGGAGTAGGTAGGAGAAGGATGGAAAAGACAGGTAAAATGGGGTGGGATGGTTGGCAGGTAAGTGGAGTAAATGGCAGGCTAGGTGAAAAGGAGACGCAAGAATGTCAGATGAGAGAAGAGGAAGAGTGGAATATAAAGCCAGTGGGAGGGATATGAGTGAAATGGTACAGAGAGTGAGGGGAAAGATATTGGCTAGCTGGGCTTGTTTTCCCTGGAGTAAAGCAGACTGAAGAGGTAACTTGATAAAAGTATATAAGATGAGAGGCATTTGTTTTCTCCATGGTAGGGATATTAAAAACACGAGGGCATAGTTTAAAGCTGAGGTTGGACATCGAAAAGGGTACATATTTTTGTTACACACAGAGTGGTTGATTTCTGGAATGGTGTGGCAGAGGAGGTAGAATCTAATACAATTAGTACATTTAAGAGTCACTTACACAGATACCCAAATAGGCAAAACATAGAGGATACGATCCTAATGAGGGCAAATTGGATTAGCATAGATGGGCACAATGGTTGCCATGGTTCAGATCAGCCATTCCTGTGTTGTAACTCTATGACTAATGCAGGTATTGACAGACGGAATCTTAATAAAGTTGGAGTTGAAAGCAAGTTTAGTAAAGATACAGTGAGGAAACAGGCACTTCAGCCCACCGAGTCTGTGCCGACCACCCGTACACTAGTTCTATGTTTTGCATAGCACCAGTTTTGCATCCTGCATGCTAGGAGCAATTTACAAAAGCAAATTAACCTACAAACCTGCAAGTCTTTGAAATGTGGGAGGAAACAGGAGCACCGAGAGAAATCCCATGAGGTCACAAGGAGAATGTACAGACTCAGTACAGACAGCACCCGTGGTCAGGAACAAACCAGAGGCTCAATTTTGAAAGGTTGTGCAAATCTGCCTGAACATAGAGAATCTAGCATCGTCCAGCAGTTGCTGGTCAGACTACAAATAAGTCAACAATGAAGAAAGAAATGAGTCTTAGGGAGTCACTGCGAACCGGGGGGGGGGGGGGGGGGGGGGGGGGGGGAAAGATTACAAACTGCAGCACGAGTTGATACCGTGAGTAATAATTGTGGAGAGGTGCAAGTTAGGGGTATAGCTAAACAAACAGTCTCACACATGCGGATAGGAATTTAATTTGTTCACACTTAGAGCTGGAGTTGCGAATAGGTGATCAAGATAAATGTATTTATGGAAGTGGCAAGTCATTATGGTTATCATGATATTATCTTTGATTTCTGAGAGTGGCAGGGGAAAGGGATGTAGTTCTAAAAGGAAGCCACATGGGAATGTTCAGTGTTCCACTATTATAAATTAACACGAGAAATCTTGTTATGTAATATTTCAAAATAAGGGTACTTGCACTTGCAATAGAATAAGATATTCAAATTAAGTGAAAAAAATGTTTACATTAGCCATTTGATATTAAATTCAACAAATGCTTAGTTAACCGACCCCTTGCAAAGTGTATCCAGCCATCTGCTATACCTACAAATAGAATCCAACTGCATTGTACATATGCAAAGTGGTTCAGTAGATTGCCATAGTTAAAGGGGTTTTGTACCTCTTATATTATTATTCTGCCATGGCTAGCATGTGGATTATATTGTATTGAAGTGATGTACCAGTATTATCCATACATATATAATATTTATGATATTACACTAAATCATAAATCCAACTACTGGCTCCAAGGTATAGCCTCCAAATTACTGAACGTATACTCTTGGCCATGTGATGGTGCTATTGGAATGCACACAAAGCATGAGAATTTCAATTTACAGCAATAAAGACATTTTGGAAGGGAATCATTAGGTCATAACTCCTTACCTGCTCCAGTCCACCTGTGTCACCAACCTGGTTGAGATGGTTCATCATAAAACTCAAAGGATCTGGCGAGGAATCTCGGGCAAAGAAAATAGAACAAAAGCCAGGAACATCTTCTCCATCTTTTAAACCCTCATGGAGTTCAAACACCGTGTACAACATCAGGAATTTCATGGCTTCAAACATCTTGTATTCATTCTCTTGCTTACTGAATAATTTTATACACATAGCTGTTCTTTTCTCCTGATCTTTAATTCCATGAAAGTTCATCCACTAGAATAGAATAGAATGGATTACATTAATCAAAACATCACAAATTGCTTCAGAAGTTAGATCGATTAAACATATAAAATTGATGAATTGCAAGAAAAACATCCAGACAATTGGCACAAAAATAAAAATCTTTCTGATGGCCAAAGAACTAATCTGAATTCTTATTTCAAAATGTGTATGGTTTCAGTGGTGGGGATTAGAATCCTGACATCTAATTTGGAGTCTCACAGGACATAACTATATGTGTTAAAGAAGGAACTGCAGATGCTGGAGAATCGAGGGTACACAAAAGGCTGGAGAAGCTCAGCGGGTGCAGCAGCATCTAAGGAGCGAAGGAGATGGGCAACGTTTCGCGTTGTCTGAAGAAGGGTCTCGACCCAAAATGTCACATTCCTTTTCTCCAGAGATGCTGCCTTACCCGCTGAGTTACTCCAGCTTTTGGGGGTATATCTTAGATTTAAACCAGCATCTGCAGTTCCTTCCCACACATAACTGTATGTATCAGGTTCTCAGGAGGGTGGGTGTATATTCAGAAAAAAATAAAATCTGGGCATCACATGCCACCCCACACAGACCAATAGCATGTTCTTCATTATTTATGGCAATAGCCAGGAAGGCAAGGTATGGAAAAAAAAAAATAGGTACTTGGGTTTAGGTCAGGATTGAGAGATCATTTTAATGTGGCACTTAATTTGTTATTGCGCTGCCTATTTTAAAAAAAACCAGAATATGGATTCTGATCCGACAGATTATGATTACAGGACAGGAACAAACTCATGTATACTTGGTAAAAGATCCAGGGGCATTGTGATTAAATAACTCTGTAGGAATGTTTTCAGTTGCTTCAATGTCAGATGATGTGCAGCGAGTGAGATGTATTGTGACACTGCTTTTTAGGATACGCCTTTGAGCAGTTCATTGGGTTGTTTTTCTAATTACAAAATGAGTGCAAATTGTAATTGTATTTGCAGAGAAATTTATGCTAGGGGCCTCTACATTAAGCAGGTGTGAATGTATTAATTAAAATTTCACCCCACCACAAAATCCACCCTGCTCCTTTTTACATTTATCTGCAATTCCTGGACACTAATTTGTTTTTTACCCCCTCTTTCCCCAACCCACTGCCCATTTCCATCTATATCCCTCTTTCTAGCTTTACATTTCACCCCTTTTCTCTCGTGATCTGACATTCTGTCTTCCTCTCATCTGTAGGCTTTGTCACTTACGCTACCCATCTGACAAACAAACCACCCTCATGTGTAACCATCTATCACTTGCCTGGCTTTGTCGCGCCCCACCTCTTTTGCAGCCTTATAGCCTTTCCCAAGAAGGGTCCTGACCTATAATGTTGGTTGCTCACTCCCTTCACAGATACTGCTTGTTCTGTTGAGCTTCTCCAGCAATTTGTGTTTTGAATTGGAAACGAGAAAACAATATCGCACTGTATTTTTGAGTTTAAAGAGAACTTTAATATTGACAAGATATGCAAGGAACTGCAGATGATGGAATTTTGAGCAAAATAGAGTGCTGAGGGAACTCAGACAAATCTGGGGAAGGTATGGACAGGTGATGTTTCAGGTTGGGACCCTTCCTCAGACTAAGGAGTATCTCTTCCCTCCCCTGATGCTGCCTGACCTGTTGAATTCCTCCAGCACTTTCTGTTTCTCTTTAATTTAGAATGCAGTTCAAATTTTTTACAACCTGCTGTTGCTTTCTATTATTTATCATGAAATAAGGTATTGAACAGTTGTAAATCTCCTTAATGAAGATAATAGATCTTCCATCTTTCTATATCATAGATGGTATGTTTTGCATAACTGTCCCATCCATAAAGTTCCTTCTAAACACTATCATTATCCAATTTTAAAAAGATACAAAGGGCTAGAGTAACTCAATAGACAGGCAGCAACTCTGGAGAATGATAGGCAACGTTTCAGGTCGGGAACCTTCTTCAGACCACAAAGTGCAGGAAGATACTCAGTGGGTCAGGCAGCAATCACTGGGGAACCATGGATATCCATGTTCTCCAAAGGTGCTGCCTGACCCGCTGAGTTACTCCAGCACTTTGTGCCAATTCTTGCAAGGCAGCATCTGCATTTTCTTGTTTTTTTATGATGTAACTAACTGGTTATTCATAGCTCTGCCCGACAAGATAAAATAGCAGGTACTTCAGATCATTTGCAATTAATTAACAGTGATTAATGCCTATGGTGAGGACAGAAGGCTCTTCACAAAAGCAAGTCCTTTCTTCCCTTCATGAACAAATACTGTACTTCGCATACACTACCTGCACTTGTAAGAGTTCCAAACACTTGCGAAGTTTTCCAAAAACATTGTTCCCAGTATATCTCTCAGGACCAAAGTTGTATTGCTGCACCCAGTTGCAGCCATGCATAAATATTTTTTCTGGTAACTGAAAAGGAAGTTAAAAAATATCAATTACAAATCACCTTTTTTCTTACATTTAATCTACACATCAAATGCATTCATGGAGTACAGGGATGTTGATGAAAAGAAAATATAATTTTTTGACACAGAATCTGTCATTATATTTGTTTCAAAAGCACCACTTAATGGATGAAATGTCACAAGTGATTATATACAAGGTAGCCAAATGAAAAAACATCCAATTGAAATGTCGGTTGTGGGCACTTGATCTTAATGCAGTATTATGAACTTCATAATTATCAATAAATAATACATAATACAAATATGTTAATCTTCATATGTTTAATAATAATCTTTACATTATTGTACTGCTTTTGATAATGAACACAAAGTTATAGCACTCATGCCTAACCAACCCGAATTTTGCATAGCTGATGTTAACAAAGGCACTTTTTGTGACAGAGTCTGACAAGACATGTTGAATCAGTTTAATACTTCAACATACATGTATCACAATTCAAGCAGGGAATAGTTCAGCATTTATTTGCAGAGCAATCCACGCAGTCTCTGACAAGAATATAGAGACTGCAAAAGCATCAAAGTTGGAGGTCATTACCCAAACCAAAGTAGCTTCGTAAACCCCAAAATACCTTCACGAAAAATAACTGCCTTTTTCAAATTAAAGATGAATAAATGTCCTCGTCTTGAATAGATGTATTTCACTTTCTTGGGACAGTGGCGGGAGGGAGGTGGGAGCAGGGGTGTCTAACAGCATGAATTGCACTTTTGGGTAAGTTTGAATTTAAGTTTGTATTTGTTTTTGTTACCTCTCTTGCTGTTGTCGATGTTAAATATATTGCCAATTGAACATGCACTTCAAACAATCCGCATTTCAAACCTTTCAAATTGTTGAGTTCTTCTATGCTTTTGAAGTTTACTTAAATTTAAAAATATTTCAACAGAATATCGTAGGCCCCCCTCGGTCATGACTGACCATGGGTGATGCATCCTAGTTGTTGGCTGCTTGCTCCAACCTCGGCTAGAGCATCGTCGCTTGTGGCTGAAGAGACCAATGCGGGACTGACAGTCTCTGTAGCCAAGGTCACATTAGTGTGTGGTCTCTGGTTTGTTGAAGTTGCTGTGCTCCTTTCTGCGTGCCCGCTTGTCTGCCGCTACGTTCATCAGTTTCTATTCCCCCGTTTTGAGATATTGGTTCAGGGTACCTCTCCACCTCGTGCCGTCAGCTACAAGGCTCTCCCAGGACTCCACATCGATGTTGAGTGCCTTCATATCTCTCTTGCGGACATCGTAATGTAGCTGGGGGCAGCTGATGGTTCTCCTCCCAGATGTCAGCTCTCCATAGAGGATGTCTTTTGGAATACGGCCATCCTCCATGCGGTGGACATGGCCCAGCCACCACAGTCTGCGCTGCCTGAGTAGAGTGTACATACTGGGAAGGCCAGCGCGAGACAGGCTCTCGGCGTTGGACACTCTGTTTTGCCAGGATATGCCCAGAATACAGCAGATGCTTCTCAGGTGGAAGGTGTTGAGTCTTCTCTCCAGTCTGGCATATGTAGTCCATGTCTCACTGCCGTACAGCAGCGTGCTGTTGACACGGGCGTTGTAGACTGCTATCTTTGTCTTCATTGTCAGCTTTGGGTTGGTCCACATTCGAGTTGTGAGGCGAGCGAGAGTTGTAGCTGCCTTCCCGATCCTGTTATCAATCTCTGTGTCCAAGGAGAGGTTGTCGGTGATGGTGGAGCTGAGGTACGTGAACTGATGGACAGCATCAAGTTCGTAGTCGTCGATGGTGATGACAGGTGGTGCCTCTGTATCCTGCCCCAGGACGTTCGTCTTCTTCAGGCTGATGGTCAGCCCAAAGTCCTTGCAAGCCGGATACAAGCGGTCCATCAGTGACTGTAGTTCCTGCTGTGTGTGGGACACAACTGCAGCGTCGTTGGCAAACAACATGTCTCTGATGGGAGCTTCACGTACTTTTGACTTTGCTCTGAGGCGGGTGAGGTTGAAGAGCCAGCCATCTGACCTAATACGCAGGTAGATCCCCTCTGTTGCATTGCCGAAGGCATGTTTCAGGAGCAGAGCGAAGAAAATCCCAGAGTGTGGGAATGAGGACGCAGTCTTGTTTGACGCCACTACGGATGTCGAAGGGCTCCGAGAAGCTGCCATTGAACTGCACTGTCCCCTTCGTGTTGATGTGGAAGGATTCTATCATGCTCTGCAGCTTTGGTGGGCAGCCGATCTTTGGCAGAGCCTTAAATAGGCCATCTCTGTTGACGAGGTCGAACGCCATGGTGAGGTAAATGACAGCAACATACAGAGGCATCCGTTGTTCTCTGCACTTCTCCTGGAGCTGGCAAAGGGAGAAGACCCTGTCAACTGTTGACCTTCCAGCTCGGAAACCGCATTGTGACTCTGGGTAGACACTTTCTGTCAGCTTCTGCAGGCAGATCAAGATGACCCGAGCAAAGACCATGCCGACTATGTTGAGGAGGGAGATGCCTCTGTCGTTGTTACAGTTGCTTCTCTCACCCTTGTTCTTGTAGAGGGTGATGATCGTGGCATCCTTCATGTCCTGCGGTACAGCTCCTTCTTGCCAGCACTGGCAGAGGACTTCATACAAAGGAAGCAATAAGGTAGCCTTGCAATGCTTGATCAGGTCAGGGGGAATCTCGTTGCTGCCTGGGGCCTTGCCTGAGGCCAGGCTGTCAATGGCCTTGCTGAGCTCTTCTACTGTCAGCTCTGTGTCTAACGCATCCATGGCCGGCAGGCACTCGATGGCATCAAGGGCTGAGGGGGACACAGTGTTCTCTCTCAAGTAGAGGTCGGAGTAGTGTTCCACCCATCTCTCCATCTGCTGATTTCAGGAGCAGAGCGAAGAAAATCCCAGAGTGTGGGAGTGAGCACGCAGCCTTATTTGACACCACTGCGGATGTCGAAGGGCGCCGAGAAGCTGCCTTTGAACTGCACTTGTCCCTTCGTGTTGATGTGGAAGGATTCTATCATGCTCTGCAGTTTTGGTGGGCAGCCAATCTTTGGCAGAGCCTTAAATAGGCCATCTCTGTTGACGAGGTCGAACGCCATGGTGAGGTCAATGACAGCACCATACAGGGGCATCCGCTGTTCTCTGCACTTCTCCTGGAACTGGCGAAGGGAGAAGACTGTCAACTGTTGACCTTCCAGCTCGGAAACCGCATTGTGACTCTGGGTAGACACTTTCTGCCAGCTTCTGCAGGTGGATCAAGATGACCCGAGCAAAGACAATTCATTTTCTTAACAATAATCCATGGAATCTGGTAAAACTGCAACAGTCACATCTTAATAAATACGTTATTAAATTACAGCACAAATATTAATTATAAGCAAATTAGAAAAATGTTGAGAAATTAAAACAGGTCGTGATAACAAGCCTTTCCATATCATCATCTTACCGACAGGGGCAATAGCTCCAAAAGGACATACATGCAGTGTAGTGGATCACATTCGGCAACTACATCTGTTACTTGCTAAATGTATGGTAATAACAAGTTATATTACTTCATTAACAACTTATCCCTGCAGCAACCCTGGTCTCATCCTATTAGAGATATTTCCTCTGTATTAGAAATGCTCTCCGCATGGCCTCATGTTTACGCAAAAAACAGCTGAAAGGTATACAATATACATTCACACTTAAAAATAATGAAATTAATGTGTGTTTTGGAAGCAGAGTCAATTTTTCACTGATTCAAAGCATTGGGATACAACAGTTTTGAATTTGGTCCTATACTTTACAAGCTCAAGTTACCTTGGTTATGTCCTGTTCCTTCATCCACGATGGAAGAGGTATACCCTGGCTGAAAATCTGGAACAATACCGCCCTCAGAGCACAGTAGTTATCTCCTCTGATTCTTCGCATGTGTTTAATGTGGTGCAACAAATAAATATCTTCATAAGCCTGCAACATAGAAATTGGACTATGTAATTATCAATTTGGAGGAATATAAGAAATGGAAACACAACTAGGCCATCTGACTTATTACTTCACTATTCAAAGATCACTCACTCATTGTCCAAGATCTACATGTTAAGATTGTCTTAACATATAGATAACACTAAATATGACAGAAGATTCCAAAAATCTACAACCACCTACATAAACAGTTTACAGCCACCTACATAGAACCACCTACATACACCTCATCTTAATTCCATTTGGGTGCCTGCTTCCCCGTGACCCTTGGTTCTTGGTTACTTGGTCCTCCAAAATATTCCAACTGGAATTTAAACTGGAGGTGGTGAAGAGAGGGTTATTGAGAAGAAAGTGCCACTTTAAATTTAGTTGCATCTGGCTGGGCAACCATGGCTTGGTGGAGATTATTCCATGCTTTAATAGTGCATGGGAAGAACGAATTGCTGTACACATCTGTCTTTGAGGCTGGGACCAAAAATTGGATCGAATGCCCTCGTCTGCTCCTAATTGGTTTGGGGTTGGTGTAGGTCTTGTGATCTATGTCTAGCTGACCATTTAACATTTTGTAAAAACAGGTCAAACGGTGAGCTTCACGTCTGTCTTGGAGAGGGTTCCACCCCAGAGAATTCAGAAGTTTGGTGACACTCGCTTCTCTCTCGTAGGTGTTAGTAACAAATCGAGCGGCCTGTCTTTGGACATGTTCGATGGATGAAATGTTTTTATCTGTGTATGGGTCCCAAGCTGCAACTGCGTAGTCCAGATGAGGTCTAACGAGGGTGAAATACAGCTTCACCTTGACAGAAGCTGAACAATGATGGAAGTTGCGCCTCAGGAAGTTTAGGACACCTGTTGCTTTCACTGTTACATGTCCTTGGTTGCTTCATGTAATTTAGTAGATTTGATAAAATGCTTCGACTGAACCCAATTCTTAAGTCAAAAAATCCTGTAGTCCTGTTTCTCCCCGTCTATCTCCTGTGCATCTGCTGCTCTACTGTCCCTACTTCAAGTAAACAGGCTTTATTTTCTCCAGGCTAAATTAAGGTGTGTTGCGTCGATATTTCCTAAGGTTCAAGCACTCTAAAAAGGTATTTATTTCTAAGCTTCGGGCGTATTTGGAATTCCAGTCTCCCTCAAACACTGCTTGTAGTTCCTGGTGAACTGATGCCATGTCCTTTAGCCATCTGCTCTGTTTGTGTTCAATGACCAGGCTCACCCCTGTGTTTTCCACATAGTCATCCCCAACCCAGTCAGAGGAACTGATATACACTGCTTTATCCGTCACCATGTACTTGTTGCGATTTACGCTAGAAAACATGTCGGAATAACAAAATATTTCACATCAAAGCTGCAGTTGATGGGTTCAATGCAGAACATTTTGAGAGACCACAGAAAATTGAGCATTGGTATATATGTTTCCTTCCAGCAGCTGACCAGCAGTCGCACCTTCACATTCCACAGAAAGAGAGCTTCCCGCAACCCTTTTTCTATCAGAGGCCAGTACCTCTGAACATTGGTGTTGTTGATAAGAGGCAGAAAATCCATGACAGCTACGTGTATAAATCTCCTGGCACTGGCAATAACCCTGAGAACAGCATCGATGTCCCTGGTACGGTCATTGGGGCACAGAAGGGCCAGAGAGGTGGCCAGATAGACCTCAGCTTCAACCTCGTTCAGCTGTAACTTGAGAGGCGAATGTACACTGGAGATGGCAAACAGTTTCTTCGACCAGATTTCAGGCACTGAGTCTCGGTACTCCAGCTGCCAGTACACTGAGAAGACTCTGTGCAGATCTAGAGCCAGGCAGCTACAATTGTACACAATAATTCCCAGCTCCTTCATCTGTGGATGTGAAGTGACAACTGGTTCTTCACTGACCAGATTGAAAAAAAACAGCCACTTGGTAGCTACCCTGTCAATCTCTCTCACAATCTTGCACCTCTGAATTGGGACAACATTAATCAGTCTTTATCTCACATTGGCAGAGGACCTAGTCGTGGTCACAGTGTAACCTCATGAGAAAAAAATTAACAATCTGCCAATGTTAACTTTATCTGTTTATTACTCATCTGCCCTTTAATCAATTCTCCATCAATACACTTGTAACCACAAACCAATGAATCTTACTGTTACATTTCATGTAACACCTCATTAAATACCTTGAAAGGATCCAGAGATACTACAACCATTGATTTGCCATTATCATCCTCAAAATAAAATTTCTTGGATTAATGAAACACACATTTTCCTTCCTTAATCCATGTTGGCTCTGCTGAATCATATTGCGACAATCTAAAATCTCTGTTCCCACATTCCAAAAATCATCATTAGCAGTGAAGTCATCTAATGTAGCATCTTGGGCTTGTAGTTGTAGACCTAGCAGCTTTACATTGGTTCAGTGCCCTCGGTATCAACAACAATTAAATAGTTATATCCACATTTCTTCAAAGAGTTACAACTCTTTTTAATATTTAGCTTTCAGGGGACACTATAGTAAGATATACATTTGATTCATCAAATTTAATAGTATTTGGCTTAAAGTATTTTCAATTGCAAGCATGCAATCTGTCAACATACAGATTCTCAGCTTTTCTGTGTTCTAGTCACAAATTTCAGTGCCAATTCAGGAATTTAAAATAGTGCTCAAAAGATCACATTAAATATTAAGGTAGACACAAAATGCTGGAGTAACTCAGCGGGACAGGCAGCAACTCTGGAGAGAAGGAATGGGTGACGTTTCGGGTCTAGACCCTTCTTCCGATTCATGACGGGAGTTGGCGGGACAGAGATAGAATGTAGTCAGAGACAGCAAGACTGGTGGGAGAACTGGGAAGGGGGAGGGGATGGAGAGAGAGGGAAAGCAAGGGCTATTTGAAGTTAGAGAAGTCAATGTTCATACTGCTGTAGTGTGAGCTACCTAAACAAAATATAAGATGCTGTTCGTCCAATTTGCGCTGGGCCTCACTCTGACAATGGAGGAGGCCCAGGCCAGAAAGCTCAGATTGGAAATGGGAGGGGGATATAAGTACTGAGCAACCGGAAGATCAGGTAGGTTAAGGCAGATTGAGCAGAGGTGTTGAGCAAAATGATTGCCAAGCCTGCGCTTGGTCTTGCCGATGGACATTATTGCAATAGAGGGAGTGCAGAGAAGGTTCACCAGACTGATTCCTGGGATGTCAGGACTGTCTTATGAACAAAGACTGCATAGACTCGGTTTATACTCTCTAGAATTTAGGAGATTGAGAGGGGATTTTATAGAAACTTACAAAATTCTTAAGGGGTTGGACAGGCTAGATGCAGGATGATTGTTCCCGATGTTGGGGAGGTCCAGGACAAAGGGTCACAGCTTAAGGATAAGGGGGAAATCCTTTAGGACCGAGATGAGAAGGACTTTTTTCACACAGAGAGTGGTGGGTCTCTGTAACTCTCTGCCACAGAGGGTAATTGAGGCCAGTTCATTGGCTATATTTAAGAGGGAGTTAGATGTGGCCCTTGTGGTTAAGGGGATCAGAGGGTATGGAGAGAAGGCAGGTACGGGATACTGAGTTGGATGATCAGCCATGATCATATTGAATGGCGGTGAAGGGCCGAATGGCCTGCTCCTGCACCTAATTTCTATGTTTCTATGTACAGGAGTTCACACCTGGAACAGCAGATATAGTAGATGATGTTGGAGGAGGTGCAAGTGAACCTTTGCCTCACCTGAAAAAACTATTGGGTTCCTTGGATGGAGTCGAGGGAGGAGGTAAAGGGGCAGGTGTTTCATCTCCTGCGGTTGCAGGGGAAAGGTGGTTTGGGTGGGAAGGGACGAGTTGACCAGGGAGTTGCGGAGGGAACGGTCTCTGCCGAAAGCAGAAAGAGGTGGAGATGGCAAGATGCGGCCGGTAGGAGGAATCCAGTTGGAGGTGGCGAAAATGCTGGAGGATTATATGTTATATGCGACGGCTGATGGGGTAGAAGGTGAGGACAAGGGGGACTCTGTCCTTGTAACGAATGGGGGGGGGAGGGGCAACAAGAGCGGAACTGCGGGATATCAAAGAGACCCAAGTAAGAGTCTCATACATAATAGAAGAGGGGAACCCCCGTCTCCCAAAGAATGAGGACATCTCCGATGACATGGTATAGAAAACCTCATCGTGGGCGCATATGTGGCGTAGACAGAGGAATTGGGAGATGGGGATAGTCAATTTTAGTCAAGATAGCTTTGGGAGTCAGTGGGTTTGTAATAGATGTCGGTCAATAGTCCGTCTCCTGTGATGGAGACGGCAAGATCTAGAAACGGTAGGGAGATGTCAGAGATGGTCCAAGTGAATTTGAGTGCAGGATGGAAATTAGTCGTGAAGTTCATGATGTCAGTGAATTATGCATGGGTGCAGGAGGTAGCACTGATGCAAATGTCAATGTAGCGAAGGTAGAGTTCTGGAATAGGGCCAGTTTACGCCTGGAACAGTGATTGTTCGACATACCCTACAAAGAGGCAGGCAGAACTGGGTCCCATGCGAGTGCCCATAGATTTGGAGGAAGTGGGAGGAGTCAAAGGAGACGTTGTTGAGGGTAAGGACCAGCTAGGTGGAGAAGAGTATTAGTAGACGGAAATTGGCTGGTTCTGCGGTCGAGAAAGAAATGGAGGGCTTTAAGACCTTCGTGGTGGGGGATGGAGATAGGGAGTAAATGGACAGCCATAGTAAAGATGAGGGAGTGGGGGCCTGGAAAATTGAAGTAATTGAAGAGACGAAGAGCGTGTTAGGTGTCTTGGACATAGGTAGGGAGTTTCCTACACATTAAATATCAATATTTTCTGGAATCACACTATACAACATGTATAAGAATTCCGGATTGTCTTCTCCTTAAATATTATTTCATTTAAAAAATCACTGATGGCTGTTCCTAGTTGAATGGTGGTGTTTATTAACAACATATTCAGTCTGCACAAGTTTAAGAATGGTAAGGATGTCACCCCATGGGGTCAAGAGTGGCATGGGTGTTTTGTGTAAAGACAGGTGCCTCCACTACTGAGTAACACTAATTATATTTAATGTATAGACACGAGGAATATATTAAGTGTTTGCATGTTTTTTTGTTTTATATATATTTTTTAACAAATAAAGTTTATTTTTGAAATTTAAAAAAAGCTTACGGGTGATATTAAAGCAACTGCACTTTGTGCAAACACTAAACCTCTGAGATTTTGGCAGCCCAAATAGATTCTATTTTGTTTGTTGGTGCAGAAAAATACCCACTACTTCAGAGAAACTCTTCATCTTTGTTGGGTTCTAAATTAGGTTATGACACTGGACTGAGAGCATTATTACGCCATCAATCAGTGTCTATATAAAGCAAAAGTATTTCATACTGATAATATAGTTTTGTATAAATGCGATGTTGGACTAGTTCATGCGACTGCTGAAGATTTGTCAATGTGTTCATTTCCATACATCTAATTCTTAAAATATTTAAACAAGCAGCAAGCAGCTTCTTATCAATCTTGTTAAGCAGCTCATAGCAGTTGATGGAGCACTCTGGCTGCAGAGGAATAATTAATAAGAGAAAAGCATGTGACTGGCATTCCATTGTTCAGTATCAGACCGATCAAATTTAATAAGGAAATAGAGCAAATAAATAAATCATAGAAACTGAATCTGTATATTTGTCATGGGCAGATAACATACATCCAATAGCTCAAAAATTCAACTAGAACTTTAAAAAGCTTAATCCATTTACAGTAGAGACTTGTTAAACAAGATCTTGGAAGAAGAACCATCAACTGAAATCCTTAAAAAAATGCATACATTTCCAAACATTTTACAATAATCTGGTTAATATCACACTTCCTGACATTTAGAATTTTAATGTAAAATAGCTCAAAGACTGCCATGCATTTTTAAAAAGTAGATAACTTGATGAAAACTAAATACAATATTAAACTGTGTTTGCACTCAAAGATTTAGCAAACAGGAACTAAATGTGATTAGCATTATTAATCTAATATCAAAGTTTTAATTTGCAGAGGCAAATTAACCTACACATCTGCACAACGTTGGAATGTGGGAGGAAACCAGAACACCCCGAGAAAACCCATGCGTTTGCAAGCCTTTCGGTATATGGGATGGGGATTGCAGGCTGGGGATGGAGGAAGAGGGACAAATGAGTGCAGAACAAGCCCTACCCACAGAAGTGCTGAAAAAAAGGCTTCTTAGTTTAGCTGGATGTCAAAATCAGAAATGTTCCCAATTGTTAAAAATATTCCAGAACTATTAAGCACATCATTATTAATTTTGAACATGAAAAATTAATTGAAACTTCAAAAACATTTAAATAGAATTGTGATAATCAAAATATTGTAATAAGAATTGTAATAATCAAAATATCCTCTATTGAAATTAATGGAGAGATCCCCGTTTCAGATCTAACCAGTAAATCCCCAGTGTAGGTGCATGAATTTGTTGCAGCTTTACTTTTCTAGATTCCTAATTAGAGTATTAATTTGTCGAAATCCTGAACCCTGTAGCACCAGCATAAAGAAAAGCTGTCAACATTACACCACAAAGTCCAGCCCACTGTTTTGCTTCAGATGTCTCAGTAAAGTGAAAAATACTTTATAGTTACCATTCTCAGCTTCTCAGCTTGCTTGGTATCTCCTTTCCATTCGATGTTTGCATATTCTAAGATATCCATTGGTGGACCAACAGAAATGTTCCCTGAATCAAAACGGGGGACAAAATAAATTCCACCACTTAATATACGAAGTAGATTCACAAAAAACAAACTTTGAACACAATCACTTCATAAAAAATAAATCATCTCTTACTTTTGCCTCTTATCCTTAAGGGCCTGTAATGGTAAAATGGGAGAAAGAAATATCAATGTCTAGGTAGTTGATTTATATTTTAAGTAGGTGCATATAATTAAGCATTCAACAATTTTTTACAATTTATATTTATAATGCCAATCAAACCGTTTTCTCCCAAGTAGATGCACTTGGATTCATGCTCACAATTCCATGCGTGACTAATTTCGAACTGTCATGTGGAAGCCAGACAGTTCCTGAGTTGGGAGAGAACCAGACACCAACATGACTACTTCAAGAACTACAAATCATTTTTTTGTGAGGAACTTGAAAATACAAAATTCCAAAATTCTCTGGCGTAATTTTTTTTTGGCAAAGGTATAATAGGAGATCTGCTGTTCTTCCTCTCTGAAGACAAATACAAATTGTTTGCTTAATTTCTGTATCATCTCCTCATTCCCCCAATGACATTGCTACTATTGCATTCTGAAAGGGATCCACCTTAACTAATATTTCTCCCTTTATGTATATTGAGAAGCTTTTACAGTCTGTTTATATATTTACTGCCAGATTACTCTTATTCTTTCTTTCTATTTAATAATGCCTTGTCCTATTTTGCTGGTCAAAACTTTTCCCAATTAAGCGATTTCCTTTGATTTATTAATATCTTTTAACTTTCTTGTCTTAGAGTAACATATAGTTATTGGGACCTAACTGTTAATTCTTTGAAAGTCAGCCTTAGCCTGTATATTGTTATACCTTTTAATTAATTTCCCAGTGTATCATAACATTCTTAAGGAAGCTCTGTTCTCAAAGTTGTACACTTTGTGTGCACTGCAGGTGCTGCTGTCCAAGATTGGTAAACATTATTCTGTAATGGGAATTAAATTTAAAGGGACAAACACATGCAAGCTTCTGCTGATGATAAGGTCAAACTTCTCTCTGCTGCTTTTCTCAATGTTTGAAATTAGAGCTGTGGACCAGCATAGATTTAGTCAGGGATCTGCTATATTGGTTTTGAAAACAATACATATATTCAGAGCAGCAGTTACCTACATATGAATCTAGTTCACAAGATAGTGCACTCGACAAGGAGACTGTGGAATAGTTTAAATGAAATTGCAGCTTGCTAATCTAACCTGGAATAAAGGAAGAGACAAAGGAAGGTTGCAGATTACTAAAATAATTCGTAAAGAATTAGCTACATCAACACAACAGCTTGACATATGATACAACATCAGTTAAAAATCAGTCACGTACCATTTTAGAAGATATACTACCCATTTGTAAGGTGTTCTGACAAACCATGAACTTAACACAATTGCTGCTATTCCAACGATTAATGGATTTGGAAGCTTTTTCCAGGTCCAGTCAATGATCCAGGAGAATGCTTGACTGAAGGAGTGTATCTTTGTTTCTGCATTGAAAATAACAAATAATTTTAGGAGCACTCACTTTATATTGTCATAAGAAGCAAAAGCCTAGAAACAGTGCAAAAGCTTCCACTTTTGAGAAAACTTAATTGTTCAATAAGGTGAACAATTATGATTTCATGCCTTTTTTATCCCCATTCCTTTACATGGCTTATTTCATAGCCACAGCTTAGCCAAATTGCTTCCCAAAACATTAAATTACTTTTTGAAGTCTGCACACTGTTGCTATTCAGGCATATGCTCAAGGGGGCAGCATAGTGGCTCAGCTGCGAGCACCTCTGTAAACTGCCCCTGCTCCCCTGAAGAAGGGTCTCAACTCGAAGCGTCGTTCATTCCTTATCTCCAGAGATCCTTCCTGTCCTGCTGAGTTACTCAAGCTTCTTGTGTCTATCTCCAGTAAACTATAAGTTCCACAAATAGTGAGACCAGTCATAAAGCGTGGAAACATGCCCTTCGGCCTAACTTGTCCACACCGGGCCCATAATGTCCCATCCACACTAGTCTCATACGCCTGCATTTGGCCCATATATCCCTCTAAACCTGTCCTATCCATGTACCTATCTAAAGGTTTATTAAATGTTACAATAAATAGTCCCTGCCTCAACTACCTCCTCTGGCAGCTTGTTCCATACACCCACCACCCTTTGTGTGAAAAAGTTACCCCTCGGATTCCTATTAAATCTTTTCCCCATCACCTTGAACCCATGTCCTCTGGTCCTCAATTCCCCGACTCTGCATCCTCTCATGATCTGTTTGTCTCATGATTTTGTACATAATACTATTAATGTTATTTTATATCTTCAACTGACCTGATCTCATCTGAATATCAACATTTTATGCACATTCAATCAAATAATCACTTTTGATTATATGCATAACCCTACGACCATTTATAGAAGGCAGAAATGTACAACTGCTGGAAATCAGAAATAAAAACAGAAAATGCTGGAAGCATCTAGCAGATCAGGCAGCAAATGAAAAGAGGGAAAATTAGAGTTGATATTTCCAGTCAAGAACATTTACAATAAATGTATTTTTCTAAGGAAAGGTCATTGACCTGCAGCATGGCTTCTGTTGTTCCCACCCCGGCAGTTGTCTGATCTGCTGAGCATCTCCAGTATTTCCTATTTTTATATGAAACTAATCTTTCCCATTCTTGGATGAGAGTGACTTGTTATTCTTCAAATTAAGATACCTTAAACAGTCACCAACATTTTCGAATGCCTTTCAAGATATCATAAAATACACAAGGCTGGACACTTCCAACTACCACTTATTAAGCCAAGTATGCATGGTTAAAACAAAATAATATTCTGACAGTGTTCAATACCCTAATGCCTCTTATAGCTTAAAGAAAGCCAAATATTGATTTCAAAAATTAATGAGGAATAGGTTGCTTTTTACCAGGCACATGCCGTGAGTAATTACTCGGGGTAGGCACTCATACGGATTAAAAAAATATATATAAACCGCGCATGCGCAGATTGTTCTCTCCGTAAAAATAAAAATAAAGGCAGTGACAATTCAATTTGCCAAAGGCTTCCTGGTCTCCTTTATTCTGAATTACTGAATGGGTGGGGGGTGAAGGGTGATGGCAGGTGGTGAGATGGTGGGAAAAACAGGAGTACAGGGAAAGGTTGAATCAGTTGTCACCTTATTGAATGACAACACTTGTTCAAGTGACCAATTGGGGGGCCGGTTCCTTTCACAGCATGTGGAGAGTCTGTGCCAGGGGTAAAGTTGTGGGGAGGGCATGACTGTTGAGAATGAGGGGGTCGGGCATAATGCCAGTAACTCACTCACTTACCGCTGCTGCGGCGCTCCAGGCGTGGAGCCACCACATTGTAGCTGGGGATAGAAGCAGCTCGGGTAGCTGCGAGCAGCCGCCGGGACTCGACAGTCAAACTGTCCGCCACTTCAGCGCCTTCTGCCGGCCCGCTCACTTCTGGCAGTGCTCTCTGCCTGAGCATCTCTCACCTGCCGATCGCTCATGTCAGCGGCTTCCTGCAAATCCTTAAATTCCCACAGCCGAGTAACCTCAATTGCGCTGTCGGAATTTAAGGATTTGCGGCACATGAGTGAGGGCAGCGAGCGGCAGGAGAGAGGTTTTGCACGCCTCCGTGCAAGGAGCGTCGCAAGTGGCATTATCCCAATCCCCTCGTTCACAATATTCGTGCCCTCCTCGCAACTTTACCCCGGGCCAGACGCCCCAAACGCTGTGAAAGGAGCTCTCCCCCCACCCACACACCCCGGGGAATACGGTATTTAAAAACATAAACACAAAATGTACTTACCACATTATGGGTACAAATTCCATTCTTCTCTCCCCGTTTCCTAAAATACACTTAAAATAATGCCAATCCATATTTGAAAACCCCGTCAATAAACCAGCCTGCGCAGTAGGCTGCTGCGCATGCGCAGTGCTGCAAAGGCAGAATTTCTGCGGCCTTCAGCCCGGCTTGAAATTGACGCTTGAAGTAGCGCTGACGGCCCGTGGGCTGCACATACCTTCCCGTGTTATAAGCGCTGCGGATGAAAGGCACGGAGAATTATGCCTACCTAAGAGATCGATCTCTTAGATAGGCATAATTCTCCCATGCCTTTATTATTTATATTTAGTAATTACTATGTTATAATTTTAGTCAGGGTAGCCAGTGCCTACCTTGCCTACCTTGACAGCATGTGCCTGCTTTTTACCCAACATCAACAGAGACAAGGAGCAAACATTATTTCTGTGATTGAATGCTTAGTTTTGTAATCCAATGTGGAAAAATTGGTCCAATCGGTTTAAGGCCTACCACAACCAGAAAGCAGTGCTGAACTACTATCTACCTCTTTGGTGACCCTCAGACTATCCTTGCTTGGGCTTTGTTGGCTTTACCTTGCACTAAACGTTATTCCTTTATCATGTATCTATACACTGTAAATGGATCGATTGTAAACATGTATTGTGTTTCTGCTGACTGGTTAGCAGACAACAAAAGCTTTTCACTCTACCTTCTTTCACATGACAATAAATTAAACTGAAAATGGTCACCTGCTATTGTGCTTTCTCATGTGGCTAAATGCTAAATATTGTTTGATAATGTTCTAGTGAAGGTTTTAGAATATTTTAGAACATAAAAGGATGAAGCAGATTATTTTGACAATATGACATCCTGTATATATAATACACATTCAATGCCTATTCATTTTACAGGTTTTAATATGGATGTATTTGTGGAGGTAGATAAATAAGTAAGGGAACCTGTAACAAATCACCTATTTGCATATTAAAAGTTCAGAATTGTCGATGGAGATAGTGAACAAAGTAAGCAGGCTTGGACACACTGAGATGAATTGAGTAATAGTTTCTTCTTTCCGAATCCATTCTTGTTAACCGTCCTTCTTGTTTACAAACCAAAAACTGGAATCTGACCATGTTATTGGTTCCACTGTGTATTCAATTACTAGCAAATTAGCTTGCTGTGTACAATATTCTGCACATCTGGAAACATTTCAACATACATGCTTCATTCATTTAGCACAAACATATAAACACAGACATCACTCAAGATTACAAAATAGATTTGTAGCTTATATGGGCACAACAGCTGACCTCAATATTGCAAACATTTTGGAAAAAAGGTGCACCTTTTGTTTCTTAATCTGGCTAAACAGAAACAAGGCTCACTTGGTCAAAATACTGCTGTACTCAGAGCAACAACACTGGGAAGGGGAAAAAGACAATTTACTTAAACAGAGTAAATTAAATTTGTGATTAAACTACAAGATATGAAGAACATAATTTTACTTTATGGGTTGTTTAGCATGGAAAAAGGGTCTTCAACTCACACAGCCCAACAATCACTCATACACACAAGTTGTATGTTAGCATTCACTTTCATATCCACTCCCTACACATATGGGGCAATTTACAGAGACAACTTAACCTACCAACCCTCACATTTTTGGTATGCGTAGGGAACATATGGTGGAAACTAGAGCACCCGGAAGAAACCCATGTGGTTACAAGGAGAACGTGCAAACTTCGCACAGAGTCCCCCTTCCCCCCCAGGTCCTGGGTTTCATGCACCGAGAGGCAGCAGCTCTACCAGCTGCGCCCAGCAGTTTCAAAGGACAATATGCCAACGGATGAAATGAAACCTCATCAGCCTCGTCTTAGGCAGTCATCAGGATTAATGACGACTTACTTCCATTCCAGTTTGTGGACCAATGAATCTTCTGCTCATGATGCAGGTGGTGACCAATGGAGCAGGCAAGAGGGCAGTTTGTGAGGTGGTCCACTCCTTCCACAGTCTTTGTGTACCTCTGATGCATGGCCTGGGGATTATTTGTATCATATTGAATGTTTCTTCTCTACAACGACCATCTATGACATCCTGGTGTTGGCCTCTGAGTAGGCTCAAACACAAGTGCCATTCACATTCTACAGCATGACTACTGGAGGCTCGGGCAACCATGGTTCAGGAGTGTAGTCACTGGGCATTGAATGATTTCCCATGAGTCTGAAGATTTCCTGCACTCCCAAAACGAATTTGAGATATAACATTGTAACTAGAAAGATTGATAATTAAAAGAGGGGCATACAGCATTCTTAAGAACAGATTTGAATGTATGGCCATTATAACTGCGAGTGAATATTTGCAAAATGTACTTCCCTTCTCAGCAGCCAATTTCCCCTAAAATTAATCAGAATAGTTTAAAAGGAACAATTACATAAATTCTACGAAAATTCAGTTTTGGTTCTCTATCGAAGCACTATAAAAAGTAAAAGTTTATCAAGATGTTTCTTAGTTATCTAGATCAAAATTATTATGAAAGCACTGATGCACTGAGACAACTCATTGCCTCTTTGACTTTAATTATGAACTACAAATGCAGCCCAAATGCATAAACTGAAATGAAGAGGTTTTCTTCCTGCAGATGACAAGAGTTCATCAAAAATATTTTCAGAATAATAAATAGGATTATCAGTGCACAAAGCCACTGGGTACACACCTAGAGATAGGTTTGAAGAAACAAGGCATTTTTCATGTGAAATAACAGATAAAAATGAAAATAAAATTTGCATTCAAATTGTTGTTTACTTGTTTGAGCCAGAGTAGATTATAGGCACTTTATCTGATCTATAGTGTGGAACATTTGGAATGTTTCATCCTTATCTCCAGTTTGGGAATAAAATAAAAAACCTGAAAATATATTTAATAAATTAAAAGTTTTGCTGGAAATATTGAATTGATCACCAAAGTAAGATGACTGACATGAAGCAATGTGGCAATTCTTGCTGCGGAATGCTGGTATTTATACCCCAAGTAGCAGCAGATTCAGAGACTTAAGCATGTGTATCTGAACACGGATATCATTAACTCGCTGATAGATTGAATTTCCCTACATTGCCTTTCACACCCACCAATGAGGTTTACAATATTTGCACAGGTAAGGGTTGTGCTGCCCCACCATGTCAGCAGATGGCCCTGATTCCCGAGCCATCTTGCTGATCAGGTTCGATACTTCCGCCAACAAGATCAGCTTTATGCGTTTGAAGCAAGTAAATGCTGGACTGGGTATGTGACATTTGAGCAATGAGTTTTGGTGGCAGTCAGCAATGTCGACTTCATTAGTTCCATTGTAGAAACAAGGAACTGCAGATGCTGGTTTACTAAGAAAAGGCACAGAGTGCTGGAGTAATTCAGGAGGTCACAGAGCATCCCTGGAGAACGTGAATAGGTGGTTTCAGGTTGGTTCAGCGACCTGAAACAACATCTATCCAGGTTCTCCAGGAATACTGCCTGACCAGCTGAGTTACTCTAGCATTTTGTATCTTTCATTACTTTTATTTCTCGCTAAATGATTTGGTTAATATTTTCTATAATTTCTGTTTTCATCTCAGATATCCAGCAACTACAGTACTGGTACTTGGCTTTAATCTTAATTTGAAGTTTCTTTTGCCTCTCCAAAATACTGGAAGCTCAACTGGGTTAGGCATATCAACAGAAAATCAGAATTTCCTTTTTCCAAGGACCATGACCTGCAAAGTCTAAGAATAAAGACTAAAATGGTAACATTTTTTTTTTTAAATGACCAGTCTGAAAGCACTAGATTACAACCCTATATTAAAATGGGAAATTGGACACCTCTCTAAAAAAAACACATCGAAGTGGTTCTTTTCCCCTTAGATAGCCCAATTAGATTACCCAAGAGTGACATATTGAAGACAGTGAATAGATACTGACAGTATTAAATGAGAAGTTTGCAATCCAATATTGTCCTCCTCTCTCCAAGGGCTAGACATCCGGTGGCGCTTTTGCTAGCTGCCTCCGCCCACGGTCTGGCTGTCCTTTTTTTATTTTGATATGTTTAGAATGTGTTTTTTTAGTTTTTTTCGGTATTTTATGGGGGGGGGGGGGGGGTAGCGGTTAGGAAAGCCCGGGTAGGGAAACAGTCCTTCAGTCGCTTCCTGGCGAGGATGCCGCTATTATACGAGTCGCGTCCTCGCCCCCCCCCCTCCCTCGCGGCCTACCAGCTGGATTGGCGCGGCCTTTCCTGCCGGGACCGGACCAGAGCTTCAGCAAAGGCGGCGAGGCGCTGGAAACATCGCGGAGCGGGCGAGGCCTTCCTGGGATCGCTGCTTGGAGCTCCGGAGTGCTGGGCCGCTGCTCCAACATCGTGGAGTCCTGGGACCCTTTTCCAGGGGCGCCAGCACGAATCTCCGCCCAGCGCGGCCTGTGGACATCGGGAGTCGTGGACTCCGATCGAAGGTAGCCGACGAGAGGGCCTGAATATCGCGCCGCCAGAAACGGCAACTACGGGGTGCTCGGGAGGCCCCGACCACGGGTGAACATTGGGGAACATCGGCGAGGGGGTTTACTGGACTTTGGTTCCTTCCCTCACAGTGGGGAACTTTGGTACTGCTGTGGAGATGTTTGTGTTGTGGACTACCGTGTTCTGTGTTTTTTTTTGTATGACTAAGGGAAAAATAATTTTGTTGTCTCTTCATTGAAGACAATGACAATAAATTAAATCAAATCAAATCTCAAAATCTGTAGGAAAGTTCCTCATTCCTTTTGCGTAGTGGTCAATCAGGAGAGTCTTTTCCAAACTTAACTAAGATGGACAGGTTTTGCTTTCAAAATCACGACTTTATCCAGATCAGGGTTACATGCTTAGTATTACTATGTGCCCTCCATTCCTGATCAATATATTTGCGGCAAAGCAAGACATTACAACATAATAACAGATGGTGCTGCCCGGCCTGCTGAGTATTTCCAAATATCTGTACTGGAATAGGTTTTGCAAGGCCCAGTATTTCATTTTATCTTATTATTTGGATTTCTTTTTTATTATTATTATTTAGATATCTTTGGAATCCAAGTTACATCACATCATAAGACACAGGATCACATTTATTAAACGTGCAGCTGCCTGTTTCAACGAGGTGCATTTGCAGTTTCAGTCAGCTTACATGCAAAGGGGATAAACATTCATTTCCTTTAAGGAGTGTCTTTCAAATGTCAATATGTCCCTGGGGCTTTGACAGGTAATGAACTACTTTCAAAAGCAACTATATTTATACAGGAAACCAGGCAATTTGCACACACAGATTTGATAAGCAACCAGACCAGACAAATGTGGACAGCAAACTAATAATAAACAAGGAGGGGAAGGCAAGAAAATATGAGAAAAAAACCCCAATTGATTTAAGGGGCGAGTGCTGCTACATTTAGAAAAATAACCGATCTCTTCTGATCTCAATTCAGTTTATGGTCACGCATACCGAGGTACTGTTAAAAGCTTTTTGTTGCATACTGTCCAGCCAGCAGAAAGACAAATTATGATTACAATTAATCCCCCCTCACGGCAGTTCCCCCACACTCTCGTCGACCGCTGCTGAGGCTCCACCGCCACCGCCACCGCGAGACTCCAACACAGCTGCCGCTTCACCATCATCCACCACTGCCGCCGAGGCATCAGCGACGCCGGCTCCATTCGGCCCAGACAGGTTTAGTCGCCCGGCTTTTCCGCAGCCTCCTGGGGTGGGCGAGTTGGGTCTACAGGGCGGGGTCCGGTCCGGGCTTCAGTCTTCAGTCACCCACTCCTTCGCTCCAGAGATGCTGCCTATTTCGCTGAGTTACTCTAGCATTTTGTGTCTATCTTCGGTTTAAACGAGTATCTGCAGTTCCTTCATACTAATTTCTTCAACTTGAAGCACTCTGATTGAAATGCCAGGGCCAAATTTTAAATTCCTTCTTTTACTGCCTTGTGCCATTTTTACATTCCAAAACTGGTAGCAAATTTTGTGGTTGGCTGATGGAGCATATGAGTGAAAATCCAGATCACTGTGAAACTAACATACACTGCATACAAAATGTACTTAAATACAGCATATATTTGAAATAATATCTAATGCATTTTAAAGATAAAGTCAATTATTCTTTGCAATGAGAAGGATATATTTGCGCTATTAAAGTGCAACCATAATCTAAATAATGACCCATATGACTGCAATTTCTGAAAGAGGCAGCGTTAAACACAACAATCTATAATGTAGAAACAAGGAACTACAGATGCAGGCCAATGCATGAAAGGACACGAAGTGCTAGAATAACTCAACAGATCAGGCAGCATCTCTGGAGAACATGGACAGGTGACGTTTCGGGTCAAGACTCAAAATCCCCCTTACCTTTGTCCACCTATTTCCTGCCATGCTTATTCTACTCCATCCTCTTCCAGCTTTTGTCTCCCTCGCTACAATCAGTCTGAAGAAGGGTCTCGACCTGAAACGTCGCCGATCCATGTTCACCAGAGATGCCGCCTGCCTGACCTGCTGATTTACTCCAGCACTTTGTGTTTGTATGGGAATTTGAAGTTTTGTTTTAGTTTAGAGATACAGCGGGGGAAACAGTCCCTTCGGCCCACTGGGTCCGTGCAGACCAGTGATCCCCTAACATTAACACTATCCTATCAGTCTGAAGAAGGGTTTCGGCCCGAAACGTTGCCTATTTCCTTCGCTCCATAGATGCTGCCACCCCAGCTGAGCTTCTCCAGCATTTTTGTCTACTCTCAATTTTCCAGCATCTGCAGTTCCTTCTTGAACACTATCCTACACCCACTAGGGACAATTTTTACATTTACCAAGCCCATGAACCCACACACCAGTACGTATTTGGAGTTGTTTTAAGTGATTCCCTGCTCCTCAATAGTTTACAATATTTTGTTAACTTTTCCAATCAAAGGAAATCACCATGATCTGTCTAGAACTTCAATGGTAAATGGTTCTTTATTATCAAGTACAGCTACAGGTACAAGGTATCTGGGAACAGTGAAATTCATATTTTGCATACATGCATAAGTACAATCTCCTATTAAATACAGAATATAGAAACAGCCCACTTGGAACATATGCAAAAGTCGTCATATTTGGCGCAATTTCCAAAGCCTAATGTTATAGTTCACATATAATTGGTTGATGTCCAGAGACACCAAAACGGTGTAGTTGAGGACGAAACTTTGAAAACCACTGAAAGATATCAATGGACTGGTTAGGTAGGCACAAAAGTTGTAAACTTTGTAATTCATTTTACAGATTGGGAAGCAAATAAGAATGCAAAACACAGAAGGATGATCGGAGGCATCTTTGAAACATGTCCACAGGCCTCTGATGATAGCAGGACTGGCAGATAAGGTGGTTGGGAAGGCATGGTAGTTAGAAAGGCCTGGTAGATATTTGATTTCATGATTCAGACATAAATTAGAAGGATGACAATGTTGGCAATTGGTATTTAACACATTCCATTCCTTAACTGTAACAAAAGGAAATCAATTTTACATGTGGTGTGTTTACATAATTTCATTATGCAGAGTATTGGTCATGGAAATAGCATTTCTTTATCTTACAAACAAGGAGTGCATAAAATAACAATCACGCAAGATGAATGTATGTGTATGAAATGCCCAGTTTATTGATGACATCAGTGGAAACTGTTATGAACAGAGTGTCACAGCAGTTCATGCTGCTCCATTACAAGTTCGATCCTGACCTTGGTTGCAGTCTTATAGAGTTTGCACATTCTCCGAGTCTGCATGTGTTTCCTTAGGTGTTCCAGTTTCCTCCCACATCCCAAAGATGTACATTTAAGTTTACATGCGTCTGCAAACTACCCTTAGTGTAGACAAAATGTTTAAGAAGGAACTGCAGATGCTGGAAAATCGAAATGCGGGAGAAACTCAGCGGGTGTGGCTGCATCTATGGAGCTAAAGAAATGGGCAACGTTTCGGACCGAAACCCTTCTTCAGACTTCAGACTGACTGGGGCGGGAAGAAAAAAGGAAGAGGAGGAGCCAAAGGGCTGAGAAGGGGAGGAGACAATAAGGGCTACTGGAAATTGGAGGTCAATGTTCATGCCACTGGGGTACAAACTGCCCAAGCGAAATATGAGGCGCTGCTCCTCCAATTTCCGGTGATGCTCACTCTGACCATGGAGGAGGCCCAGGCCAGAAAGGTCGGATTCGGAATGGGATGGGGAGTTGAAGTGCTGAGCCACTGGGAGATCAGGTAGGTTATTGCGGACTGAGCGGAGATGTTCAGCGAAACGATTGACAAGCCTACGCTTGGTCTCACCGATATACATCAGCTGACATCTAGAGCAGCGGATGCAATAGATGAGGTTGGAGGAGGTGCAGGTGAACCTGTCGCACCTGAAACGACTGCTTGGGTCCTTGAATGGAGTCGAGGGGGGAGGTAAAGCGACAAGTAGGATTTATGAGCATGCGTGAAAGAATACGTTACAAGGAAATAAAAGGATTGGGAATATGATAGGACTGCTTTGCTGGGCTCTTGGTCCTCCAGAAATATTCCAAATGAAATTTAAACTGGAGTTGGCAGAGGGTGGACTTAAGCAAAAAAGGATTCTTGGAGAAGAAGAGCTACCTTAAATTTAGTTGCATCTGGTTGGGTAACTATGGGCGTTGTCATCGAACCAATGGACTGAGCAGCCTTTTTCTGATTCATAAAAAACTGCTAAAGGAAATTAGCGGGACAGGCAGCATCTTCAAACTAAAGAAGGGTCTTGACCCGAATGGTCATCTGTTTATTTCCTTTCACAGATGCTGCCTGACCCCGACAGTTATTTCGCAGGTATTCTTTTGGCTTAGGATTTGCTTAAGCTTGGTTTGGGAACAGCTCCATCGAAGACCGCAAGAAATTGCAGCAAATTGTGGACTCAGCCCAGACCATCACACAAACCAACCTCCCTTCTTTTGACTCCATTTACACCTCACGGTGGGTCGGCTAGGCCAGCAGCATAATCAAGGACAAGTCGCACCCTCGCCACTCCCATCTTCTCCCCTCTGGCAAAAGGTAGATGTCAGAATCAGAATGCCTTTTATTGTCACTATACACATGTACAGTGAGATTAAAAACTGCTCCTACTCAGTGCAAAAACAAGACAAAAAGGGTGGGGGGGGGGGATAAGGTGCACAGTTTCTGCAGCGCTATATACAAATCTATAAAAAGACAATGGATAATAAAATGGATAATGTTACAGTACAAATTACAGTAGGTGGATAGATGAAAGTCTGGGGGTTAGGCTGTGAAGTCAGTGCATGTGTGAGTTCAGGGAGATGATGGATTTTGGGAAGAAACTGTTCTTGAGTCTATTTATCCTTGTGCTGATGCACCTATAGCGCCTCCCTGAGGGTAGCAGGTTGAACAGGCCAAATGCAGGATGGGAGCTGTCCTTGATAATGTTCTTCGCCCTGCTGAGGCAGCGGGAGGTGTAAATGTCCATCAGAAAGGGGAGAGGGCAGCCGATGATCTTCTGTGCTGCCCTGACTACCCTCTGAAGCCTCTCCCTGTCTGCCATGGTGCAGCTGCTGTACCATGCTGTAATGCAGTATGTCAACAGGCTCTCAATGGACGAGCGGTAGAAGGTCAGCAGCAGGTTGGAGTCTAGGTTGTGCTTCCTGAGGACCCTCAGGAAGTGCAGCCGCTGCTGAGCCTTCTTGATGACCGCTGTGATGTTGTCTGTCCAGGAGATGTCAGCGGAGATGAGGACGCCGAGAAACCGGAAGGTGTGGACCCTCTCCACACACTCGCCGTTGATGTATAAGGGGGCTAAGTCGGTGCTGTGCTTCCTGAAGTCGACAATGAGCTCTTTGGTTTTCTTGGTGTTCAGAGCCAGGTTGTTTTCTGAGCACCAGGCTGTCAACTTCAGGACTTCCTCTCTGTAGGCTGCCTCATCTCCCCTTGAGATGAGTCCGACTACTGTAGTGTCGTCAGCAAACTTGACGATTCGGTTGTTGTTGTGGGCCGGACTACAGTCGTGGGTGTAGAGACAGTATAGGAGGGGGCTTAGCACACAGCCCTGCGGGGAGCCGGTACTCAACATGCGAGTGGAGGAGAGGTGGGGGCCGAGTCTCACAGTCTGGGGCCGGTTGGTGAGGAAGTCCTTTATCCAGGCACATGTGAGAGTGGGGAGGCCGAGAGTGACCAGTTTGTCAATGAGAATGTCCGGAATGATAGTGTTGAAAGCTGAGCTGTAATCCACAAAGAGCATCCGAACGTAGCTCTTCCCCTGCTCCAGGTGGCTCAGCAGAGTGGAGAGCTACGGTGATGGCGTCTTCTGTGGACCTGTTTGGGCGATAGGCGAACGATGTGTGAAAATACACACCATCAGATGTGAGGACAGTTTCTTCCCAGCTGTTAGCAAGCAACTGAATCATCCTACCACAACCAGAGAGCAGTGCTGAACTACTATCTTCCTTTTTGATGACCTCCTTGATCGAACTTGCTGGCTTTACCTTGCACTAAACGTTATTCACTTAAAAGTGTGTCTGTACACTGTAAATGGATCAATTGTAATAATGTATTGCCTTTCTGCTGACTGGTTAGCATGCAACAAAATGCTTTTCTGGTGACAATAAATTGAACTGGAACTGAAGATTCCAGCATCTGCAATCTCATGTCTGCTTCCGAATCATTGTAATTAAGTAAGTTGTTATAATGTAACAGGTTTATAGGGCAGACAGAACTTGCTGCCAAATAAGAGCCCCAACTACCTTCTCCTGATCTACGTAGCGAGTGTGCACCTTCCTCTTGCAGATCCAATGTCAACAATTGCTGAATAACAACACTCTTATCATTGGTTTTTCACACAGAGTGTTGTGAGTGTGTGGAATTCTCTGCCTCAGAGGGCGGTAGAGGCTGGTCAGGGCTCTCGCCTAACTTTTTTTCCCTGTTGCTAGCCGGACAACCTCGACAGGTTTTTAGGTTGCCAAATGACAGTTTAGGTGGTTATTTAAGACAGCTTGCATGACACGTATGATAATGTGCTCGGACGAAGTGCGTAGATACCAGTCGGAATTATGGTCAATTAAGCATTCACATATTATTTCTGCTTCAAATAAAGTCACAATGTAAACATATTCGCCAATCAAGACATTTTATATTACCACAATGACATGCAGCAAAATTACAATACAGTATCTCATCTCTTTTTACACTTTGCAATGAATGCAATTTCTATTATCTCTTTCCACTTCCAAACAAAAATATTCAGCGTATGATCAACCTCGGTGAGACCAAGCGCAGGCTTGCCGATCGCTTCGCACAACACCTCCATTCAGTTCGCAATAACCAACCTGATCTCCCGGTGGCTCAGCACTTCAATTCCCCCTCCTATTCTGAATCCGACCTTTCAATCCTGGGCCTCCTCCATGGCCAGAGTGAGGCCCACCGCAAATTGGAGGAAGAGCACCTCATATTTTGCTTGGGTAGTTTACACCCCAGCAGTATGAACATTGGCTTCTCCAATTTCAGGTAGTCCTTGCTTTCTCCCTCCTTCTCCTCCCATTCTCAGCTCTCCCACAGCTTACTGTCCCCACCTCTTCCTTTCTTTTTTCCGCCCCCCACCCCTCCCGACATCAGTCTGAAGAAGGGTCTCGACCCGAAACGTCGCCTATTTCCTTCGCTCCATAGATGCAGCCTCACCTGCTAAGTTTCTCCAACATTTTTGTCTACTCATTCACACAATTTCTGTTATCCCACTTTCCTCACCCACTCCCTGCACATTAGGGGCAATTTTACAGAGACAAGTTAACCTACAAAGCCAATGCATCTTTGGGATGTGGGAGGAAACCCACATGCTTGCAGGAAGAATGTGCAAATTCAACACAGACAGTGCCCGAGAACAGGATCGAACACAGATCTCTGGCGTGTGAGGCAGCAAGTCCACCAGCTGTGCCACTATATTTTATTTTCCAACACACAAAAAAACTATACGTTGATAACTTTGGTTACTAAAAAAAAGAAACTATTGATTTTCAGTCTTAAATCTCTAAGGGACGCTATGTCCCCCTTTACAGCTACTGTATGTTTTAATTCAGTTCATGGCTATTGGGGCAGCACATTGGCCATAAATTTGCCAGAGACCCGGAATTGATCCTGAATATGGGTGCAGTGGATCCACAAACCTGTCTATATCGACGGGTCGGTGGTGGAGAGAGTGAAAAACATCAAGCTTCTGGGTGTGCTTATCTCTGAACATCTGCCGTGGATCCAACACATTAATATAATCATAACACCTCTACTTCCTTAGAAGATTGAGGAGATTTGGTATGTCAATGAATACTCTCTTGAACTTCTACAGTAGTACAGTAGAGTACATTGACTGGTCGCATCAGGGCCTGGTACAGTAAATCAAAGCACCAGGAACAAAGGAACGGGGTGGCACAGCAGTAGAGTTGCTGCATTTCAGTGTTAGAGACCTGGATAATATTCTGGCCACGGGTGCCGTCTGTACAGAGTTTGCATGTTCTCACATGAATTTTCTCCAGATTCTCCAGTTTCCTCCCACACTCTAGAGACATATAGGTTTGTAGGTTAACTAGCTTTGTAAAATTGTAAATTGTCTCCAGTAAGTAGGAGAGTGCTAGTGTAAAGGGTCAGCACAGACACGGAGGGCCTAAGGGCCTGTTTCCACGCTGCATCTCTAACGTCTATGAGATTACAAGAAGTGGTGAACCCTACCTGGTCCATCACAGGTACTGGCCTCCCAACTATTGAAAGGATCTCAAGAGATTCAAGAGAGTTTATTGTCATCTGCCCCTGATAGGACAATGAAATTCTTGCTCATCATCAAGGACCCACACCAGCCTGGCCATACTCTCATTTCACTCCTGCCATTGGGAAGAAGGTATAAGAGTACGAAAACTGTGATGTCCAGTTTCAGGAACAACTTCTTCCCAACAACCATCAGGCTATTGAACACTACGAACTCAAACTAAACTTCGACCTACCTTGGTTGCACTTGGAACCTCAGCCTTTTTATCCCTTTGCACTATATTGTGTTTTTTTAATTTTAATTTTTTTGTTTATTATATTATCTATTCGATACAACTCTATATTTACACACCCGTTGTGCTGCTGCAAGTAAAATGCCATTGTTCTGTATCTGTACACAGGACTATGAAACAATCCTGACTCTTGAAATAACTCAAATAAACTATGTGCACTGGTTAAGAAACACTCACTGGTGTCGCCAGTGTCAAAACCAAGTGTCAGCAAACATGATAATAAATAAATCCAAATTATTTATTTTCATTATTACAATGAAAACAATTAAAAACTTAAGGAAACCCCACTAAAAAATGTAACCCATGCACTTCATTCCCTTCCTTTGCATATCAATAGGCTCAATATTCTGGACCAAGGACAGAGTTAATGTAGGTTCAATGAATGGATTGCAATTTTCTGCAATCATTTCTGCTCCTGGATGCTCAAGTTGCCGAACCAAGCCATGGTGCAACCCGTCAGCAAGCTCTCTACTGTGCACCTGTAGAGGTTCGAGAGAGTCCTCTTTGACATACCGACTCTCCGTAGTCTTCTCAGGAAGTAGAGGCGTTGATGTGCTTTCTTTACAATTGCATCAGTGTGCTGGGACCAGGAAAGATCTTCGGAAATGTGCACACCCAGGAATTTGAAGTTCTTGACCCTTTCCACCATCGTCCCATTGATATAAACGGGATTGTGGTCCCTATCCTATCCCTAAGAAACTAAGGAACAAACCATTGACCTTAGGAACAGAAGTAGGAAGCTCATTTGTCAGTTTTCACTGGTGGCTCAACAACAGAAATTTGCCGTTTTAAATTCCAGATTTCAACATCTCGGCTGTTTTGGGCCCAGCACAAAGATGCAATCATGAAGCAGGCACACCAATGCTCCACCTCCACTTTCTTAGAAGATTAAAGGGATTCCACAAGAACTCCAACAAGCCTCGACAGATGCACTGCAGAAAGTATTCTGATGGGTTTCATCGTGGCTTGGTTCACCAATTAGTACACAGAGGAACACAAGAAGCTGCAGAGATTGGTGGGCTCGGCCCAGTCCAGCAGTGCAGCCCTTCTCATCATCAAACACATCTACATGAAAGCACATCAAGAAGGCAGCATTACCAACTAACCTGCACAACTCTACTTTGACAACAAAACACTGTGGACCACTACTGCACTACCTTGGAGATGTTTCCTAACTCTGGATTTTTGCAGCAATGTCTTGCTTTCTGCAGTCTTTTTTCTTCTTATTGTCTTGTAGAATGTGTGCACCTCAAGGATGCATGTTTAGCCTCCAGCTCTACTCTCTTTACACCTATACTTGATGAATAATATTAGTTTGCTGCTGCGTAAGATTTTCACTGTACCTCGCCATGTAATAAACTCAACTTGTCTTGTCCTACTTAGGGGCGGCAGTTAGTTGCGAAACAGGAGTGAGCAAGGAAAGAGCTTCTGGTGCAACTAGAAGTAACAGGGTATGGGTAAAGTATTTAGTACAAAAGATTGTTTGGACAGAAAATAGAGGATGTAGCAGTGAATGGTGCAAGCAGTGTGAGTAGAACAAATATGGATAAAATATAAATGGCGACATTGGTACATTTGATCCGAGCTGTGCACTGATGGGGCGAGGACAAAATTTGAAGGGTCTCAATCCAAAATGTTACCTATCCCTTTCTCCGGAGATGCTGCCTGACCCGCTGAGTTACTCTAACATTTTGTGCCTATCAAGATTGGAAGGATTCGAACAAAGAGACCCTTTGAAAAGTTGCACACAGATATCATGGTAATACACGAGGGGAGAGGTAACACCTAAAGAAGCCAGTACTAAAGTATGTACTGACATGTGAGTCGAGAGGCGATTGGGTGGCCCGTTGTTCACAGATGAAGTTCAAAAGAGGGGAGGCAGAGAGGTGTAGGTAGGTCTGTGGCTGGAAGTTTGGTCTTGAGGAGGTAAAGTTCCTGACACTTGACCAGATGTTCTCAATCTGAAAGGCAAATAATTGCAAGGGATGCCTATTTGCAGGGATGGGTGAACAAACGGGAAGGGTTTAAACATGTTTGCAGTGGCGAAAAATAAACGTTTACACCCAAGCGGGCGAAAGCCCACAAGACGGGCTGATAACAAAGCGGACTCCTACCCCGTGCACTAATGTGGGTGCAGCATTTACCTGAGACGGTGGAGTTGATGTCCTGGTTGAGGAGCAGCGTCGCCATCCCGGACCCGGAGCGCGCGGCCGAGGCAACTTTCACTTCGACCAACATCGAGCGCACCACTACCGCCTTCTGACGGACAGCCAGCGCGGCCAATCAGCCCGCGCCCAGGGCACGAAATGAACCAATGGGCCGAGTGTAATTGGGCGATGGGCGGGCCCGGCAGCGGGAGCTTCACCCCAGGTGGCAGCGCTGGGAACCAGGGGTGGGACAGTGGGCGCAGCATTTTGTAAGGATTATTTATCGCAAGATGAACCATGTTCTCCCCTAAATTGTGAGATTTAATACGCCAGTGAGCAATTGCGACAGGTTAATAGTTATTGAAATTCTGCTCTGTGTAAAGCAGCAGCAGCAGCAGCAGCAGTCAAGCCAAGTCAAGTTAAGTTTATTCGTCACATACACATACGGGATATGCAGTGAAATTAAAAGTGGCAGTGCCTGCAGACTTTGTGCAAAAAACAAACAAACAAACAACCAACAACACAAACAGAATCACATGTTCTTTTTCATATTAAATATTGTGGGTGGTATTGTGGTACAGTAAGTTAGTAGAGTTAGTCCCTGGTGAGATAGGAGTTCACAGTACGAATGGCCTCTGGGAAGAAACTCCTTCTCATCCTCTCCGTTCTCACAGCATGGCAACGGAGGCGTTTGCCTGACAGTAGCAGCTGGAACAGTCCATTGCCAGGGTGGAAGGGGTCTCCCATTATCTTATTGGCTCTGGAGTTGCACCTCCTGATGTATAGTTTCTGCAGAGGGGCGAGAGTAGTTCCCATAGTGTGTTTGGCCAAGCCTTCCTATCCTGGGCAGAGCAATTCCCAAACCAGATTGTAATGTTTCCGGACAAGATGCTTTCCACAGCCGCAGAGTAGAAGCATTGGAGGATCCTCGGAAACACTCTGAATTTCCTCAATTGCCTGAGGTGGTAAAGACACTGCCTTGCCTTACTCATGAGTGCTGCTGCATGCGCTGTCCATGTCATATCCTCAGAGATGTGGACTCCCAGGTATTTAAAACAGCTCACCCTATCCACAGTATCCCCATTTATCCTCAATGGTGTGGAGCAGCAGACTGGAACTAACAGATTGAACAGCAGAGCAACGCTGGAGGTGAGCGTGCTCTCTTTTCCTCCAGCAAATACCAAATTTCATAAAGGGCTGTGCCAAAGAGGACTCTCTCAAACTTCTACAGGTCACAGTTCTGGCTCTGACTGGCGTTGTTCGATAAATGGCCACCTGATTATGCTGTTTGGTGATCAGAGCTACTGAAATGCTGCCTCTCAGAGTATTTTGGAGCATTTCTCTTAAGAAAATCTGAAGAAGGGTCTCGGCCCGAAACGTCACCATTCCTTTTATCCAGAGATGCTGCCTGTCCCGCTGAGTTACTCCAGCATTTTAGAGTCATACAGTGTGGAAACAGGTCCTTTGGCCTAACTTGCCCACACCTGTCAACATATCCCAGCTTCACTTGTCCCACCTGCCAACATTTGGTCCATATCCCTCCAAATCGGACCTATCCATTAGTCCGCGGGACAGAAGGGCCTACCGTGCGCACCCCCCTCCCCCCCCCCCCGATCCCATGTCTTGGGTGTCATTTTGTTTATTGGCATCTCTGTCGAAAAAAAAAAGTTTTTAACCCCTTATGTTTTTTAACCCCTTATTCCAATTGTGTTTTTTCACACTTTGCCCTCTTTCTTGTGGCCCTGTTCCATCATCATATGTCAACCAGAAAGCAAATCCAGATTTTTGAGTGCAATACTGGAAGTGTGATGATGGGGATGAAGCATTCAAACAGTGTACAAGAAAAGATCTGGCATGGATGCTTTCCCGGAAAGTGAGGAGTGAAAAAGGTCAAGAGCTTCCAGCTTGGGCTGGATTTGTGTCAGTAACAGGTGAGGTGTGTTCAAATGTGACCACAATTGACTACTGTCCTGTGATCAATCATCCCATCACGGAATTTAGTACAGTTCAAGAGTGTTTACGAGCTTCTGAAGAAGCAAGTCATGAGGTTGGCCAAGAATATGTCATTACAACACTCGACTTGGGTGTCTGCATGAAGGCATATCCTCTTGTGTGGAGTCATCCTGCAAAGTACAAGAAACACATTGTGTTGATTGGCACATTGCATGTAATTTGTGCAAACTTCAAAATGCTTGGAAAGAAAATAGAAGGATCCGGACTTCAGGAAGTCCTCATGGAATCGGGACTCATGTCTACTGGTTCTATGAAAGGTCTTATGACAGGAAAGAACTACGACAGGTCTGCACTGCCATATGAGGATGGTGGAGTGCTTGGAGAGGCTCCCTCTTGATGAATTCCTGTCTATGGCTGTACAAGATGCAGTGCTGTCCGGTATACCACAGTAATCAAAGGGCATTTTTCAAGAGCTAATTCGATCGCCAAGAAAGCAGGCACTTGCTGAAGTCATGGCCAATGCAGATCTCGACACATTGATGGAGTCGTATGAGAGCTTCAAAGCTGATGTTCGAAAAGGATCTCTCGGGAAGACTGCACAATTTTGGTTGTCGTACATGGATTCTGTGTGGATTGTGTTGATTTTGAGTCCTTGTAATAATAAAGACCTCACATCAAGTCAGGTTATACACTGTTTATTTAGAATAAACAACTACAAGTTCTCACTTGAGAGTTCACTTTTAGACTGACGAGTGCAGTAGACTGTGACGCTAATAAGCTAGTGGGCGTAACTACAAAAGAATGACTCATAACATGAGCCACTAATCTAATCCCCCCTGTTAAGGAATCAATGACACTGTATATCCATAACTAAGCAAAGCAAATACCACAACCAATGACAGACGTATGTAAAGTCAAACATAGTCCGGATACTTCACGACCGGCCTGCTAACACGACCAGCACATGGACGATAGAGGCCATCTCCATTCCTCTTCCCTGGGGACAGAGTTGGTGATTTCACCACTATGGGGGAGTGGACCAACGCGTCTGGGGTCGAAGCAGGAGACTGTGGCACTGGCGAAGATGGGACAGACAGAGGAACTGTCACAGGCATGGATTGTTGTGTTGGCAAGAGCATACGAGGGTCACCAGATGCAGATTGAAATGAACTTGTACGATCTGGATAATAAGGAGGAGGGATTAGCTCCTTCACAGGCAGAAGATGTTGTCTGCTTCGTTGGTAGGTGCCTAACAATGTACGAGCTTGGCTCTGAAGCTAAACTAGAAATCACCCCAACACACTCATGGCCTTTGTCAGTCTGTGAGCGGACCACCTGTCCTTTGGTCAATGGCTGCAGAGGCCTGCTCGTCTTGTCGAACCATTTTTTTTGAACGTCATGCTTCTATTGCAACCTGGTTTGAATATCCTCAGGTGGAAAGGCATGTGGGACTAACGTTTGTTCTGCGACGGGCAATGGGGTGCGGGTCTGCCTTGACAATAATCGTTGAGCAGGGGAACCCAAGGCAGGGTCACGGGAAATGTTGCGTAAGTTGAGCAAATCCAGGAATTCAGATTTGGCCCTGTGAGAGTGCTCCATGAGTTCTTTTGCACTTCGGACAGGCCGCTCAGCCAGCCCATTAGACTGTGGATACTCAGGGCTGCTGGTGACATGGGGAAAATTCCATCATCTGGTAAACTCTCTGAATTGTTGGCTGGTGAACTGGCTGCCATTGTCAGTTGACAGCTCTCCAGATCCATGGATTGAAAAATTACGAAATAATTTCGAAATCACGTCGCTGGAAGTAGGGCTGCTGAGAAAATCAATGTCGAACCACCCTGAATATGAATCCACGTGCACCAGGTACTGCTTGCCGTGCCACTCAAATAAATCAGCTGCCACTGCAGACCATGTATTCGACCATGCCAGGCCAGTAAAACATGCTTTTCGCCTGTGAAACAGTGGCTTCAGCGCCCGGGTGTCCTGCATGGTTAGTGTCAAAATACCGGTGATGCAGCGAAGCAGGAACCACGGCCTTGTGTCCTTTTAAAACAATCCCGTCTTGAAGCACTAATTCGCCCTGAACAGGGACGAAAGGTCGGACTGGCAAAGGAACGTTGTAGTGCTTGGCTGGCCAGCCACGCTTAATGACAGAGGTTAGGGACTGTAGGGTCTTGTCGGTGGCAGTGTGGCAGTATTTAAATTGTAACTGTGTGACCAAAGATGAAATCGTTGAACTTTTTGCAGGCAAAAACAACCGCTAGCAATTCCTTTTCGATTTGGGCGTATCGTTGTTCTGTGTCAGACATGGTGCGCGAGGCATAGGTGACAGGCTTATTGCCATGGCCATCATTCTGAAGGCATGCAGCGCCCAGGCGATGTTGTGAGGCGTCACATGTAAGTGTAATAAGCATATGATCAAAGTACGCTAGAGTAGGGGTGGCCGACATCTGCCATTTAAGAGTGTCAAATGCTGTCTGTTGTTGTTCATGCCAGGTCAAAGCAGTGTCTTTGTGTGTGAGAAGGCGTAATGGGGCTGATGTTTCGCTGAAATCAGGAATGAATTTGCTGGGTGCTGGGAGTTCATTAATGGCACTGGTTTTCGCTGGATCCGTTTTCAAGCTGTCATTTGTAAATATATGGCCTAGGTATTTTACTCTGAATCTGCATTTTTGGGGATTGAGTTTGTGATGGATGGCCTCGGCACGCTTCAATACTTTTGTCAGATTGGCGTTGTGTTCCTTGATCGTTTTCCCAGCAATGAGGATATCGTCCACTACGATGGAGCAAGGGTATCCAGAAAACAATCGCTCCATGGATTGTTGAAACTAGCAGGGCTTATACCAAAGGGCATTCTCAAAAATTGATATCGTCCGAATGGTGTACTGAAAGTTGTCAGCTTGCAGAATTTATGTTCCAGTGGAATCTGCCAGAATGAATTCTTGGCATCTAGCACTGTGAATACAATTGCATCGGCCACTTGTGCCGCAATCTCGTCCACTGAACACATTGGATAACGTGGTCTCTTAATTGCTGTATTTAAATCTGTGGGGTTAATACAAATCCGTATCTCATCTTTATTCTTCTTAGTAGTGGCAACCATTGAGGAGACCCAGTCTGAGGGTTCAGTTATGGGAGTAATCACACCAAGTGCTACCATTCTGTTAAGTTCACTTTGTACTCGATTCCGCATAGCATGGGGAATCCTGTGAGCTGGACGAACAACTGGGATTGCCTCAGAGTCAATAGTAATCCGATCTGGTCTCCGATTGGAGGCATGGGTTCGAATCCCACTTCTGACACCATGTTGATTTTGAGTCATTGTAATAATAAAGACCTCACATCAAGTCAGGTTATACACTGTTTATTTAGAATAAACAACTACAAGTTTTTGATTCTCAACAAGCAGTATATGAAATGGCTATGAAAGGAGAGACAAAAGGGATAGAAAAGGAGAAAGAGATGAAGCAGTGGGAACAAACGGTAAGAGCTAATCTTACTAAAGATTTTACCACAGATCTCACTAAGGAACTCTCCAAAATGCTTACTAGCATGAATAAGACACTGGAGAATAAGCTCTCTAAAATGGAGGTTAATCTCTCCAAGAAAATACATACTGCGCGTGATGAATCAAAGGAACAGTTTGACATTTTGAAGCACTAGTTGTTGGACCTGGATCAGAGGACAACTCAGGAATTTGCGAGAATGGAATATGATTATAATAAGAAATTTGATGAACTGGCTGAAGGAGTTGATAAGTCGATAGAAGATATGAAGGTTGAAATACGTGAGATGTCTCGGGAAATATCGACCCTGAAAGAAGAACAAGGGGTTAATCGGGAGCAATTGAATAAATTGACGGATAAATGTCAAATTTGGAAGCTAGATCAAGGAGACAGAACTTGAGGATTGTAGGAGTAAAGGAGGGACAAGAGCTAGGAATTCTAATGACCGAAATTGTTACTAAAATACTCAAAGATGTCTTTAAGTTGAAGGAAAACCCGAGGATTGATGTGGCACATCGGGTAGGTCGCTTCAGAAGAGAAACAAATGCCCCCCCAAGACAGATTATTATGACATTTTTGGACATTTCAAATCTGGAAAAACTTATGAAGATGATACCACATGGGGAGAGGCTCACATTTGTTGGAGAGACTGTCAGATTTTACAGGGACTATCCACGCGAAATATTGGAGAAAAGAAATAAGTTTAAAAGAGCAATCAGCATTTTGAAAGGTAAATCAGAGGTGAAATATGGAGTTGTGTTTCCAGCGAAGATGAAGATTACTTAAAACTCTATTCAACGAGCCTTCACGGATCTGGATTCGGCATTTAATTATGCACAAGAAATTGTAAAGAAAATAGAAAAAAGAGAAGTGTAGGTTGACGATTAAACTTTTTAATGGAAAACTGTGCTGTAATTAAGATGGTGGAACTGCTCTAGACATTAACCAGACAGGCTTATCTGTCAGGAATGTGTATTCAATGAACAAGCCCTGGTTTCAACCTTGAACGGATAAGGGGAAGAGAAATAATTGAAAGGAGAACATTTTGAAGTAACGCGATCAGATTTGAAAGAAAATCAAAGGAAATTATGGACTTAAGAAATGTTTTAATTAATACAGTATATATGTAATGTAAAGAATTAACTAACTATTTAAACTTAATATTACAAATTAATGGTTATGCGATTATATTAATTTTATACTAATATGATTAACCAATGTATTAATCTAATGGATTTAGGGGGATAAGGGGCATGTGATAGGGGGATAAGGGGCAGGGGATAAGATGATTAGTATTAACAGATATATGATGTTAATATGGCTGAAAAGAAATGAAATATAATTTAGGATGTACACTAACACACTACAATTAATGAAAAGGAGTATAAGAATATTATAACATCATAAACATGTGGGAAGAAAGAGGCGTTAATGATTTGGAAAACTTCCAGAGGTTTGGGCTGGAAGACGGTTGTATTTAAGATAAGAAATTTAACCCTTGAAACAGGCTGATAATTAAGGGACAGATTAATATATTCGGACAGGGACAGGGCATGTGTTCTCATGTTTTACAATTCCACGACTCTGCGAGCAAGTAGCATAGAAGGTTTAAAATTGGGGTACATAAGAGAATATTTGAAATAGTAAAGATGATGATGACTTTCTACTGTTGAAACACTTTTTTTCCCTGTTTTATTCGGCCTGACCAGATAAATTTTGCTAATGAAATCAGTTTTTAAAATTTTTTAAATTTTCTTTAGCTATATCAAGACATATTAAGATATATTTAGATGAAACGGCATGTAGTCATAAATGACATTGTATTTAGGGGGCTGAACACAATGTATAATTCCATCTACGGAGGTCAATCAATTTTTGGCCATCATAGATTTTTGACACTTTTTTTTTGTTGTTTTTACTTTTATGTGGCTAATTTAACAATTTTTCTTTCTTCCTTCACTATCTTTCAACACACTTTTCTCTTTTTCTTATGGAGGTTCAATATACGGAGGAGAGGTAAAATGACATCAGAAGTGTGGGATGATACCCATATACCCAAAAGTCTGAGGTACCTAACTACACCACACGAAGCAAAATTACCAAAACTTATTTACAATGCAGGATAATAAGGAAAAAAAAATGGAGGATTCACATTCTGTAGTTGGAATATTAGGGGTGCGAATGATCCAATTAAAAGGGGCAAGATTATGGCCCAGTTAAAATCTTTAAATGTGGACATAGCTTTTCTGCAAGAAACGCATACGAGACTACAAACACAGATGAGACTAACGGCAAACTGGATAGGCCAAACGTATCATTCGTCATTTACTGCTAAAGCTAGAGGAACGGCTATTATTATTTGGAAAGGTATACCGTTTATATTAAAGAATACAATATCTGATAAAGAAGGAAGATACACGATAGTGGCGGGAGAAATTTATTCTACTCCACTGACTCTGATAAATATTTATGCACCAAATTTTGATAACCCCAATTTTTAAGAAAATTATGGATAAAATAGACGAGTATAATTTTCAAAATGTAATACTGGGGGGGGGGGGGGGGGGGGACTTTAACTGTGTTATAGATTCATACTTAGACAAATCAATAAAATTAAGGAAGGGTAGTCAAATCCAAGTCTAGTGAATTCTTAATCACATATATAAAATACACTAATATAACAGATGTATGGAGAATAGTTAATCCAACTGGAAGGGAATATTCGTTTTACTCATCAGTACACAAAACCTATTCAAGAATTGATTATTTCTTAGTGGATACAAAATTAATACCATATACGATTAATCCTAAATACCACAATAGTATTATTTCTGATCACTCCCCGTTGACTTTTACTTTAAAACTTGAGGGAATGCCAGGTATAAAATCCGTTTGGAGATTTAACACACAAATAGCTAATGACTCACAAGGTTACGAGTATTTAAAACAACAAATTAAATTGTTTTTTTAAACAAACGAGACACCAGGTATTTCACCATCTCTATTATGGGAATCTTTTAAGGCATTCATCCGTGGAGTTATTATTTCGTATCAAAGTTTTCTAAATAAAAAAAACAGGACAGAACAATGGACGTTAGAAAAGGAAATTAAATTATTAGAATTAGGTAGCGCAAAAGACCCAACTATAGATAAACATAATAAGATCACATTATTGAAATTTAAACTTAATCGAATATTATCGGCAAGAGTAAAAAGATTATTTCAGATCACAAAATAAGTACAGTTTGAATTTGGGGATAAACCACATAAACCTCTAGCACGACAATTGAAGAAGCAAGAAAAGGAAAAAACAATTATTAAAATTAAATCAAAGAATGGGGAACTATTAACTTTACCCAAGGACATTGGATTAGATTAGGTTAGGTTAGATTCCTTTATTGTCATTCAGACCTTACGGTCTGAACAAAATTGTTACCATACAGTCATACATATAATAAAAACAAAACACACAATAAACACATATCCAACATCCACGACAATGAGTTCACCAGGCACCTCCTCACTGTGGTGGAAGGCAAAAGTCTTAAATACCTGTCTTCCTCCCTCCTAGTTCTCCCTCTGCGCTGAGGCGATCCAGGCTGCCGCCGCCACTGGAGCACCGCAGCTCTGAGCTGCACCACCACCGCTGGAGCACCGCAGCTCCAAACCAGGCCGCCGCCGCCACTGGAGCACTGCAGCTGTAAGTGGACCACCACCGCTGCTGCTGGAGCACTGCAGCTCTGCAGGCAGCCGCTGCCGCTGGAGCAGTGCAGCTCCGAACCAGGCCGCCGCCGCACCGCAGCTCTAAGTGGACCGCCGCCACCGCTGGAGCACCGCAGCTCTGCGGGCCACCGCCGCTGCTGGAGCACCGCAGCGCCAAACCAGGCTGCCGCCGCTGCTGGAGCACCGCAGCTCTAAGCGGACTGCCACCGCCTCTGGAGAGCTGCAGCTCTAAGTGGACCACCGTCCACATTAACAAAAGGTTCGCTCAATTTTATCAAAATTTATAAACATCTAAAACTAACATTGAAGACAATAAAATTATAAATTTTTTAGATAATTGTAATTTGGATATCTTAGAACAAGAGGAATTAGGAGCTCAGATTACAAGTGAAGAAATAAGAGAAACAATAAAAGAACTGAAAAATGGGAAGACACCAGGGCCCGATGGTTTTAATAATGAATTCTATAAAAGATTTCAGGAGTTAATGGTCCCACGATTACTTAAATTATATAGTTATGCTTTTACCGAAAATAAATTACCAGAAACTTTAGCACAATCTACAATTACACTTATACCAAAAAAAGATAAAGATCTAGATCCGGGCTTGTATAGAGCTATATCACTTTTAAACACAGATCAAAAAATGTTAGCAAAGGTTTTAGCAAGAAGATTGAGTAAGTATATTAATAAATTGATAAACCAGGACCAAACGGGGTTTATACCTAAAAGACAATCACTTAACAATTTGAGACGACTTTTTAATATAATGTATTCACATAAAGGGGAAAAGGAAGACTTATCAGTTATATCTTTGGATGCAGAGAAAGCATTTGATCAGGTAGTGTGGTAGTATTTATACATAGTACTCCAAAAATTTAATATGGGAGATAATTTTATTAGATGGGTAAAATTATTATATGATAAACCAATGGCAAGAATATTAACTAATAATATGTTGTCTCCAAAATTCCAATTATCACGGGGCAATAGGCAGGGATGTGTTTTATCACCCCTGCTATTTGCCCTTATGATGGAGCCTCTGGTTGAAAGGATAAGAACACATCCGAATATTCAGGGATATAATACTAAGGACTCTAATAACAAAATTTCATTATATGCGGATGATATACTCTTATATATTAGAAATTCAGAAACGAGTATCCAAATTTACTAAACGTAATAGAGGAATTTGGTTCTTTTTCTGGAGATAGAATAAAAGTGAAATTATGTCATTACAGCCCCAGAAAGCGAATCATCTATTAAAATTTCCAATTAAAATTGCAACGGAAAAATTTAAGTATTTAGGTATTCAAGTTACTAGAAGATATAAATCATTATTTAATGCTAATTTTAGTCCTTTGTTAAATAAATTGAACGCTCTGATTAAATTTTGGAAAACGCTCCCACTATCATTAATTGACAGAATAAATGCTATAAAAATGATAGTTCTACCACAAATAATATAGTTATTTCAACCCATATCAATATATATACCAACATTTTTTTTTTAAACTCAACTCTAATATTACTAATTTTATATGGGACTACAAAGCACATAGAATTAAAATAAATCATGTGTGTAAACCTAAATATGTAGGGGAACTTGCACTGCCTAATTTTTTATATTATTATTGGGCAGTGCATATTAAGAATATCATTTATTGGTTGGACTGTCCTTCTCATCAGATGGAATGGATAAGAATGGAGAAAGAGGATTGTTTTCCTTACGATTTAGGAGCGATCCTCTTCTCCCCAACATAATTGAATAATATTATATAAGAAGAATCCAATTATACACAATATAATTCGAATTTGGAAACAAATAAAATTAACTTTAAAATTAAGAAACTTATCATCATTAACACCAATAATGAATAATCCGGTATTTAAACCATCTTATATGGATAAAACATATCGACAATGGGAAAGATGGAAACAAATTAAATATATCCAAAATTTTATTTTTTAATTATGGTTTAATAACAGCAAAAAAACTCATACTTAAATTTTGGAAAAAGGCTACTATACCAACACTCAAAATGTGGATGGGTAATATGTTGTAAACTATCCATTCGGAAGAAATGAGACTCCTATTAATAGAAAAAAAAGACCAATTCGTAATGAGTTGGTCTCCATTTATCGTAAAATATTATCGTAAAATTAAAAATTCTGCGTATGGGCAAAAAATGATTAAGAATATAAAAAAGCATCGATTTGTGGCGAGGGAGAATCTCCTTTCTGCTTCACTTTCTCACTTATTTCTTTTCATCACACTCACTAGACTTTCCTTTACTCTTCACTACTTCCTTCTTTCTCATTTCTTTCTAAAAAAAAGGAAGTTGTACAAAGAATGTTTTAATAATTCTGGGAACCTGTAAAAAGGTACCATCAAAATGTAATGTACCTACTTCTAATAAATAAATAAATAAATAAATAAATAAAACACAAAAACAACTACAAGTTCTCACTTGAGAGTTCATTTTTAGACTGACGTGTGCAGTAGACCGCGACGCTGATAAGCTAGGCGTAACTACAAAAGCATGACTCATGGCATGAGCCACTAATCTACAGATTGCTCTCTCATTGATTAGGTCTGTGAAAGAGAACAACTTTCCGTTGTACTTGCAATGTCTGTTTCTTATGCCTGATCTCTTCTTCACCTTTGGTGGTCACAATTACTCCCGCTATCTAACCTACCTTGCTGTGTTCTTGGCAAACATCGAAGAATCACATCCCGGTGCCCTGGCTTTCTTCGAAAGAGGTGCCATCAGTGTCGCTAGGTCGTTCATACCAGGAAACTGATGTGCCGTTGACAAAACGATTGAGGAGACGATCATGAAGCATGGCAAATCTCGAGGTGGTGGTAGTGGTGTTGGGCTCTCTTGCATCTTGGAGAATCACAGTGCTTATCAGAGATGGGTTCGAACTTCAACAGAAAGGGCACACTTTCTCTCTACAACTCTCAGCCTCGCAGACATGACTTCTGGTACCAATCACGGAAGCAAACACAGATCAACAACCAACTGAGATAAGAAAAAGTGAGGAATGTGTATAGAAAGCCATTGATGCTGTAAAGAGCTTCCTGAATTCTTTTGACGTAGATGCCAAGACTGGGTTGTCTGTACTCTCTTCTGAAGCAGGTGTTCTGGCTGAAGTTGAGAAATATGTCATAAAGGTACTTACCACAGGGAAAGAATAGAAAGAGAAGTTCATCAGAGAGCGACTTGAGAAAAAGACAGCATTCTCTGAACCCATCAAGAATCTGAAGCTCAAAACCATGGCAGAAACAAAGAAAAGAGTGAAGCTGAAAACATCCGTGCGAAAGGTTATAGAGTACAAGCAACAAGGAGATATTGCTTTTCAACTGATGGTCAAAGCACAAAGTTCTGGCAGTCAACTCAATCTACGGGAGATTATGAAGTACTCTCTGACCCCTGTACCCTACTCCATTGGTACATCAGACAACTTCTTTGCAAAGGTTGATAAATCCAAGGGCCTACACTACCTATTGAAAGATGTAGACAACTCACAACCTCCTGCCAGTAATAAGACATTGATAGTGGAAGATGGCAATGCTGCATTCTACTATCTCAAAGAGATTCCTGCAAACTTCAAAGAGATTGGCATCAAAGTCTTCATTGCATTGTCATCTAATTATGTAGTCTTCAGTACCAATACGTACAAACCAGATTCAGTGACGTCAAATGAACGGCCACGGCGTGGGTGTGCAGAGAAGAGAAAGACCAAAAAACCTAGAGATTGAAAGCAGTTCTTAACCAATGATGAGAGCAAGAAACAGCTCATTGAACTTCTTCTTGATGTGTGGAGTGAGCATGACATGACAAAGAGGCTACATGGAAGGAAGGTGAGGCCACACTTCTTACTTTTCCGAATGGGAAAGCGACACTGCAGTCTGAAATTCAATCCCTGAAGTCAAACCAAGAAGAAACAGACTTGTGAGTCATCCTATACTGCAACCATGGCAAAGAGCAAGGATATGACCACGTACAAGTCAAATGCCCAGACAGAGATATCTTTTTCATATTGCTTCACTATGCAAACAGCATTCAAGACACCACAGTGTTCTTTGACACAGAGAAAGGCAACAGGCAAAGGCTGTAGTAGATGTCACCCATTTTGCAAAGCAGTCCTCCTCAGAATACTGCCCAGCATTACTTGGACTGCATGCGTTCTCAGGCTGTGACACAACAAGCACCTTCAAAGGAATCGGCAAAGTCAAGCCAATCAAACTGATGAAACTGCGTAACAAATTTGTGAAATCTCTGGCAGAGCTTGGTGATTTTGAGAGTTGAAGATGATATGGTCCTAATTTAGTGGATTTTTTATGTATCTTTACCAAGAGACTCAATTGCAAGTACCAAATTCACAGACACCAAGAAAGAGGGCAAAGTATGAAAAAACACAATTTCGACATATATTGAAATAAGGGTTAAAAAAACATAATCCAAATTAGTTTTTTTCTTGGGAACATAATTTTTCCGACAAAAGAGATACCAATGAACAAAATGACACCCAAAAAGTAGTGTTTAAGAGGGAACTGCAGGTGCTGGAAATCGAAGATAGACAAAATTGCTGAAGAAATTCAACGGGTGAGAAGGGTCTCGACCCGAAATGTTGCCTATTTCCTTTGCTCCATAGATGCTGCCTCACCCGCTGAGTTTCTCCAGCAATTTTGTCTGCCCAAGAAGTAGGATCATAGGGGGGGTGCACGGTAGGCCCCTCTGGCCCACGGACTATGTATCTCGCTAACTGTTTCTTAAATGTTGATATAGTCCCCGTCTCAACTACCTCCTCTGGCAGCCTGTTCCATGCACCCACCACCCTTTGTGTGGAAAAAGTTACCCCTCAGATTCCTATTAAATAGTTTCCCCCTTCACCTTAAACCTATGTCCTGTGGTCCTCGATTCACCTCCTCTGGGCAAGAGACTCTGTGCATCTAAGATCCATTCAGAATGGATATAGAGTAAGATAAACCACGTTCTCCCCTGAATTGTGTGATTTAATATGCCAGCGAGCAATTGCAACAGATTAATAAATATTATATTTGAAATTCTGCTTGTGCACCAACAGCAACAGACTCTTTCTAAATCCTGGAACTAACCAATTGAACAGCAGAGCAACGCTGGAGGTGAGCTGTGCTTTCTTTTCCTCCACCAAATACCAAAATTCACAAAGGGCTTCAATGGCTCTGATGATGTTCTATAAATGACCACCTGATTATGCTGTGTAAGAATGAACTGCAGATGCTGATTTAAACCAAAGGTAGACACAAAAAAACTGGAGTAACTCAGCAGAACAGGCAGCATCTCTGGAGAGAAGGGTCTCAACCCAAAACGCCACCCATTCCTTCTCTCCAGAGATGCTGCTTGTCCCACTGAGTTACTCCAACTTTTTGTGTCCATCATATGATTATGCTGTTTGGTGATCAGAGCTACTGAAATACTGCCTCCCAGAGGGTCTCGGATCAGACGCCAGAAACACAGTTTGTCAATTTCATAGACACGTGCAATGATACTCTATTAAAAAGGTAATATAGAGCCTTTAATACTGTATTATTTAGTATTTATTTCTAACTGTTGACGTGACTTCAACCGTCTCAACTTTTTGCAGTCACCTCACCTACTCGAACCTCACCCCCTCTGAACGTACAGCCCTCTGCTCATTCTGCAGCAGCCCTGACATTATAATCAAACCCGCCGACAAGGGAGATGCCGTGAGAGTCTGGTGCGCTGACCTCAACCGGGCTGAGGCCAGGCTATGATTCTCAGACACCTTCCTCCTACTTATCCTTGGACCATGGTCCCACAGATGAGCACCAGGTCTTAATCTCAAACACCATTACTGATTTCATCACTTCTGGCTGTCCGCCTTCCAAAGCTTCCAACTTTATCATTTCCCATCCCCACACAGCCTGATTTTATCTTCTCCCCAAAATCCACAAACACAACTGCCCTGGCACACCAATTGTTTCTGCCTGCTACTGTCCCACGGAAATGATTTCCACGTACCTCGACTCCATCCTATCACCCCGGTCCAATCTCTCCTGACCTATGTCCAAGATACCTCGCATGCCGTTCACCTCATTAATGACTTCCACTTTCCGAGCCCCCACTCTCTCATCTTTACTATGGACGTTCAGTCACTCTACATCTCCATCCCCCAACAGGAAGGCCTTAAAGCCCTCAGTTTCTTCCTTGACCGCAGAACCATCCAATATCCCTCTACTAACTGTCTACTCCGCCTAGCATAGCTGGTCCTCACCGTCAACAACGTCTCCTTTGACTCCTCCCACTTCCTCCAAGTCCAAGGCGTAGCTATGGGCACCCATATGGGATCTAGCTATGTCAGCCTCTTTGTAGGGTACGTTGAACAATCCCCGTTCCAGGTGTACACTGGCCCTATCCCCGAACTCTATCTCCGAACTCTATCTCCGTTACATTGATAACTGCATCGGTGCTACCTCCTGCACCGATGCAGAACTCATGGACCTCATGAACTTCAAAACCAATTTTCATTCTGCACTCAAATTTCCTTGGACCATCTCCAACACCTCCCTCTCCTTTCTTGATCTCACAGTCTCCATCACAAGAAATATTTGACTGACGTCTATTATATACCCACTGACTCCCACAACTATCTCGACTACAGTTCTTCCCACTCTGCTTCCTGCAAAGACTCTATCCTCTACTCCCAATTCCTCCGTCTGTGCTGCATCTGCGCCCAAGATGAGATGTTCCATACTAGAACATCTGAGATGTCCTCCTTATTTAGGGAATGGGGGTTCCCCTCTCCCATTATATATTAGACCTTCACTCGTGTCTCATCAGTACCCTGCAGCTCCACCCTTGCTCGCCCTCCCCCTAGTCACAACAGAGACAGAGTCCCCCTAGTTCTTACCTTCCACCCCATCAGCCGTCGCATTCAACACATAATCCTCCGAAATTTACGCCACCTCCAACGGGATCCCACCACTAGCCACATTTTCCCATCTCCACCCCTTTCCGCCTTACACATAGAGTTACCTCCGCAACTCCCTGGTTAACTCATCCCTTCCCACCCAAACCACCACCTCCCCAGGTACCTTCCCCTGCAACCGCAGAAGATGCAACACATGTCGTTTTTCCTCCTCCCTCGGCTGTCCAGGGACCCCGACAGTCCTTTCAGGTTAGGCAGAGGTTCACCTGCACCTCCTCCAACCTCATCTACTGTAACCGTTGTTCAAGATGTGGATGCTTATACATCGGCGAGACCAAACACAGAATGGCCAAGCATTTCGCGCAACACCTTCGCTCAGCCGGAGGGGACCAACCTGATCTCCCGGTTGCTGGACACTTTAATTCTTCCCATTCCTACACAGACCTTTCTATCCTCAGTCCCCTCCAATGTCAGAGTGAGGCTAAACACGTATTGGAGGAACAGCATCTCATATTTCACTTGGGCAGCTTACAGCCCAGTGGTATGAATCATGTAGCCCGGCATTCCCTCTCTATATCTCCCCCACCCAAGTCGCACTATCTTCTCATTTTGACCCTACAGCTAACAATGGCCTGTTTCCTTTATATCATCGTTACTTACATTCATTGTTCTTTATCTTTCCGCATTACCGTCTATATCTCTTATTTTCCTTATCCCTAACCAGTCTGAAGAAGGGTTTCGACCCAAAACGTCATCCATTCCTTCTCTCTAGAGATGCTGCCTGTCCCGCTGAGTTACTCCCGCTTTTTTGTGTCTATCTTTAGTATTTTTAGTTTGCAATACCTTTAATTTTGAAAATCCTGTGGGAGAAATAACTTTGTTATTGCGAGTCTGAAACTTTCTAGTCACCTTTCCCCATTGTTTTTAATAAGGTGATTTTTTTAATAACAGAATATAGGAGCACAACTATGGCGTTATACTATAACTACCTGAACGAACAGGTGAAGAAAGAGGGCAAAGGAATTGGAGTAGAATGTGGGATTGATAATTTTTGAAGAATGAAGAAATTAAAACGTTGTTGATCTTGTATAGTAAAGTGAGTTATCATGCAGGTGAAGCAAGCAATTAGGATGCCAGATAAAAAGTTAACAATTATTGCAAAAGGGTAAGGATTCAAGAGACATTTATTGTCACATGTACCAATTGGTAGTGAAATCTGTGGTCACCATACAGCCATATGAATAAAAAGGAACACAGCACATGATTAACTTTAACATAAACATCCCCACACAGCGGAATCAAAGTTCCTCACTGTGAAGGAAGGCACCAAAGTTCAGTCATCCTTCTCTGTGGTCCACCCGTGGTTGGAGCCTCCTGAGTCCCCCCCTCCCCCCCCGCAGTCATCGCTACGGTGGCCCCGATGTTCAGGCCCTCTCGCCGAGATGATGGAACTCCGACATCGGAACAGAAGAACATTCTCAGCGGCCACTTCTTACCGTAGACCGCGGACCCGAAGTCCACAGGTCGAGCTGGGCGGAGATTCATACTGGCAGCCCTCGGCAAAGGGATCCCAGGACTCCGCGATGTTGAAGTCAGCGCTGCCCGCGGCTGAGCTCCGCGGCTGAGCTCCGCAAACCACAGTTCCACGATGTTGAAGCAGCAGGCCCAAGACTCTGGAGCTTCAAACGGCGATCCCCGGTAAGGCATCGCCCACTCCACAATGGTAATTCAGTGCTGCGTCGCTGCTGAACCTCTGGCCGGTCTCCAGGAGGAAAGGCCGCGCCAATCCAGATGGTATGCTGTGGGGGGGGGGGGGGGGGGGGGGGGGGAGATGCGTCTCGGAGAATAGTCGCATCCTCGCCAGGAGGTGACTGGGAAACAGTTTCCCCCTTACCCTTCCCACCTCCCCCACATAAAAATACGAAAAAACCTCCAAAACATACTTTTTAGACTAAAAATTAAAAAAAGATGGAAAAACACACAGACTGTAGGCAGAGGCTGCCATCACGCGGCGCCATACTCTTCTGAGATTTCAGTTTAAGTGTTGTAGACAATATTTAAATTTGCTCCAAATTAAATAAGTTATATCCTTTCCAGACTATTTTGTTTGCAGCAAGATGATTATAGTTTTAAATCAGTGATAAAGAGAATTCTGTCCAGCAGTTCATCTGTTAAAAATGTTGGCATGGACAGGACAATTGGGCAGGTGAATGCCTGTGAGCTGTCATATTTTATTTACGTATACCAAACTCTGATCATAGAACTGCTTTACTAGATAATTGAAAAACGTGTTTATTACAGAAGTATTCTAAAGCAACAGACGGTCCCAGTATAATGAAAACAAAGCACAAAGCCAAGTCACAATGATAAACAAAATTAATATTTTCCTTGGTAGTTGCTCAATGCAAATGAATAATTTTACTAACCTGTTCTTGTATAAGGAAGTCTTTACTGCAGAGTACTTTTATAAAATTGATATTGTGGCTTAAAGTGTGTAAAGTTGAATTAAAGCAATAATCCCATTGTCATGACCAGTACACCAAGCAGAGTGTAAGCAGATTGCCCTCAATGTCCTGATTATATTCTGATTAACACAGGGAATTAGGAAATCACATTTTCATAATTGTTCCTTGTATTTCTTCCTTGGATATGGAGAAAGTAATATTGTGGTATATCTGCCTGCACTGTCACAGAGGAGTTTGTGAAAATATATGTTAATAATCTGGTCAATCAAGTGAATAAATTGGTAAAACTTTCTTGAACTTGGCAGAAATAATTATCAGGATGTTTTGTTTGATTGTAGAGCTCCAGTTAATTTAAATTAAATTCACCCTGGGGGATATGTGCATTCCATTGCACTTTTTATCTGGAAATGGGAGGGAAATATTATTGCTGCAGGCCTAAGATGACTATTCAGTTCACACCTGCTTTTTCAGTCCCGTTGCCAGTTGACTCGTTCTGAAAGTGTTTTTTTTCTCTGGTAATTCTGGTTCAGCAATTAGATCTTGCCAGAATACCTCTAGATACATATTCCTGCTAAGCATGGGACAGGTCAGTATCCTGACAAGATTTGTTTTAATAGCCATCAAAAATGTTCAAACTATGTTTAATTGTTTGAAGGATGGTAGTTTACACATGTTAGTTGATTAATATCCCCCCCTCCCCCTCAATAATCTAACATCCTCCATGCCCTGAGGACAAATAAAAATAACATTCATTTAAAGTTTTATTTCCTATTTGCTTATGTCAATCAAAAATGTAATTAGTAAAATTTTAAGGATATTTTCTGACATTTTTGAAATTGTGTGTAGATTATACAATAGTTCACAAGGATGTAAAATAGTAAGATTAAACGAGAACTTACCTATTCGAAGTTTGATCTTTATTTTATGAGGAGTTACGATGAGGGATTACGTGAAGAAGCCCCGCCTGGCGCTGGATCGGCATACTTCAAAGCAGCGGCATGAAAAACATAGAACCAATAGCAGGAGTAAGATAGTAAGGCTCAACATAGACTAGAACTACCAAATGATCATTTATATTATGAGGGTTGGGAGCGGAGGGCACGTAATCGCTCATCGTAACTCCTCATAAAATAAAGATCAAACTTCGAACAGGTAAGTTCTCGTTTAATCTTACTATTTTACTTCGGAGTCACATGAGTGACTACGTGAAGATTTTAAAGCTCTGCGTTTTTTATGTCGTAGATTCATTCCATACGACACTCTGTTTAGTCAATACAGTAGTGAGTAAATAGTATTTTAAAACATTGTTACAATTTATGTAATGTCCGTTAATCATAAAAAAGAACAATTTTTTAATAATAACCCCTCTATCGTAGGGGAAAATTTTACAAAAGAAAAATGATAATGATGTCAATGGTAACATAAATCGATAATATAAATCGATAATATAAAACAAAGCAAGCATTTAAAGAGAACCCAGTACTGCGTGTCCAAATCCTGGCACCGTGACAACAGGTTTATTGTAGAACTTTGAAAACGTTTCTTCTCTACACCACCCTGCGGCCTCTAAAATTTGATCGAGTGGTACGTCCTGTACCTTCGCCGCGGACGTAGCTGCCGCCCTAGTGGAGTGAGATTTAAACACATCAGTGTCTATTCCTGCTAGATCCAAAACCTGTTTTAACCATCTAGAAATGGTTTGAACTGAAACTTTTGTATGTGGTTTTTTGTGCGTTATCAATAACGCTTTCTCAGAACCTCGGAGATTTTTGGTTACTTCAATGTATTGAGTTAAATGCTTAACTACACACAATGTTTCATCGACAGGATATGCTTTAAACATTACCTTAGCTCCAGTTCTCCCCGATCTGTTTTGTTTGATCAGGTCATAAACATAAAACACAATGTTATCTGCAGCCACATGCATGCAATCCAACCGTAACAATTGCAAAGTTTGTACTCTTTGAGCTGATACCAATGCCATTAACATTACTACCTTGAATGTTAACTTCTGCAAAGACATTGAAGTAATTGGAGTCCATTGCTTAAGCAAAGTGAGAACAATGCTAACATCCCAAATTTCTGTATATTTGGGCTTGGGAGGATTTTTATTAAAAATTCCTTTCATGAATCGGGATTCTAATGGGTGAGACCCAACTGAATCTCGATCAGAAATTTGTCCTAAGTAGGACGACAAAGCACTACGAGCACAATTAATGGCACTATAACTCAAATGCTCATCAAAATGTAACCCAGCAAGGAACTCCAATACATTTGAAATGTTTGCAGTATGATAAGATATCTTTGACTGTGTACAAAAAGCTTCCCATTTCCTTATATGCGACATATATTGTTTTTTAGTGCTATTCCTCCAAGCTGCATCTATAACATCCATGGTCCTGTCCGACAGTTCAAACTCTTGCAATGGTCTGGTCAGAACCTGCAGATTAACAAATTCATATGATCATGCAATGGATGAATTTCTTTTGTTACTGTTTGTGTCACCAAATAGTCGCAACTAGGAATCGTCATACATGGTTCAATAATCATTTTTAGCATCAATGGGAACCATGACTGCGTAGGCCAATTTGGCACCATCAAAATGCCTTTGGCAGCGTCTTGCTCTATTTTCTTGAGACATTGCCCAATCAGACAGAATGGGGGAAAAGCATAAAAGAACGTATTCCCCCAGTGTAGCGAGACAGCATCCACCGCTACTGCCCCTGGATCGTGTTCCCAAGACACATATTTGGGCAATTGGTGATTCAATCTAGATGCAAACAGATCAATGTCCGGCACTCCATACCGACTGACTATATTTTTGAAAATTTGTGGATTTAACATCCATTCTGTATTGTCTTTAAATATTTGTGATCTTTTGTCTGCCACAACATTGTCTCTCCCTGGGAGATAAATAGCTGAAAGCCAAATATTTTTACCAATACACCAATGCCACATCTGGTTTACCAGATGATCACATGATATTGATCTTACACCACCCATGTGATTGATATATGCCACAGCTGTGGTATTGTCTATTTGTATTTGGACATGCAAGTCCTTCAAAGTAGAACAATAAGCTTTTAATCCATAAAATGCTCCCAGTAGCTCCAAATAATTTATACCATATGTTTGGAGCAAGAAATCCTCTTGGACAGTCCATCTGCCCCCACAGCTGGTCTCATTATCTGTAGCCCCCCATCCGAGAGAACTTGCATCAGTTTGCAAAAACACTATTGGCTGCTGAACTAAAATGTTCTTAATAGCTTGTGGAACATTCTCAATCCACCAATGCAATTCTGATAAGGCTTCCTTTGGCAATTGCATAGGCCTATCAAAATGGCCTGCTCGCTGTATAAGCGCTTGAGTTTTTGCCCTTTGAAGATTTTGGTAATGTAGTGGACCAAATTCTACTGCTGTAAATGCTGCTACCAACTTCCCAATAACCTTAGCAACTTCTTGGATGGAGGGATAAGGTTTGTTAATCAGGCTCTGACACACATTTGTCAAATCAATAACCTTATCCATTGGTAAAGTTACCAACATGGTAACTGAATTAATCACAAACCCCAGATATTCAATGGTTTGGGATGGCTGTAACTTAGATTTTGTTGGATGAATCAGGAACCCCAGCCTTTCAAACAGACTTGTAGTTGCCGAGACTGATTTTTCAGCTGACTCCTGATTAGCATTGACAATTAAAATGTCATCTAGATAAGCCATAACGATGTGCTTTGTGCCCTTAGCAGTGCAAGTGCTGGCTTCAACAATTTAGTGAACAGCCTAGGTGCTGAGCTTAATCCATTAGGTAATGCTTTGTATTGCCACAGCTGTCCCATCCATTTAAACTTTAAATACCTGCAAAAGTGATGATGAACTGGAACTGAATAATATGCATCCTTCAAATCTATTGTAGCCATATAACAACCTGTTGATACCAGCTGCATTGCAGTGTTGAATATGTCCATTTTAAAATGTTTATACTGGATAAATGTATTCAATTGTGTGAGATCTAAAATGATTCTACAACCCCCATCTTTCTTTGGTCTGGGGAAAATATTTGACACAAATTGTTGTGGATCCTCTCCTGTTTTCTCGATAACTCCTTTCCCAAACAAATTCTTAACCTCTTTGTCAATTTGAATTTTTTCAAGAACAGAAAACATCAAAGTATGATTAGGCTTATTCTGTCCCAGTGGATCCATACCTTCTACAAAATCAATGGTAGATCCTAAAACAGTATCTAATATAACACAATCAGATATTATACTGTCCCATTATTTATAAAACATTCGGAGTCTACCACCAATCTGAGGTTCATCCAAACATTCTTCTTTAATAGGATAAAGTTTTTGTACCTCTCCAACCGGACGTAGTGATCTCCTTCTCCCAATAAATGGGTGTACATTCGGCTGTGCTGGTTGGTAATTCTTCCTCACCATACTCCTGCCTCGGCTCGTACCCGCTCCAAAATCAAATCCCCTTCTCATTTGACCAGCCCTTCTCTGGCCAAAATTGAAGGGTTTCATAAGGCCAATAGTTTTTGCCTCTTCATCAATTTCTTTAATTTGTTTAGACAGATTTTCTCCGAACAAATAACCAGGAGCTTGAACATTGCTTGACCTGCATAACCCTGCAAATCTTGAATGTAAAAGAGGCCGAATGGCAATCTTCCTCATACAATTTATCTCAAAAAATGAGTTGCAGAATAAAGCCAACATATGCTTCTGAACTTTGGTCATTCCACAACCTTCCACTTGTCTTCCAAAGGCAGTGATGCCAGCCGAAATCAGCTTGAGGATTCTTTGAAATCGTATTTCCTGCGCCCGCATCATTGATTACATTGGCGCCCAAATAGCCGGATTCACCGTAGGTACCTTCAGTGAGGTACAATTAATAGGTGTTTTATACAATTCTGCTGTCTTTGTGCCACATCAGGCACACCTGGATCAACATATTTGTATTGTGGTGGGTACTCCTGACCGCAATCACCACTTTCAGGGTCAGTCTCATACAGCCCTGGTACTCCTGAAACTTGTTCAATGGAGACTTCCTCCAGCCCAATCCCTGGCACTGGAGTTTCAAATTCCCAATTCAAACTGGCACCATATTCATGATATGGAACCCCCTCAGGGCTGCCTGGGAATATTCTGGGTTCTTAGACCCTTGGTTGATTATAGCTTGGAGTGTTTTCTCCATTTGATCCATTCTGAGCCATAAGGCTTTCCTTTCTGGACCTTCCGAATCGGATTCATCAGAAACCTCATGCCTTTCAGCTTTTCTTTTATATTTTTTAGGCACTGGGTTTTCCTCCAAAGTTTCTGTTTGTGGAGCAACCAAAGGCTCACTAACGGTATTTCAACGGCCACCGGTATCAGAACCGGCTCCGCAATAATCTCCTGTCCCGACTGTTCTGCACCCCGGGATGCACGTTTTACCCGCGATTTCTTAACTTTCTCCATTTTCGTTTAACTCCTCCTGGTTTACCCACCAGCCTACGGAGTTTTGAAAACGCCCTAGAAGCAAAATAATTTCACTTACCTGCGGGCCGTTTCTTTACCGCTGTGTGGAGCTGCGCTCTGCAGCTCTTTCCTCTACCGACAGGGATGATGTAATGCCGATCCAGCGCCAGGCGGGGCTTCTTCACGTAGTCACTCACGTGACTCCGAAGTAAAATGTAAGTTTTTACAAGTTTTACTCCAATGTTGTGAAACAGTGCCTGTCACCTAAACCATATATTCTCTTGTATGCTGATGTGCAGTTCTCAAATATATTTTATCAAGTGTAATTGAGATCTGCCAATATTTGTATTGCAATCTTGGTTCATAAATTTCACAGTAATAATAGTTTTGGTTTAGATAAAAGGGTGTAGCAATGAGGTGGGCAGGGTGATTTTTAAAACTATCATTCTTGCAGAAGATACGGTAAATACCAAGATGAATGTCAAAGTAAACCAGTATAAACTCCAATAGTGACAGATACAGAAGCTGAAAGTGATAAAACAATTTGCAAAATTCATTGTTTCAGTATCCGTACAACCACAGCGAGTTTGTCAAAATATACCTCTCCATCGAAAGGCCTAATTGGCGACACAAGGATGGGATATTTAATGTATTGGCGCAATCATATGCACTTCTTGCGTATGGCGTACACAGCCTAAAGTTGTAGGACAACTTGTTCTGTTTGATTGTGCACACCAGGTCGATTGCATTCGTCGAAACAGGGCGGACCATGTGAAGGTTGCAATCTCCCACCCCATCATAGGGATAGTGGGGAAATTATGACAGAATCACTTAGACTGCCCCGCCTCTATATTCAATTTGCTGTTGGCTGAGGTTGAAGCTTGAAATCTGAATTAAAGATGTTTATTGGGAGAAGCCAAACAGTGCCTGCTACTCAGATTTATGCTGCATATGGCGTAAATGTCATTTTTACTTTGAAATCATGCAAAGTAATTTTTTTTTAAAAATGGTTAACAAGCAATGGAAAAAAATGAAATGTATCAGCTTGGGCAGAAATCAGATGACATGCTCCACTTTAAAATTTAAAAAAAACTGATGTGAATCAAAATTGGTCAATTATATTTTGTTCAGAGTTATGATTAAGTAAAATGCCATGTGTCTTGAAAGCTAACCTTAAAATTCTATGATAATGACATTTCTGCTACATTTTAACATAATAGCACTTTGGAACTTAGTTTAATCATTGGGTTTATTCACATTGTAAGTATTTTCCATTATTGAAATAACAAATTTACTTTTAAAAATTCTTATGTTCGTGGCACATAAATACAAATATAAACAGTAACATTAAGTATGGCTGTAATGTAAAGAGTATTTTTCCAGGTATTTTACATCATCCATGAATATTTGAAAAAATCTTAAGCTACTATACAAAATTAAAAAATCATCAAAAATAAGACAACATACTCAATATAAATGCTAGATGGGGAGACATTGATCAAACCCAATTTAAATGACCCAGTAAATGAAAATATTTTTATGTTTAACATTTTTGTAGGACCATTTAAATTTCCTTTTAGAAAAGATATTGCAATGTCTATACAGTTACACAGTCATGTTTTTTTTCTGCACATGTTAGTAACTGGTGTTCAATGACTAGTTAATAGCAATAGATTTGATAAATCTTGGACAGATTCTAGGTTGCAAATTGATTTTGGGAATTTTCTTGCAACAGCTAAATTATTTACAGATACACAATATACTGCAGCTGCTGGAATCTTGAGCAAAAACTAAACTACTTGAGATATACAGATCAGGCAGCATCTGTTGAGAGAAGTGGACTGCTGACGTTTTGGGTCGTGATCCTTCTTCAGACAGAAACTGTTAGTTTTTCATACTATTGTTTTGGGAATTTCCTGCCGAATACGCTGTAAAAATCTCACTATCTTCCTATTTTTTCTTTTGTTATGTTATCCTCGTTCAGAATGTGCTGGCCCATATTAATGTGAAAATAAGCTGACCATTGTCCTTCCAGAATCAGTTTGATGATGGAGTGACTGTCATTCTGAACAAAATGTTCCAAGTTACTGCAGCCTGTGTTTCTAGCTGATGTCAGCCTTTTTTGGTAGTAGATTTAATGGAGAAATTAACTAGAGGATACATACTGTTGCCTCATTACTTATTAAAGATTAAATGTAATCTTTTGACAAATGAACCAACAAATGTTCAATGGAGAAGAAATATCCCGATGTTATTTTAAAGTACCTCACCATACTTGTGCATATGACAGTAAACTTGAAGTGACTCGACTTGAATCTAGCAGTTGTAAGAATGTCAGCTGTCCTTTGTAAGCTGTTACATTGTATGCTGTTACAATTTGATTTTATTCAGTGGATACGTGTCGATTTTCATTACATGAGAATGCCAGCGATCCAGTTACTCCAAAACAAAGCGATCAGTCATTGCAATTTCCAAAGTGTGATACAGGAGCTCTCTCTCAGTCTAAAATAAAAGAGACAAATCGAAATAAAAGAGAGATGACACCCATTGCACCACTCCATCAAGCAGTAATACTTAATTAGTAATGTGCTGTAACTTGGGTAACTATTCTTCAGTGTTATCCTCTATTTTTCACAATACTGTACATTTATGCAGATTTTTTTTGAGAATGTCTTATTCACTGCAGTAAGTCAACACAGCAGGACAGATCTGCTCAACGACACCAGAATTACTACATTAATAACACTGTAATTTATGAAAAATTAAAAAATCTTGAGGGGAGCCAAAGAATCTCAAAATTTTTTTTAGAAATAAACAAGATCAGCCACATTGTCACACCGTTCATCCATATCAGTTACATCACTATTGTAAAGCAAACCTGCTTTGTGATTTACTCAAATGAAAGAATATCTAGTTCCATAAACTTATTTTTTTAAGTATAAACGTGCTGATGTGTTTTAAACTGGACTGTGAACAGGAATTAGGAAATCAAAAGGCTATTTATTGTCTAACTGATTGATATATACTAAAGGAGGAGGTCATTTAGCTTGCTTCCTCTCAGTTGAGCAGTATCAATTTCCCCCACCCATTTCTGCAACCATATAACTTATTCTCACTCTAAAACACCCATCAACTTCCCCCTTTAATTCTTTCAGGACTTACCAGCACCAAGCTTACGGTAACCAATTAAGCAATCATCTTTTAATTTCACGAAATTAGTCTGACTTGGAGAAGCGTATAACATATGCAAACACTCAAAAACTCTAAAGGTCAATACAGTTTGTACCAATCAAGATATTAAAAAAAAATTAGGGCTTGTAAGATTAGAAAATCATATAATCGCCGGGAAGAATCAAAGTAAGGGTACTTTCACACACCGTTGTAAATCTAACCAGGGAATAGTTTATTTTAGACCTGGTTTTGTGGAAGGACATGGGATTAAATACTAATTTCATAATATGGATCAACTAAGAAAGAATAGTAATGATTTGATATAATATCTAATGGTATGAAACAAGAGTGTTGAATTTAACTTGGGACAATTGCATAACTGAGCTGGCCAAAGTGCATTGTGAAATTCGATTAAATGTTATGGCAATAAATAATCACTGCTGAACAAAAAAAAAAACGGTTTCATTATTTTCAAAGGTGCAAAGTATTGAGAATTAAAGTCGCTATGGTATAAGGGTCATCATCCATAACTAAAAATATTACTGATGTGATTAGGCTGAAAGAAACCCCTTAAAGTTGCAGCATCAAAAATATCTGTGGGTTGGGGAGCTATTCGAAACAGCTTATTATGCCTGAAACTATTTAAGAGGGGGGAGAGAGAATGCAAACTGGCAAAGGCTTACAAGTTTGTACAATCCATTTTTAGTAGTAAAATTAAACATTGGGCCCCTAGACGCAGTGACAGAATCAGATATATATATATATAGTGAGTATGGAAATGGCAAAAATGTTGAACACAAAATTATATTGGAACATAAAAACCTCTGGTCCCTTGAATTTTTTTCTTCACTCTACCTGTTGTACTTGTGTTTGAAGAGAGGAAGTTCAAGCAATTAATGTCATTAGAGAAAAAAAGTGTGCATATTGATGAAACTATTGGCCTGCAACCAATCTGGAAGGAGCTGCTCTTTGCATTAATTATAGTCTTCCAAAATTCCCAAGATTCTGGTGAGGCTCCAAAGGATTGGAAATCAGCAAATGATTGGCTGACACTCTATTCAAAAGGGCAAAAAAACCCCCACAATTTCTAGGGATAAGGCCAGTTAGCCTAATATCAGTTTGGCAGAAAAAAAATGGAATCCATTAAGGAAGTAATAGGGGGCACAATTAGTTGACTGTAACAGCACAGGACGTAACTAACAACATAGATAAGGTAACCCATGGACATTTGTATTTGTACTTCTAAAAGGCAAATTAGAAGATGTTATATAAAAGGTTACTAATGAAACTAACCTCTGAGGCTGTGTCTAAAAGTCATTCCTTAAGTGCGAAAAGAACAGATGGTTTATGCTGAGAGAAACATGTAAACACAATATACTCTTCCGCTTCCTGTTCTTTGATATCTTACTTAGGTCTGCATTTATTATTTTACTGAACCTAAAGTTACTGGGAAATTCCAGCACTTCCACATCAAACTACAGATATTTTTGTGGGTATTATGTCTGGGTATTTTGTGGGTATAGTGTGGGTTAAATATACAGATATTATGTCTGCCATTATGCTCAGTATATCTATGCCAGCACGAAAAAGCCAAATTTGTTAGTTGCGCTTCCCCTTTAAAAAAAATTGAACTGATATTGAATTCCTAGAGCATCCCAGCAGCACGATAAATTGTAAACAATCTCCCAGCAGTTGAACTTGTGCATTGGATTTGGCATAAGTGCAGCATTCCATTCGTACCGATGGAGAGTTCATCTTCAATTGAACGGATATTGTGTTTTACAGTTTAAAACTTTAATTTTATTATTTGTTTCAATGTTTTTAAAAGTTTTCATTTGCTCTCCCCGCTGTATAAGGATCAAGGTTTGTGCTAGACTTCCCTCAAAATATTGTGCAAGCTACAACATCAAAACTGCTTCAGGCAGCAATTTGTAAGCTGATGGTTCTGGAAAAGGGTTGGGCGTCAGAGGAGTTTCTCTACTTTCCCACAGATCAGTATCAGGCAATATTAGACTTGCCACAAGCAAATTTCCAGTTCATTATTTTCCTCTCATCTTCTTTTACAGAGTATACATGTCAAATCTTAACATGCAATATCCTTCAATAAAAGTTTTCCAAGTTACTTAATTTCTTCAACTTCTCTCATATGGTTCTATTTTCGCAATGATCTATGATCCAATTCCCTGAAAGTGGCATCACAGGTTGATGGGGGGGGGGGGGTGAAGGTGACTTTTGACACATTCACCGAGGACTCACAGCAACTGGGACATCAATGCTTGTAATCTCGTCGCCCCTTCTCCCGTCACGCAGCGACCCTCTGTGGCTCTGGTTTCAACGCACTAGGAGCACAGAGAACCAGCTGGGAACAGACTTCACGACCTCCGCAATTCACCGAACACCACAGCCCCACCCAGCTCGGACCTGCCCTGCAAAGAGTGGGTCGCCATGAACCGGCTCCGTACAGTGGTCGGCCGGTTCAAAGTCAACATACATTGCTGGGGGCTGCATTCATCAGCAGCCTGCATGTGTGGAGCAGACCAGCAAATACACGTCATTTTCAACTGTGCTGTCCTCTGCCCCCCTGGTGGAGGGGTAGACAGAGAGCGGTGAGTGTCCCATATTTTTCTATTCAATACTGTCTGGTTGAATAAGGTTGAATATAGTTGGAGAACTAATTGAGGGTGGGGATGGGAAGGGGAAGTAGAAATGTTTGAGAAAAATAGTTTGCTAAGTTCAATGGGATGGGAGAACAAAAAGAATATTGGAAGCCATTGGAAAGATTAGAGGAAGCTGGGAAAGGAAGAACATCTTCAAACCTTTCAGCAGCCCAAGCAACTTCTCGTTGGTAATAGTGACTGTACTCACTTCTGCCTCCAGACTCTTTGAAGTTATGGCATGTTACTGGTGTCATAGAAACATAGAAAATAGGTGTAGGAGGAGGCCATTCGGCCCTTCGAGCCACCACCACCATTCATTGTGATCATGGCTGATCGTCCCCAATCAATAACCTGTGCATGCCTTCTCCCCATATCCCTTGATTCCACTTATCCCTAGAGCTCTATCTAATTCTCTCTTAAATCCATCCAGTGATTTGGCCTCCACTGCCCTCAGTGGCAGGGAATTCCACAAATTCACAACTCTCTGGGTGAAAAGGTTTTTTCTCACCTCAGTCTTAAATGGCCTCCCCTTTATTCTAAGACTGTCACCCCTGGTTCGGGACTCGCCCAACATTGGGAACATCTAGCTTGTCCAGTCCTTTTATAATTTTATATGTTTCTATAAGATCCCCTCATCCTTCTAAACCCTAGTGAATACAAGTGTCCTTCACTGACGCAAAAATGTACACAATTCGTCTGCCATTTCTTTGTTCCCCATTACTACTTCTCTAGCATAATTTCTGCAGTCCAATGTCCACTCTCGACTCTTTGTTTAGTCTATATATCTGACAAAAATTATGGTATTCTCTTATATTGTCGGCGAGTTTACCTACATATTTCATCTTTTCTCCCCTTATTGCCTTCCGTTGGTTTTTAAAAGCTCCCCAATCCTCTAGCTTCCTGTTAATGTTTGCCATATCATATGCCTTTAGGCTAACTTTGTTAGCCACTTCCTTTGTTAGCCACGGTCATCTCATTCTCACCCTGGTATCTTTCTTCCTCATTGGGTTAAAAAGACCCTGCGTCATCCGAATTACTCCAAATACTCCTGTCATAGCTGCTTCATGATTGTTCGTGCTCGGGACTCCTTCCAATTAACTTTAACCAGCTCCTCTCTCATGCCCCTATAGTAACCTTTACTCAACAGTAATACAGATACATCTGATTTCAGCTTCTCCGTCCTAACGACTGGCAGCCCTGCCAACAGTCTGTTTTTTTGTGGACTTAACATCGGAGCCGATCCCTTGCCTGGGATCGCCCCAACTGGGATCGCCTGCGGATTTTACATTGGGAGCTCGCAGTCTCCGGAGAGGTCAAGTCGGGAATCTCCAATGACGCAGAGGCGCGACCAGCCCCGACACAGGGTCCAATTGCCGGCACGGGGGAGCTGACATCCCCCCCGATGCAGGAGCTGATCGCCCCGATGCGGAGTGCCCAAACGCCGCCACTACGGGTCGAGATCATCCCATTAATGGAGGGCTTGAGGCCCCAGACCACAGGTGAGCATAGAAGGGAAGAGATTTGAACTTTTTTTCACCTTCCATCACAGTGAGGAATGTGGAGGAGTCACTGTGGTGGATGTTTATGTTAAAATGTATTTTGTGTGATCTGTTGCTTTTTATAGTAAATGGCATTTCTCATATGTTGCAAATTATACTTGGCTAATAAAGTATTATTGTGATTGTGATTCTGGTAGCCCCGGCATTCCCTCTCTCTATCCTTCCCCCACCCAAGTCACACTAGCTTCTCATTTTCACCCTACAGCTAACAATGGCCTGGTTCCTTTATCATTGTTACTTTATTGCATATCTTTCATTCATTGTTCTTTATCTCTCCACATTGACAAATGAAATTCCTCGGATGTTGCAAAACGTGCATGGCTAATAAAGTATTATTGTGATTGTGAAACTGCAGGTTGAATTATATCATATTATACATCACATCAAAATGGATGAGTATCATTGCTTACCTCTTCAAAACATCTGGTGTGACCAATCAAATTTAGATGGTTTATCATTAGATAATATGGGTAAAGTGAGGTACTCCTTGCAAACAAATGTTTACAAAATTCAGGAACAGTTCTTCCATTTTCCATGGTATTGTGTAGATGAATAGCCTTGTATAGCATTAGAAACTTTATGCCTTCATACACTTTTTGCTCAGTCACTTGATCCTCAACCAGTTTCTTGCATTCGTTTGCTCTTCCACTCTCGCTTTGTATGGAACATATTAATGCCCACTGTAAAAATAATTGTATATTAGTTTCTATATTTTAGTTATGAAATAGTTGTAAATAGGTTTTAATATTTTTGGAATAAACTTCATAGTATTTAGTATTCTAATTGTCATTCAAAAATAAAAAAAACATTACATTTTCAAGAATGTTGTGTGGTAAGTGAAAATTATTTTTAGACTAGTTGCAAAGCAGATTTTAGTTGATAATTTTGTGAGAATCCCACCATTGGCATGAAAATGCGGAGACCACAATCATAATTGTAAAAGCATGTTTGTTTTAAAAATTCCTGAATCTGGGGGAACATTAACATAGTGTGTTTTCCACACCAATAGAAAATTACTGATAAAATATCTAAAGATACAACCTTAAGAACTGGAGGGACTTCTGGTCAGACTTCCATTATGTGTTCTTGCTTTGAATGTGAAGCTATAGCAGTGGCTTTCACTTTGTTCAGTTTAGAAATCCTCTTCATTGCTCAAAAACACAGTAATAAATAGCATTTACTGCCACCATTAACATTACGATGAACTCTATATCTGGGATTCCTAGGCATTTATGTCAATGCAGCCTTGATCTTCAGCTCTGTTGAATCAACCAAAACTAGGATGGAGAGAATCCAACATATATTACAAAGTAACTGCAGATGCTGGTTTATTCCAAAGAAAGACAAAATGCAGGAGTCTCAAAGGGTCAGGCAACATCTCTGGAGAACACGCTCTATCCTGCGCCTCCTTTTCCAGTTTTCTTTCTTGTCCCCTCCAACAATCAATATGAAGAAATGTCTGACCTGAAACACCACCTATCCGTGTTCTCCAGAGATGCTGGAGTTTAGTTACTTCAGCATTTTGTCATTGTGAAAAGATCATTTTGGTTATAACATGTCAATGTTCAATTATCACTCATTGAAGGAACATATGAACTCATTTAGAGTGATCTTGAAGTCTAGGTTTCTTTTTTTAAAGATGGCTCCTGCTTTCCTGTTTTATGAACTTTCCAACTCTGACATTTCTGCAGTTTGTAGTTGCAAGCTTTTATTTTCCAAGCATTTTACTGGCTTTAAATTACCTGGTCTCATTAATGCTGATGCAAACAAGTGAGAGCACGAATAAACACCTCATATTACACCATAGAATCAAAAATTGTACCTTCTTCTGAAGCGTTTCCAGACAAATTTCCAGTTGTTCAATGGAATTTTCACAAAGTTTCTGTTCAACACACCATTGATTTATCCAGCCGTAGCCTTCCTCAGATAATTTTTTGGGAATCTATGGAAGTTAAATAAAGAACTACTTAACTCAAATCAATAAGGTTATGGCTTTTTCTCCAGAGATGCTGACTAACCTGCTGAGTTACTCAAGCACTTTGTGTTTATCTCTTGACCCTTATGCTCTGTTCTAGATCTTTAACATATCCAGAATAGAAGTACTTCTAATATTGAACCCAAGAGGGCACCACTCTACAATTTTCACCAGTTTGAAAAAGCAATAATTCACTATCATTGTACGCTTCCTGTTCCGTGGTAAATGCTGTACCAATGCTCCCTTCAATACTTTAATCTCCAGGCCTACTTTTGCTAACAAGTTTATGATGTAATTCTTCAAATGGCTTATGGAATTTCAAGTCTATTTCATCTATACTACATTCAAAGAACTTAATCAATTTAGCCGATTACAATTTAATTAATATATCAAATGCAGTCTTTAGTTTATTTGCACAAACATTTTCCTGCCCCCCACTAAATCCCTTGTACTCAGCCAATCCCAGTTAATATGAGGAAAGTTTAAATCCCTCACAACTTTGCCCTTGAACATTTCTGTGAATTGCTTACATATCTATTCCTCTAATTTCACTGACTATTGGGTAGCCTATGGTATAACCCCTGACCGCTCTTCTCCCCAAGTTCTACCCATATTGTTTCGTAGGGCACATTTCCAGGGTGTCCTCTTCAGGTGCTGGCTCTGGAGAGGGTCCAGAGAAGGTTTACAAGAATGATTCCAGCAATGAGTGGGTTAGCATATGGTGAGCATTTGACAGCACTGGGCCTGTACTCGCTGAAGTTTAGAAAGTTGAGGGGGGACCTCATTGAAACTTACCGAATAATGAAAGGCATAGATAGAGTGGAAGTGGAAAGGATGGACGGAGAGTCAAGGACCAGAGGTCATAGCCTCAAAATTAAAGGCGCTCTTTTAGAAAGGAGGCGAGGAGAAACCTCTTTTGTCAGAGGGTAGTTATCTGTGGAACTCATTGCCACAGAGGGCTGTGGAGGCAGTCAGTGGATATTTTTAAGGCAGAGATAGACAAATTCTTGATTAGAATGGGTGTCAAGGGTCATGGGGAGAAGGCAGAAAACTGGGATTAGGAGGAAGAGATCAGCCATGATTGAATGGTGGAGTAGACTTGATGGGCCGAATGGCCTAATTATACGTATATAAAACTTGTGTGATACCACCGTGATTTTTTCTCAATTGTATATGCATATCAGCTAGAAGAACTGTACAATTGTGCATGGTAAGACTGGGTTAATATTATGACGCTTTACTTTTACAATCTCAGACTCTGTACAAATGTTGTAATATTACTTTCTAGTAGATTCACCTTATCTGATGATAAAGTTGAATAGTATCCTTGGTAGACTAATTTGATCTGTGGTCAGAATGTAAATAGATTCATGCTATTACAAATGTATCTATGGTCTTACAAATGAGGAATCTCACCACCTAAATTCCAAGAAAGTAAGAGAAGAGTGGTGTCAAATGGGGAATGGCCTTCTCGGAGTTGAACACAAACAAAGCTGTTTCACTCATGGGGCTCAAGCTTGCGTACAGGCATCCAAACTGAAACACATGCTCTGGTGAGCTTTAGAATATTGCATAAACAATGCAGAATAACAAGTGAATCAATTACTGAATTACCTGTGAAGCTTCTTCGGTCATTACCCAAGAAGGGAGTTGCTTGCCTTTCTCCAGTGCCTGACACACAATCTTCCGTAACTGATGATAATTATCATTTGTCAAACTTATAGCCTTTTCAACCTTAAGGGGAGAAAAAGCAAGCAGTGTGTTCAAGTATATTTAAAAGAACTTCAAATAAAGATGCCTGTGATCTTAAACCAAATTAATCTTAAAACAACCATTTTCTTGCATAAAGTCATAAGGTCATAAGTGATTGGAGCAGAATTAGGCTATTCAGGCAACAAGTCTACTCCGCCATTCACTCAAGGCTGATCTATCGCTCACTCTTAACCCCATTCTCCTGCCTTCTAGCCATAACCCTTGGCACCCGTACTAATCAAGAATCTATCTATCTCTGCTTTAAACATATCCATTGATGACCTCCACAGTCTTCTGTGACAAAGAATTCCACGGATTCACCACCCTCTGACTAAATGAATTCCCTCTCATCTTCCTAAAGGAATGTCCGTTAATTCTGAGTTTATGACCTCTAGTCCTAGATTCCCCACTAATGGAAATATCCTCTCCACATCCACTCTATCCAAGCCTTTCACTGTTCAGTACGTTTCAATGAGGTCCCCCCTCATTCTTCTAAACTCCAGCAAGTACAGGCCCTGTGCCGTCAAATACTCATAATAAATTAACCCACACACAGTGAGACCAAGCACAGGTTCAGTGATTGTTTCACTAAACACCTCCGCTCAGTCCACCTAAACCTACCCGATCTCCCGGTTGCTAAACAATAACTCCCCCTCACATTCCCACACTGACCTTTCTGTCCTGGGCCTCCTCCATTGTCAGAGTGAAGCCCAGTGCAATTTGGAGGAACACCTGATATTTCACTTGGGTAGCTTACACCCCAGCGGTATGAACATTGACTTCTTTAACTTCAAGTAACCCTTGCTTTCCCCCCTCTCCATCCCTCCCCCTTCCCGGTTCTCTGACCAGTCTACTGCCTCCAACTACAGTTTATCTCCGTTTGTTTTGTCGTCACCTTCTCCCAGCTAACAATGGTCTATTCTAGGGTTACACAAAAAGCTGGAGAAACTCAGCGGGTGCAGCAGCCTATCTCCTTCACTCCTTAGATGCTGCTGCACCCGCTGAGTTTCTCCAGCTTTTTGTGTAACCCTCGATTCTCCAGCATCTGCAGTTCCTTCTTTAACACAATGGTCTATTCTACATGTTCCTTGATCTAGATTCCCTTTGTCCTGTTTTCACACTTTACATTTCCTTATCTATGCATCTCCCTCTCCCCCTAAGATCATAGAGGGGAGCAAGATAGTCCGTTCGTCGAAAAAGCCGTAGTAGGTCATTGGTAATCCTCAGCGCCATTTCCGTAGCCGGCTTCCGTGTCCGCTCCAATCTATGATCTTTGGTCATAGCGTCCGCTCTATGATCTTTGGAGTGGACTATCTTGCTCTGCTGTATGATCTTTAGTTTACACCGAAGATAGACACAGAAAGCTGGAGTAACTCAGCGGTTCAGGCCAGGCAGCATCTCAGGAGAGAATGAATGGGTGACGTTTCGGGTTGAGACCCTTCTCGCCCAGGTGTTAGATAAAGTTAATTATTTTTCTTTTGATTACCTATAATTGTGTCGTGCTCTAAAACTGCAGACGTTAGCTTCAACGCGGTTCTGAATCGTTAAAAACCGATGCATTTCATTTGCCCAAGTGCGTGCCGCACGCAGAACTGCTGCGGTTCCTAATGGATCGTATTGGGAGTCTAAAATCAAATTATAATTTGATGTTTCTTGATGCAGTTTCTTGATTGTGAATTAGGAATTTATGCACTCAGGACATTTTCCCTCGATTTTTGTTTTGGGAATATTTAATTAGTTTCAAATGGTTTACACTGTTAACTAATCACAACTGAAGCAATCTCTTTTAAAAACGTGTTGTTCCTGCAATTTATCATTTACGCGGTTTAAAAAAAACCCCATATCAATACCAATTAGCAGAATATAGGGTGACCAGCTATGACCATGTGTAACTATTTATTTTACAGCAAAGAAATATTCAGATTTTAAAACGCAGGCATTTTAAGTGTCGGATTACAGTAACAGTGCCTCAACATTAAATGTTCCATTTCTCTACAAATCTCCAAAATACTACCCACAATAGAAAACATATTTTGAATTCCGTGTAAACGTCTAACACTTTTATTTATTCGGTCCAAAATGAAAAGGCGAAATGTGAATAAAATGCTATGCCTTACAAGCTTTTTTGGTTGTTTGTGACAAGAATCTTCATGTTGTATTGTCATTTGCTTTTATGCGCATTGAAATGAGTAAAGAAAATAACTCTACTGGGCTAAGTGCAGCGAGATTCGGAATCGCTGTATTTTTCACCCATTCAAACAGGCCCCAAAGCATTGCGTGCGCCAATTTTAGAAACTGTCATACAAGTAATGAAAAGAAGGGAATGAAGCGTGTATTTACCGGTGATTAATACACCCCGGGATCGGGTTCAACGCGGGATGAAGTTAAGTACATAAACTGGAGCCAGGTGTATTAATCATCCTTGAACACAAAGATCAGCTCCGCTCTATGATCTTTGCGTGAACACTCACTGTTGTATTTCGATCGCCAATGGTACCCTCGACTGGACAGACTGATGTGCGTGTATAGGAAGGAACTGCAGATGCTGGTTCAAACCGAAGATCGATACAAAATGCTGGAGTAACAGCGGGACAGGCAGCATCTCTGGAGAGAAGGAATGGGTGACGTTTCGGGTCGAGATCCTTCTTCAGACTGAAAGTCATGGGAATGGGACTTTCAGTCTGAAGAAGGGTCTCAACCCGAAATGTCAATACACAATACCTTGTGACTTCACAATGGTGCTGTGGTAGAGTTGCTACCTTGCAGCGTTAGAGAACAGAGTTTGATCCCGACCTTGGGTACTCTTTGTAGCAGCATGGGTTTCCCGCGGGTGCTCCAGTGCACTATCCTACACAATGTACACAAAGCGAGTTGGCTCTAGTGTGTGGGATGGAGCTGCTGTGCTGCATGTGGTCGGGGTCGGGCCCGGAGCTCTGGTGCTGACGGGTGGGGCCTTTGCAGTGGAGGGCATTTGCAGTGGAGGGCATCCAGGGAAAACCCCCAGTCACAATGACTTTGTCTTTGCAATGTGGGAGACAATAGGTGCAAGAGTAGGCCATTCGGCCCTTCGAGCCAGCACCGCCATTCAATGTGATCATGGCTGATCATCCCCAATCAGTACCCCGTTCCTGCCTTGTCCCCATATCCCCCGACTCCGCTATTTTTAAGAGCCCTATCTAGCTCTCTCTTAAAAGCATCCAGAGAATCGGCCTCCACTGCTCTCTGAGGCAGAGAATTCCACAGACTCACAACTCAGTGACAAAAAGTGTTTCATCATCTCAGTTCCAAATGGCGTACCCCTTATTCTTAAACTGTGACCCCTGGGTCTGGACTTCCCCAACATCGGGAACATGTATTCTGCCTCTAGCATGTCCAAACCCTTTCAATAAGATCCCCTCTCATCCTTCTAAACTCCAGAGTATACAAGCCCAGCCACTCCATTCTCTCAGCATATGACAGTCCCGCCATCCCGGGAATTAACCTTGTAAACCTACGCTGCACTCCCTCAATAGCAAGAATGTCCTTCCTCAAATTAGGGGACCAAAACTGCACACAATACTCCATGTGTGGTCTCACTAGGGCCCTGTACAACTGCAGAAGGCAAGGCAAGGCAAATTTATTTATATAGCACCATTCATACAAGCTGCAATTCATAGTGCTTTACAAAATAAGCAAAAGAATACCATAGTTTAAAAACAATGCAGAACCACAATACAACACAGGACAACAAAATAGCCTAAATCAAAAATTACATAACAAGCAATAAGACAATTGCATGTATAGTAAAACAAAGTCACTAAAATATTAAAACGATTTTAAAAGCACATAAAAGGGTTAAGATTAGAAGATTAAGATTACCTACATGTTGGGTTATGGAAAAGCTACAGTAAACAACAGTGTTTTTAGGCCCGATTTAAATGAGGTTACAGTCTGTGCACACCTCAGGTGTTCAGGGAGCTTGTTCCACAGGTGTGGAGAATAGAAACTGAACGCTGCTTCAGCCTTTTTACTTCTGACCCTGGGAACACAGAGTAAACCTGTCCCCGAAGACCTGAGGAGTCTAGGTGCCTCATATACACCAAGTAGGTCAGAGATGTATTTTGGACCCAGACCATTCAGTGCCTTGTAAGCCAGTAACAGAACATCCAGAAGGACCTCTTTCGTCCTACACTCGACTCCTCTTGTTATAAAAGCCAACTTGCCATTCGCTTTCTTCACTGCCTGCTGTACCTGCATGCTTACTTTCATAGACTGATGAACAAGGACCCCCAGATCCCATTGTACTTCCCCTTTTCCTAATTTGACGCCATTTAGATAGTAATCTGCCTTCCTGTTTTTGCTACCAAAGTGGATAACCTCACATTTATCCACATTAAACTTCATCTGCCATGCATCTGCCCACTCCCCCAACCTGTCCAAGTCACCCTGAATTCTCATAGCATCCTCCTCACAGTTCACACTTCCACCCAGCTTTGTGTCATCTGCAAATTTGCTAATGTCACTTTGAATCCCTTCATCCAAATAATTGATGTATATTGCAAATAGCTGCGATCCCAGTACCGAGCCTTGCGATACCCCACTAGTCACTGCCTGCCATTCTGAAAGGAACCCGTTAATCCTTACTCTTTGTTTCCTGTCTGCCAACCACTTCTCTATCCATGTCAGCACTCTACCCCCAATACCACGTGCCCTACTGTGGTGGTTCTATCCTACACACTGTGAATTGTCCCTAATGTGTAGGAAAGAAGCGGTGTATAGGTGATCAGTACGGACTCGGTGTTTCCACGCTGTATCTTCATACTAAACTAAGCTAAAATGGTTCAAAAACAACATTTGCTCCATCCACCTAGTGGTCATTCGTGTAACAAGGAACTCCATCTACAACAGATTCAGTTCACTAAAACTGAAATCTCAAAAGAGGTCTGTTGAAACGAGGGTTTACTGTAATTCTGTCCCCCCTCCCCCAGGAGACAGATTTCCTGAAAGCAACCTGTAGTGCTGGGAAATAAATTTCCGGTGAAGCCTCCTGACATTTGAATAGTATCTGCAGAATAACAGGATACATACACATAGGCCCAGCTGTAGGCACCATGAAAAGAGCAGAAGGACGCAACATTAAAGTGAAATCCACCAGAAAGCAACATTAACGTTGGTATGACCAGAAGAAGGCTTCATAAACATCACGGAATTTGAATAATTTGAATACATGTCTTGAAATCTGTAGAGAAATCACTGAATTTGTATCCACTGCAAATGAAGTCTGCAGCATGCTCTGAAGCACAGATCATTCATTAGTTGAATACATTTAGGACAACATTTATTATCTTACCTCCACTTTGGTTGAATTTTGATCAATTTCATTATGTAAGATATGGTCACTTCTTAAACCACTGCCTGAATCTGCCAAAGATCACAGTAGATATTATTGATGGTCTTTTCAAGTTTATTACTGAACTTTGAATGGGAAATCACAATGGACAAATCAAATGTAAATAGAAATGTACATAAACAGGGGTGGTTGGGAAAGGGTAATACAAGCCTATGCTACCTTGTGTTGACATATTTTCAAATGGTTTAAGACAAAAAAAAATTCCAGCACTTTGCTTCCTTGCACGTAGAACTAGTACGCCTACTGCAGTTACCATGGGTGTTGTTAGGGCTTCATTCTTTGGTGTTCTTGAGTAACTTTTAAATATTAACATGCTACAGACTGAAATAATATTTCAAATAAACATCCAATATGCATGCACTACAAGAGTACCTGAATTCCTCAGATGACTTTCCTTAATGTCCTCCACACCACAGTACAGGTCCTCTTCCTCAGTACTAGGTAAATACACAAGGCATAACAATCAATGCTAGAAAATACGAAGGACAAAATAATGTTGCCGCTCATAATATGGATCATAAATGCACCATTTCATTTGCATTGTGTATTTTATACCCTGTTATAATTTGATTTAAATTTGTTCATGCATAGCAACCCATTCCAGCCTTTAGAAAACAAGCAACATCATGAAATATTGATATGAAACTAACACAGATGTAACCAGACAGTTCAGGACTATCTGTATGGAAAATGCCTCATTATCTTTTTACAATAGACATGTACAAACCGCTTAGTAATTTAATTTAAATTACGGTAAGTTATGAATTTCAGATGAAAGCTGTCCAATTGCTGTAAAGTCCAACAATTCACACATTTTTTTGTCTATTGCTAGAATGGAAAAAAAATTGCACACTGGCACAAATTGCATTACGGGTGGTGTAACTACAGACATGATTGAGATAAGCACCCGATATTAATGAGGGAAGAGAATGACTGAGGCAGAAGAAACAAATCTAGCAAGTCGAGGGATGTGTCGATCTTAATGGCGCTGGGTGTGTGCAATCTTGTTGGTCCCCGCCCACAAGGACATATGTCCAGGGAGCCAGCAGGTCTGCTTCATCAGGGGTTACACAAAAAGCTGGAGAAACTCAGCGGGTGCAGCAGCATCTAAGGAGCGAAGGAGATAGGCGACGTTTCGGGTCGAGACAAAAAAAAAAAAAAAAAAAAATCCTCAAGGTCTGCTTCATCAATTTGGCAAATTTTCTGACACCATTTAATTTCAACAATTCCAATAACTCTAGCACCTCCGCTGGAACCAGGAATGCCGATGTTAGCGTGGAGCCATGCAGCATGCAGGTGTATTCTAAATTAATATCACATTCTGTATATTTCACTTAATCTATCTCAACAGCTCACACCTCAGCCCAGAGCACAACCACAACGTTCTCCCCTCTATTTCAATCAGTCTGAAGAAGGATCCCAACCTGAAACGTCACCTATTCATGTCTTCCAGAGAAGATGCCTGGTCGGCTGAGTTACTCCCGCATTTTGTGTCTTTTTTAAAACAAACCAGCATTTGCAGTCCTTTGTGTTTAAAAACTCCATTCTCTAGGCACCGATTCTCTCCCTCTCCCTGGCAACTGAGTGAGCAAGACTCTTTGCAATCATTATGTCATATCTGCCCACATACCGGTGTCATGACAAAGATCAGTTATTTCTACTGCTATAATGCCACCTTACAGTATACCTGTATCAACGTGTCTGTAACTGAAACCTCATTTATGCCTCTGTTAGCTTCAGCCATGACAATACAATCTTTACTGGCCTCCTACATTCCACTCTGTAAAAATGAGGTTGCCTTCTGCCCCATCTCACACCCTTTACCGTTTGCCCATTGAACAATTTTGGTTCCCATTTAAATAAGGTTTCAATTTTAAAACCATCATCAATCTAACGACCTTCCAATCTCTGTAATCTTCTCCAGCCTTCCAATCTTCATCTTCAGTTCTGATGCCCTGATCATTTGTGAACTTAATCAGTTGACCACCAGCAAACATGCCTTTATCTGTCAAAGATCCAAGTTCTGGAATTCTCTTCCTAAATTGTCATATCTCTCTTTATTCTTCTAAGATCTACATTTAACACTCTCACTCAGTCCAACTCCCTAGCCACTGCCTCACAAGATTCAGTCAGATTTTAGTTGCTAATATCACTGCAAAGCATCCAAATCAATTTTTACGTTAAATATATGCTACAAATGCAAGTCGTTGTCGTAATTGTGCTGACATCAACTGAGGTAAACATATCCAGTGGATTCCTTTAACTCTCTAAGACCTAGATTTTCAAAGGAATTTGTGACATTTTCTTATTCTTACAACTAATATGTTTTAGTTCGCACACATTTTGGAATTAGTTTGCTTGTTATACCCGTCCTCGGTGTTAATCAAACACAAGTGGTCCTCGCCACTAAATCTGGTGTCACCTGCAGATTTCTATTATATTTCGGGTTACTATGCACTAGCAATATCACTTCACGTTACCTGGCCAATTGCAATTTGCTGCTCTTATCATCAGTACAGCAACTGTCATTCATGCTAGTGTAGATATCAAGAAAATCCATAGATTTTGGGACCGTCATTGAAGAAATATCTTCATTGCTTTTATATTCAACTAAAGTTTCAGGTTTTTCTACTCCTTTAATGTGTTGCAGCAGAACAGCAGAGTTCTTGGACACGTCCTTCTCATTTCCACTTTGTAATATTTTACTGCTGTTTTCAGTCCGTGTGCCAATAGTGACTGGTTCCTTTATTTCCGATGTTTCTCCACTTGCACTGAGCTCCCTATTAGATGCTTCTTCAGGTGTTAATCCATCTTTGGGCAAGAATCTTGTATAAATGTAACTTATAACTAATCCAGTAACTGAAATCACAACAAAATAAAACAGCATCAAATCTGCTACACAAAATACTGCTTCAATTCCACCATAGATCCAGTTCAGAAACCGCACTATGTAATCCATTTCCAATGTTTCTCAATGCGTATGCAGCTGCAGAGAAAAAAAAACAAAATGATTTTAAATCAGACAAATGCCCCAACTGATTTTAGTGTCAATTCATTAAATAATTCACTGATCAACATAATTAAGGCAATAAGGAAATACACATTATGTAAAGAATTAAATAATTTTGTGTTCTATGCACTTTTGTGTGCTACGCAAGATTCCAGCATCTGCAGTTCCTTGTGTCTCTATAAAAATTGCAAATGGTCTCACCGTTTTGATTAGACAGATCTTTTTCATGGTCGCATCTTCCGGGAGAAGGCACTTGTTGCGATTGTGTGTGTGCAGCCAACCACTATGTTATTTGATAGACACACAATGCTAGAGTAACTCAGCAGGACCCGAACCGTCACCCATTGCTTCCCTCCAGAGATGCTGCCTGTCCCGCTGAGTTACTCCAGCATTTTGTGTCTACTGTTGATTTAAAGCAACATTTGCAGTTCATTCCTACACACTATGTTATTTGAATTGGCCAAAGCCACAATTAACAAATGCAAGTGCAAATAGGATAAGTCACCAAGACTTCATGAATTAGATTAACATGGTTTAAAAATCCAAATTTCAAAAGACCAAACTGATCAGTTCTTTAAGGAACTCCAATTGTTCCAAATGCCCCTGAACACAGGTGGGTATGAGAGGAAAAATGCTTATTAAATCTTTTCCCCTTCACCTTGAAATGATGTCCTCGATTCCCCTACTCTGGGCAAAAGACTGCATCAACCTGATCTATTCCTCTCATGATTTTGTATATCTCTATAAGATCTCCCTTCATCCTCTTGTGCTCCATGGAATAGAGACCCAGCCTACTCAACCTCTCCCTATTGCTCACACTCTCTAGTCCTGGCAATATCCTCGTAAATCTTTTCTAAATCCTTTCAAGCTTGACAAGCTTGTTATAGTGACTGCCTCAGCTACCTCCTCTGGAAACTTGTTGCATATACCCATCACCCTTCAAGTGAAAACGTTTCCTGATTAAATTTTGTTTCTCTCGCATTAAACTTGTGTCCTCTGGTACTTGATTCCTTAACTTTGGGTGAAGGACTATGCTTTCACCCCATCTACCTCCCTTCCGCCTTCTGCGCTCCAAGGAATAAAACATTCCACTTTCTGGACACCCTTCGGCCTCAAGTTGACTTCCAATTGTTTCCCCTCTCCGTTGAGAATGTTCTGCAGCTACTTCAAGACATCCTGGACCCTGGCCCCAGGGAGGCAACTCATCATCCTGGAGTCTTGTTGCCGCCACAGAATCTCCTCTAACCAGCTAACTACCGAGTCTCCTGTCACTATCACTGTGCCTGGCTTCCCAATGTACATTGGAGCCAGTGCCACAGACATGATGCTGCAGTTGCTTTACTCTGACCGGTCACGCCCACCAACAGTATACAAAGGGGTAAAACCCTGTTGGCAAGGGCAATGAGCATAGGGGTCTCCTGCACTCTCTGCCTATTCCCTTTCCTGGTTGTGGTCTAACTACTATCTGCCTGTCCTTTTGGCATGACAATGTTGTTGTAACTCTTCACTATTACATCCTTCTGGACAGTGGCGGACTGGGTCTAAAAATATTGGTTGCCAGGAGACAAGGGGGACCCACTTCATCAGGGGCCCACTAGATATAGGGGGCCCACTTCATCAGGGGCCCACTTGTCATCGGGCAAGCTGACACCCTGGCCAGTCCGCCACTGCTTCTGAATGATCCTGATGTTGTCCAGTAGCAGTTCCAGTTCCATAACAGAGTCTATAAGGAACTGCAGTTGGACACATTGTAACTGTAAATGTGTAACTGTAATTGCAACTCCCACTGGTGTTGTCCTCAGGGACACTGGAAGTCTCCCTGTCTTCCCATATTCCACAGGGTGGAGCATACCACTGCCCTAGTTGTTGGCTCCACTGCACCAGACAAAGGAGATTTAGAAAAGAAAGAAAAACTCTCTTCACCGAGCCTCTCGAGCCAAAGCCTAGGCTCTTTACCTCAACACATCCTCACCTAACATGCCCACTGCTATCGGTGTCAGCATCAAATAATCAGTCAAAACCATCCGACTGAGAATATCAAAGATTTATCATCTACTGGGCGAAATAATTTCTCCTTGTCCCAGCTCTGAAAGGACGACTCCTTATCCTAGTGCAGTATACTGCAGCTTGAGACTTATCAGATAGAGGAGAAGGCTCTCAGCTGCCGCTCTGTAAATTTCTCACCAAGATCATCTTTCATCCTTGTACTGTAAAGGGCCTGTCCCACCAGCATGCAACTCTATGCGATTAGCGCGACCTAATGTGGTCGCTTGAGCCGTCCGGCGTCGGTCCCACTTCGATCGCCAGAGCTGTGTGGGATTGTGCGGAGTTTGTCCCGACACCGCGCGGGGCTCCGAAAAACCGACTATGTCCAAAAATTCCGCGCTGCAACGTCTTGTCGGCTCGCAGTCGCCTCGACATTTATACACCGCCCCGACATCGTGCCTCCGTGAACCTATTTGTAAGTGCCTCCATGACCCTCTATGTGTGTGGCTCCGTGGCCCTGTGTGTGTGTGTGCCTCGGTGCCCCTCTCTGTCCTGGCGAACTTACCTTGGACTTCGCTCCAAGTTCGCCACACTTTGCGCCGCGTTGCGCCAATCACCCGACCTCTGCGCGGCCCCTACTGCCGATTTGGTTGTGCTTGCCGCATGCAGGCGCATGCTGGTGAGAACGGCCCTGTACAGGGGATCACCCGACCTCCGCGCGGCCCCCGCTTCCAGTTCGATCGCGTTCATCGCATAGAGTTGCATGCTGGTGGGACAGGCCCTTAAATGTTAGTGCCTGAGGCCAACCTTATCCAATCTCTCTTGATAAGCCTCATAGGATAACTGCCTCATCCCTGGAAACAAAGAAGTGAATTCACTGACTCCAAGTCATACTTCTCCAGCCGCAGGAGAGGTAGGAGAGGGTTCAGCAGAAGGCAAATTAATTGGGTTAAATTTACCTATATTAATTGTTTGCACAAACTACCAGCCAGCAAGATATAGTGTTATTTGGTAAAATAGTCAAATGATAAATGAATATGGCCGAACATATTTATCTTTTTAAATATCTGAAATTTTCAAACAGTTAAATCCAACCAAATTGTTAACACAGAAACTCTGGTGATGGAAGCATAAGAGCCAGCAGATGATCAAATCTGGGGCAAAGAGCAATTCTGTAGGTTTAGCATCTGTGGTCCAAAGGGATAATCAACTTTTTGGGTCAAGACCCTGATATTTTTCAGGCGTGTTCTTAGTTTGGTTTAGTTTATTATTGTCACTTGTACCAAGGTTCAGTGAAAAGCTTATTGATGCATGCTATCCGGTCAACTATACATTACAATCAAGCCAGGCGCTGTGTAGATACAGGATAAAAGGCATAACATTTAGTGAGGAATGCTGCTGTTGAAATAAAGATTTAAAAGAGTGGAGTGATTGTAATATATGAGAGCAGATCCATTTCTGACACCAGTACGCAAAACCTCACCTGGCTTCAGCGCCATCTTCTAGAGTATTTAAGATGTTGGACAGGCCCACTTGTCACTTTGATGAGACCTTACCAAAAGATTTATCCATGAAATAATGGAAATTACATCAGTGCATGTGATTTACCAAATGTGCTGACTAATTTAATGTGTACATATGATCAACCAACTGAACTCAGTCAAGAGTTTACAAGGTGACATTTCTCTTCAATTGAACACCAATTTTCCGGTAACTGATGGTCATCCCCCCCCCCCCCCCCCCCCCCCCTCCCTCCCTCCCCCCCCCTTATAATATGGACAAAATTATGAGAGCTCAAATTGAGTTCAGCGGAGAGATACTGACTGGACAGAGTGACGGGAGAAGCAGGCAGTGGTGGTCGAGCAAGGAGCAGATAAAGCCACCAACGACAGCAAGAAACAAAAGCAGGTGAGATGATGGGAGCCGGGAATGTGTCGGCAGGTCATTCCATTCACATTTAGTTTACATTTTATGTTTGTTTTGATTTAGTTTCTGGCACTCCATGGTGCTTTAGAGATAGGGGCGGGTGTCATTAGCAGGCCAGAGGTGGATTGTCGTTTCCTTATCATGTAACCCCTGTTGATCCGGAAACACGGATAATCAAGAAAAGCTCTGGAACCCAGGGTGCCGGAAAATTGGTGTTAAAGTCATAGTGATACAGTGTGGAAACAGGCCCTTTGGCCCAACTTGCCCACACCGCCCAACAATGGCCCCGCTACACTAGTCCCACGTGCCTGCAATTTGTCCATATCCATCCAAACCTATCCTATCCATGTACCCGTCTGTTTCTTAAATGTCAGGATAGTCCAAGCCACAACTACCTCCTCTGGCAGCTTGTTCCATACACCCACCGCCCTTTGTGTGAAAAAGTTACCCCTCCGATTCCTATTAAATCTTTTTCCCTTAAACCTGTCCCCTGGTCCTCGATTCACCTACTCTGGGCAAGAGACTCTGTGCATCTACCCGATCTATTCCTCTCATGATTTTACAATAAATTCATCCCTCATCCTCCTGCGCTCCAAGGAATGGAGTCCCAGCTGACTCAACCTCGCCCTATAGCTCAGACCCTCTAATCCTTGCAAATCCTTGTAAATCTTCTCTGTACCCTTTCGAGCTTGACAACATCTTTCCTATAACATGGTGCCCAGAACTGAACACAATAGTCTAAATGTGTCCTCACCAACGTCTTGTACAACTGCATAACTTATATACTCAATACTCTGACTGATGAAGGCCAATGTTACAAACGCCTTTTTAAGCATCCTATCTACCTGCGACTCCACCTTCAAGGAACCATGCACCTGCACTCCTTAGATCCCTCTGCGCTTCAACACTCCCCGGAGCCCTACCATTCACTCTGTAGGCCTGCCCATGTTAGACTTCCCAAAATGCAACTCCTCATATTTCTCTGTATTAAATTCCGTTAACCATTCCTCAGCCCACCTGGCCAATCGAACAAGATCCTGCTGCAATTTTTCACAGCTACCTTCACTATCTGCAAAACCACACACTTTCATATCATCAGCAAACTTGTTAATCTTGCCGTTTATGTTCTCATCCAAATCATTGATATAGATGACAAACAATAACAGGCCCAGTACCAAAAACTGAGGCACACCACTGGTCACAGGACTCCAGTCCGAGTAGCAACCTTCCACCATCACCCTCTGCTTCCTGCCATGAAGCCAATTTTCTCTCCATTCAGCTATCCCTCCTTAGATCCCATGCGGATTAACCTTCCAGAGCAGCCTACTATTCAGAACCGTGTCAAATGCTTTGCTGATGTCCATATACACATCTGCAGCTCTGCCCTCGTCAAACTTTTTGGTCACATCTTCAAAAAACTCAATCAGATTTGTGAGAGATGACCTCCCACCTGTGACTATCCCTAATCAGCTCTTGTTCATCTAAATACCTGTATATCCTATCCCTCAGAATGCTCACTGGTAACTTTCCAACTGCAGATGTTATAGAATGTAGAATCATATTTGTGAGTAATATTTCCAACTATTAATTTAATAAATCATTCCTACCCAGTGTTTTTTTTTAAACCTCCTGAAGCCTGTGGGATATACAATATTGTCCAGCACTAACGTTGATGCACATTGTTTGCTGCCCGGGCAGTCGACGTGTACTTCCCAACATTACACCCGAGTCGCAGTGACCCAGAGCGCCCAGCAACGCCAGCAGAGCTCGGGGCTCGGGGCTCAGCCCCGGGATGACGGCCTCCACAAAAGTAAAAGCCAACTGGGCGCACATGTAGTGAGTGAGTGAGCGGGCAGGCCAAACACACAACGTTGCTCGCTACCCGGTGCCCGGACCCGCAGCATTTCCATTAGACGAGGCGCTTGCCTGCAGACAGTATCATCCCCCTGCGCTCGCCCACGCTTCCTACCTGTTGCCGGCGGCTCCGCTGTGCCGCGGCGGCCAGTGGCTGGACAACTCCCCTTCCCCCGCCAGCCGCGCAGACGTTGCCAATGTCATGAGCGCTTCACTTCCTCCATTCCCACACACACTGCAAGGCAAGAAAAGGGGCCTTTGCACCAAACATCTGACAGCGCCTGCATCTGGTGCTTCTGATGTACCTGACACATACGTCTTTCCGAAATAAAGCAGAAAATGTTTTAAAGACTCATCAACTCCGGTAGCATCTCTTTCTGCCTAATCTTCTGCGTTTAATTATATCTCTATACTAATAAGCGAGTTCGGTATTCCGACTGCGCATGCCCAAGTCAAATGTCACTATGCATAAACAGCCCAGGAAAGCAGGGGAGCAGTGATTCTTAATTTCTTCTGTTTTTTCCAGCTTTTATTCGTCTAGGTAAGAAAATATTGCTTTCAAACTGTGACATTTGTGTATTTATTGTTCCTTTGTTAAAAGCTAAGATTATTTTGTTGTTTTTATTGCTTTATTATTCTTTGGTGAGTGAGCGAGATCGTGCTCGTCCGTGTTTGGTGTTGGGCCTGGGACTGTTGCGTTGCTGTTGGTCCGTCCCTGTTCCCTCCAGGGTGTCCCGTCCTTGTCCAAGGGTGGCTGGAGGTGTTGGGCTGGGCCGGGCCAGGCTTGCAGCTGGCACGGGGAGAAGCCCGAGTTGCTGCAGCGCTTTGTGTGTATGGCTGGTGCTCGGCTTTTGCCGGCGCCGGGGAGGGTTGGCTGGCGGTCCCCGACCTGTCGTCTGGAGTTGGCACTTCTTCTTCGCATTGGCTGTGGGCCACTGGTGTCGTCGGTCACAGCCAGCGTGGAGAAGAAGTGGCAACTCCAGCCCAACCATGCTCCCCGACGTGTCGGGGACCGCCAGCAAACCAGCCCCCACCTCCCCCCCGGTGCCAGCAAAAGCCGAGCACCAACCATAAAACAATAAAAATGACAAAATAATCATAGCTTTTAACAAAGAAACAATAAATACAACTATTTCATAGTTTGAAAGCAACATTCGGCACCATGTTATGGAAAGATGTTGTCGTTGGAAAGGGTACAGAGAAGATTTACAAGGATGTATCCAGGACTCGAGGGTCTTAGGTACAGGGAGAAGTTGCCTAGGCTGGGACTCTATTCCTTGGAGTGTAGGAGGATGAGTGGTGATCTTACAAAGGTGTATAAAATCATGAGAGTATTTTATACTCTCCAGTTTAAATTCCATTTGGAATATTTTGGAGGACCAAGAACCAAGGAATAGATCGGGTAGATGCATTGGGGTAGAGTTTCTTGCCCAGAGTTGGGGAATCAAGCACCAGAGGACATAGGTTTAAGATGAAGGGGGGGGGGGGGGGGGGGGAAGATTTAATAGGAATCTAAGGGGTAACTTTGTCACATAAAGGGTAGTGGGTGTATGTAACAAGCTGCCAGAGGAGTTACTTGAGGGAGGGACTATAGCAATGTTTAAGATAAATTAAGACAGTTACATGGACTGCACAGGTTTAGACGGATATGGGCAAAATGCAGGCAGGTGGGACTACTGCAGATGTGACATGTTGGTGGCTGTGGAGAAGTTGGCTGAAGGGCTTGTTGCTATGTTGTATGACTATGTGCACATTTAAACACAGGGCATTTTTGGACTGTATGACAGAAATTCATTACCTTCTGCATCACCTGCCTGGTGAAGTTTTTACCTCATTTGACTCACTGCCGTGGTGAAAGCACCATCTGGTAAAAACTTGCTGAGATAGGATCTTGGCTGTGTCTTTGGTCAGAGGTTCAGGCTGGAAAAGCTTCTCATTTATTGAAGGCAGACTATTACCAGGATTTGTTTGTTCCCCCCTCCCCAGGATGAAAAAGTACAGCATAATATATCTAAGTCTGTCCAGGGTCCTTCCCTAGGTCTGGTATTGCCATAATTCACCTTTGCAGGCATACTAACCAGCTATTGATGGGAGTGACTTCTCATTTGTTGATACCAAAAGTCAAAAGAGTTTATTGTCATGTGTCCCTGACAGGACAATTAAATTATTTCTTTGCTTAGCACAACAGAACATAGTAGGCATTGACTTCTCACCTGCTTCACTCTGGTAATGGGTGAGGATAAGGCCAGAAAGATTAGTATGGGAAGGGGAATTAAAATAGTTAGGAACCAGGAGCACAAGCAGGTCTTGGCAGACTGAGTACATGATAGGCAAAACAGTTGCTTAGTCTATTTTGTCTCACTGACATACAGGAGGCCACAATGGGAGCACTGAATGCAGTAGACAACGTTTAAAGAGGTGCAACCCGTCTTATTTGGAAAGGTTGCTGGGGTCCCTGATGGAAGTAAAAGTGTTGTTGGGATTAGTGTTACATCTGCGGTAGCAGAGGAAAGCACCATATCATCTGAAATGTTCCTATCCATATGTCTTTTAAATATTATTGAATCTGCATCAACTACTTCCTCTGGCTGCTTGTTGCATATATCCATCACCCCCTATGTAGTTTTCCTCTCATCTTGAAACTTATGTCCTCTGGTTATTGATTCCCCTATCTGAAGATAAAGATTCTGCATTCACCATATCCATTTCCCTCGTAATTTTATACATCTCGAAGATCATCCCTCTGCCTCTTGCACTCCAAGGAGCAGTCCCAGCCTGCCCATTCTCTACCTATATCTCAGGCCCTCGAGTACTGGCAACATCCTCATAGTCTCTGCAACCTTTCAGCTTAATGCAATCTTTCCTACAGAAGAGTGACCAAAGGTCACTTCCTCTACTTCCTGGGAAGATTACGGAGAGTCGGTATGTCAAGGAGGACTCTAACATCTACAGGTACACAGTAGAGAGCATGCTGACTGGTTGCATCGTGGCTTGGTTCGGCAACTTGAGCGCCCTGGGGCGGAAAAGACTACAAAAAGTAGTAAACACTGCCCAGTCCATCATCGGTTCTACCTCCCGTCCATCAAGGGGATTTATCGCAGCCGCTGCCTCAAAAAGGCTGGCAGCATCATCAAGGACCCACACATTCCGGGCCATACACTCATCTCCCCACTACCTTCAGGTAGAAGGTACAGGAGCCTGAAGACTGCAACGACCAGGTTTAGGAATAGCTACTTCCCCACAGCCATCAGGCTAATAAACTCAGCTGGGACAAAACTCTGAACATTAATAGCCCATAATCTGTTTATTTGCACTTTATCAGTTTATTTATTCATGTGTGTATATATTTCTACAATGGTACATGGACACACTAATTTGTTCTGTATTCGTGCCTACTATGTTCTGGTGTGCTAAAGCAAAGCAAGAGTTTCATTGTCCTATCAGGGACGCATGACGATGAACTCTCTTGAACTTGAATTCTTGAGGTAATAAATAGTCAGACAAGACATTGGTGAGATGCACTTGGAGTATTATTTATGTTACAGTTGGGACTAGCCAAATATGCCAATTTGGTCAGCTTGGACAAGATGGGCAGAAGGGTCTGTTTCCGTGCCGTACAGCTCAATGAAAGCCAGGGTGACAAAGGATTTCTTCAACCTATCTACCTGTGACATCACTTCGCTTTTAGTCGCATACTTAAAACAATGCACTAATATCCACCCTGAATGTTGACACTCAATATGGTACTTGATCCATTAGTTGCAGGACTCCCTCACAACTCTTGACCAGTTACTCCATGTGTTTTCAGGAGAGGATGCATATTTGTCGGAGGGGAAATTATACCAAGGGTATGCCAGTGCTGCAGTCTGGTGTTGGCAAATTTCTTTGAGGTCTATTGCTGGAGGTAATAGAGCAGATTAGGCAGTGGTCAGCCCAGCAGTCATCGACATGTCATCACACTATGGTCAGGGACTCAGACAATTGTGTGAACTAACAGCTGGCAGAACATTCAACAGAGGCCTTGCCACTATACCTTGTGTTTGTCCTGCTGATCTTCATCGAACTTATGCAAAGCCATTCCACAAAAAAAAAGTGCTGCTGGGCATTGAGAGATACTATCACAGCCATTTCAGCACAAATGACTTGTGTTCATGTCTTGCATAATTTGACTGGTTAGCATGCAAAGATTTTCACTGTAGCTCATGACACATGACAATAATAAACCTATACCAATACCACACATTTCAGGGCAGATGAACTTCTGGTCTATTGTGCACTGCTACAGTTATTCTGAAGCTTTATAATTGATTTCTTAAGAATGGATATTAAAGTGTAATATATTTCAAACACACCCAATGGCAATCATATTTTCCCTTAAACTGTGGGCATTATGTCACTATCAAGATAAAATGGGCTTTTGCCCAATTCATTCATTATCAAAGGTTGAATAGGTGAAAAAAGCACAAAACATAAATGAAACATTTAAAGAGAAATAGAAACTTGATGCCTGGAAACAATGGTGTTCTGTAATGCCTTTTGCAGTCCAAGATACTTGGGTATTTAGGTTTAGGAAGAATATTACAGAATGTGGAGTAACGTTGGGTAGGTTCTGTAGTAAAGGTGATGAGTAGGGCACCAGATGAACAGGGTTGTGTGGGAGAGTGTGGACCAATTAGAGGCAATGATGTTATGAAACAAGGGTACGATACGTGTTGCTACTACTGGACTGGAAACAATGAGGCCTGAATCATAGTTAAAATTAACAAAAAGAACTAGAAATGAAAAAAAAAACCTGATACAAATTAAACTGACCATTAAACTATTAGATTGTTAAAAAAATCCTTGCTAGTTAACTGACATCGTTCACATAGACATATGTGATTTTCAAAAGAGTGCTGTTTCCAACATAATACATAATTGTTCATCTTCCTCAGTCCCCATTGGATGGATGCTTCACAGATGAAAACTGGAAGCATTGGTAACCCCACATAAACATTTGATGGGCTATAACACAATTATATTGTGCACCTTGTATCACTATTTTACTGTAGCTCAAATAACATTTATCATCTCCAATGAGCTAAAAGGAATGGACAAACTGATGCAGGATAAATTAAAAAAAAGACTGCATACATTTAATTGAAACAAATGACAGAGAAAAATATTTACAATACATATTCAGCAAAACAATCAATATTATACAAAAGAAATATACATGCAAAATAGAACAAACTTAAAATAATGAATAGGCTATAAATCATTTATAAAAATGTGAGGTTTTAGTGCCAAGACATTTTTTAAATTCTTGTTTTTTTTCTCATGCAGAATTGCTTCATGAGACACAATAGCAGTTTCATGCTTGATATAAACATACTATATCACTAAAAATACTATGTTTGGTGCTTCATTAGTTTGCAATCCACAACAACTAAGTTGTGATACTGCTCCTCATAATCAGGTAAAAGGGCCAGTTGCTAAATAAATCAAATGACTGTATAGTTTGCAGTACGAAGTACTTGTTTTTAATATTTATTACAGATACAACAGAAGTCTTCATAGAGTTGCATAAAATGTTAAAGCCACAACATTGCACATGATATGAATTAAAACATAAAATACAATGAGTGCATTTACAGTACATATTCCTCCTTAAACTGCTCTGCAATCTGAATGGCAGGTGCAACTCCCAAACCCCCCTCCAGAAATAAAAGAGCATCTACGGCTTGGCTCAGGGGGAGGGTTCCAGAATAGCAAACCAGCAATAAAAATACAGACTGAAGGCAAATTACGGTCTATATACAAGTAAGGCTTATGCATAATCAGAGCAACAGAATTTGTTTCTATCATATGCAAAAGATCCATGGTTAAAGTCGCAGCAGTAAAAACTTTGGCCATATCTGGCCAAATGCATGGAATTATAATTTAAATACATTAGTGAAGCCTTTGGAAGGTTTATGACAAGTAAAAATCATACATTTTCCAGATCACTTAATATTCAGCGGCATATTTGATTAAAATCAGTAATTGGGAGGGAAAAAAATTCTTTGCTGGCTAATTTGTAATTAAAATTAAATGTTTCAAACATTTTATGGTTTCGTTAAACATTATAACAATCATGATTTGTTCTTTGCATTTTCCAAGTCAAAAAATTGTTTCCAGCGATCAGAAAAAGAATACTGTCAAAATAATGAGCATCCAGCTGGTTGGCTGGTGCTTATATGGTCCTCTCCACCAGCTTTACGTTGCATTGGTGGCACTGAATCCCAAGTACTGTCTGTGCAAAGTTTCTTGGCATGCAATTCCACACAATGACACATGAGTAGAGCAGCCAATTTTTTTGTCAGTTTAATTTTGGGTCAACAGCTGACTGGCTGAAAATACCATCTCCAACTTTATTGGCAGGTGAAAGAGAATGAGCAATAAAATCTCCGTTCTAGGGTCACACCCTTGGCACGAGTCTACTTTGTAAAAAGTTTTTTATGCTACCAACTGGCCGAACATCATTTTGGTGTTTGCGTCGCTCAATGAATGAAGTCAGTCTTGATGTATTTAGAGTTTCAGTATTTCTGTTGATACCTGGCTGCAGCCAAGGTTCCTGGAGGCACACTGCAGCCGAGGGGCGTTTGTTTGGATCTCCCTGCAGCAAGAAACAAACGTAATCTTTGGCAGCTTGACTAACCCCTCTGAAGTAGTCATCAGGGAAGCTGAAGTCCAATCGGCAAATGTTCAAACATGTTTCCTCTACACTCTCATCCAAAAAAGGAGACACACCGCTAAGAAGGACATAGGAAAGCACCCCAACACTCCATATATCTGATGACAGGCAGGCAGAACTTCCTAAAATAATTTCTGGAGCAGCAAATTCAGGGTTACCCAGCAACTGGTGGATGTAGTATGTTGCAGTTAGCTGTACGGTATCCCCAAAATCAGCAAGCTTGATGAGTGGCTTGGCCCTGCTGAGGTCCACGAGCACATTTTCTGGCTTTAAATGACGGAAATATAGAGCTGATTAGTAATAGAAAAGCTCATTATTCATCAAATAATTAATCTCATAAGCACAAATATTTCAAAAAATGATTTCATTATTAACTAACAAAATATAATTTAAATCTCAAACTATACTATGGAGCGGCACGGTGGCAGAGCAGTAGAGTTGCTGCCTTACAGCGTCAGAGATCTGGGTTCGATCCTGCCTGTATGAAGTTGGTATGTTCGCCCCGTAACCTGCGTGGGTTTTCTCCTTGTGCTCCGGTTCCCTCCAACAGTCCAGGTTTGTCGGCTAATTGGCTTCAGTAAAATTGTAAATTGTCCCTGATGTGTCGGATAGTGCTAGTGTATGGGATGAACGCTGGTTGGCATGGACTCAGTGGGCCGAAGGACCTGTTTCTGCATTCTATCTCTAAACTAAACTATTAAACTAAACTAAACATCACATTATTCAGAAAGTTTGAATTGTGAGCCGGGCAGCTTTATCTTGCATCATATGGAAGATCAATGCATCTCTTGACACCAACGTACAGATGTTCATTTCTAATCTTGCATTAGTGCCTTTCTGATACTGGTGTGTGCTATTTACCTCATCTTTACTTTCACAACAAAATCAAACCTAGCTCACTTGCTTGGAATAAGCCATATTATATTTTCAATTATGGTGAAAACCTTGACAATTAGAATATGAAATATAGATGTTTGTTTTTCAAGGGCATTCTCCACTACCCTGCTTCAATACACTTATTACACCATCTCTGCATTGGAGGGGACACAGATATGTGGCATTCTCCCTCCCCAAAATACTCTTTAAAGACCATGCTCCTGAGTGATCATGAGATACCCTAAAGGGCTTGTCCCACTGTGGGGACCTAATTTGCGAGTTTAGGAGAGTTTAAAAAAGTGCCATGGTCGTGTTGTATTGCCGAAATAGAACACCTCCTACAACCTCCTTCGACTATGTAGAGAACCTCCTACGAATATGTAGAAGACCTCCTTTGACTATGTGGAAGCTCCTTCGATCTCCTTCGACTATGTTGAATACTAACTTTGACTAGCTTCGGGAAAATCGGACACCGAATAGTGGAGAATGAAGATGCCACCTTCGACTATATTAACACTATCTACAACTACCTTCGATTACCTTCGACTACCTTTTACTCGCAGACAATTTTCAGCATGCTAAAAAAAACGCCTTGACCATACTGAGGCCTCGAGTATGCGGGGACTACTCTCGAGCATGAAGGAGAGTTACATAGACCTCCTAGGACCACGTGTCGACCATGCTGCGAGTACGAGTCGAGGGCAAACTCTTTGAAACTCGCAAATTAAGTCCCCGCAGTGGGACAGGCCCTTTACTCTTCTTACAAGGGTTAGAAAAGTAACCTTCATCCTGCACTGCAGCTACTTTCCAAGGCTATTCATTCAGTCTTCCCAAACACGCGACCTCTATGACCAGAAAAGACATGGGCAGCAGGCACAAGGGAACACAGGCAGCTACAAATTCCCCTCCAAGTAGCACGCCACACTGATTTGGAAATACATCCTTATTGTCAATGGGTCTAAAATCCTGAAATTCTATTCCCAATAGCACTGTGACAGTAATGGATCAAAATGGCAACAAACCAACATCTTTGCAAGGGCAATTAGGGACAGATAATAAATATTGGCCCCGATCCTGAGAAATGAATATAGAGAATACAGACGACCTAGCTGTCACTTCGTCGTTTCCCATATGGTGGAAACTGGAAGTAGAAAATGTTGCTATATATCCACAAAACCAAGTACTGGAAGTCTAAAGTGTCATTCACTGTACTATACAGACATATGACATGTCACAGAAATTCAAGCTAAAGGACTGTAATTCAATCATATTATAAATAAGATGTAACATTAATAACTAACAGTATTATCAGTGGCAATGTATCAATCTTTTTCTGAAATATGAATATTGCTGAGCTATATGGGTGAGTTGATGTTACCAACCTTTATATCCAGGTGAGCTGTTCTGCAGTTATGTAGATACTGTACAGCTTCAAGAGTCTCTCTGAGATATGATGCTACCTTCTCTTCAGTTAGATTTCCCCACTCTATTATATAGTTGAGAAGACAACCTTGGTCTGCTCTGAAAAAAAGTGTTAATCAGTGTTAATCTTGATCTCAGCTCCACAGTAATAAAGATTGAGTATTTTGTTCAAAGAAAATACGCTATTTTAAGATATTTTCAGACCTTTAAAGAAAACTCTTCAATGGAAAGCAAATGGACTTTGATGAAATTTGTCCAATTGCAAATCAGAAGAAAACACTTACCTGTAAGTGGATGGGTGACTCCTTCCATCACAATATGTCTGCTTTGGGTGGCAATAGTTTCCCCAAACAGAATAGAGATAAGAAATAATAATAATGTGAAGTCACTGATGGGAGTTGCATATAGGACACCAATCGTAGCTATACTGTTCGACTAAGTATAAATCAAGAAATAAGGGGCGTTTGAATGAAAGATACGGCATAAATATTAAGCAGATTGGCACTGTGAGGTCGTTTTTACAGCATAATTGGGTAATTTCGTAGAGTAATAAATTGAAGAACCAACCAGGGAACTAGCTACTGCAGATCTGGTGCATTGTAATGAGATTAGTTAACAAAACAACTCAATGTAAAGGATGTTAGAGAAAAGGGTGATCATAAAGGTAACATTTCAAATTTTGTGCAAGGATAAGAAACCTCTGTCTGAAACTAGATACAAGGAATTGCAGATGGTTATTTGCAGGTTAATACAGAAAAGGACACAAAGTGCTGGAGTAACTCAGCAGGTCAGGCAGTATCTTTGGAGTACATGGATGGGAGATATTTTGAGTCGTGGCTCTTCTTCAGACTGATTGTTGGGGTGAGAGCTGGAAGAGGGGAGACGGGACAAAGCATGGTTGGCAATAGGGTGACACAGGCAATGGGGTTTTTGATAGGATGGTTGGCACTGCTGCAACACGGTTGGAACAAAGGGCAGAGATAAAAGCAGAAGGTTTAAGAGGATTGTGAACCCAGAGGGAGGAAACTAGTGGAGGGGAGAGGCAAAATAGGTTGTAGCCCAGGTGGGGCAGAAAGGGAGGTGGGGGGGGGGGGGGGGGGGGGTTAGCTAGAGGTTAACCTCTACATAATAAAATTATGTTTGACAAATGTTTCAGTGTTCTTTGATTGGTGAACTAACATTTGGCAGAGAGTCAGGATAAATGGGTCATTTTCAGATTAGTGATTAGTAACTAGCAGGATGTAACAGCAGTCAGTGCTGAGACTGCAATTATGTATTATCTGTATTAAGGATTATGTGTACTGCAGTCAAATATACTGATGATAATAAAACTGGCCAAGTTGGCAAGTTCTGAGGACACCAAAGGTAAAGTGAGTTGCAAAAAGTTTGTAGACTATAATGTGGAAAAATGTAAGATTAGTTACTTTATAGGTAGAATTAAACAAATTATTACTTCAAAAAAGTAAGACGACAAATGTGGAGGTACCAAGGAATCTGGAGATTCAAGTGCATGAAACACAAAAGTAAGCCTGCAATTAACGAAAAAAAAAAAACTGCAGATGCTGAAAACTTGAAACTTAAGTTCGCAGACAGGTGCAGCATGTCATTAGGAATTAATGTAGCAGTGGCATTTATTGCAAGGGGTATGGAGAGTAAAAGATGCTTTGATGTAACTTTTCAAGATGCTGGTGACACCGCACAGAGTATTGCACATAGTTTTGGTTTCCATATTGAAGGAAGTATGCCCTTGCATTGGAGTAAGTAAGTTGATGCGTGCGATGAAGGAATCGACGTGTGATGAAAGGTTGAGCAGATTAGGCATGTCTTCATAGAGTGTTGAAGATCTTACTGAAACATAGAAGGATCTGTAGATTGGTTATTTCCTACTAACCAATTGTAGTGCTTGTTAGTAGTTGCTCCGCCTAATAGGCGATTTATATTACCAAGAGCTTGTCTACGTAATTCAGTCTGAGTAGCTGCTAGTTACTGTAATGTCCTGCAGACCAATGCTGTAAGTGGACTCTAATAAATATGTGTTTTATCTTGATGTGTGTACGACTCGACTCATTACAGATCTGAGTGGGATTGACCAGGTGCAAACTGAGAACATATTTCCTCCAAAGTAGAAATAGGGATTAGTTTCAAACAAGGGATTGCCCATTTCAAATGAAATTAAAAGACAAATTATTTTGCTCCGTGTTATGAATCTTGGGAATTCTTGACCCCACAGAGTTGAGGAGAATATATTCAATAAGGAGGTTGACAGACATTTTAACAGACATTCTGGATACTTCTTTGTACTGAATATAGTAAGAGTAGGGGGAAAAACCTGGAAAGAAAGGGTGGGAGTGGGAACATTGCCTGTCCATTCCTTCCACTGAGTTTGCCCGACCCACTGAATTACTCCAACATTTTGTGTTTTGCTTAAGATCCAGCATCTGCAGTTTCTTGTGTTTCCATGCTCCCACAGACGTTGGATCCTATGATTCACCAACTCCTGCAAGTCTAGCATCAATTTAAGTAAGGTTATTCCAATCTAGTTAAGCTATTTGTCCTTCATAGCACTGATGCATTGCATTGTTGCTAACTACATATACTTGCAAATATTTCAGAATAAAGGTTTTCCCATTTAAGATGGAGGAGGAATTTCTACTCTCAGAGGGACGTGAATCTTAGGAATGCTGTACCCCAGAGAGCTGTGGGGGAGCAGTCAGTGAAAATATTTAAGGTCTAGGCAGATGGTTTTCATTCAGGCAATGGGAATAGGCAGAAATTGGAGCAAAGGTCAAGACCAACGTGATCTTACTGAATAGTGAAGCATGCCCAAGGGGCCATATTTCCATGGTAATGTACAGCAGAAAAAAATGAAATGGTAAATAACCTGCCCTCACTATAAACCTCCATTTTTTTTACAACACAACAGTAACACGGAAATTAAATCTTTATATTTAGTTAATCATTGTGTCTTCAAACAAAACACCATGTCCAAAAGTCGGTAGCTGGTAGCTATTAAATTAATATTTAATATATGCAATATATAAAATTAATATATTAAATTAATATTTAATATACTTAAAAACTATATAAAACAGTATTCTATCCTTGGAATCATGAAACCAATAGCAACTACCTTCTATTAAAGTCGAAAATGACTTTTAAATTGAGTGCTTGGCAATGTGGTTCAAATGGCAATGCAAAATATTGTCTTGTTTTCTTTCTTTCTATTTGGATTGCTCTTGCACTATACCATAAAGCATACTGCACCATCCACTAACTGTTACTGGCACTAATTATATATAACAGAGAGACATATCAACTTAAAAAGTGAAAATATATTGATGACGTTGTACCAAACGGCAGCTAAATTAATGGTGATTTTTTAAAACTCGTCGAAACACTCAACTGTGAACAGCAAAAGCTGCGAGTACATGTGAAATTACTTGTTTTGTAAGGCATAAAGTAATTAAAAAATCCCACGCAGAAAGATTGGGTTGTGTTATGGTCATTCGTGTGGGTTTTCCAATGGCAAAACCACATCGCAGAAAACGTTATTTAAAAGGTTATAGGTTTGGTGTTTAAAATCTTTGTCAATAGGGTTTGCTAACTTTTTCCATTAACGAGCTAGATATAGTCTTACATAAAGCACAGTATTTCCGAGCAAGCAAGACAAGGAATTGCAGGCCTTGGCTGAGATATATGAATCATCATTAGACACAGGTGAGGTGCTGGAAAAGTGGAAGGTGGATAATGTTGTGCTTTGATTTAAGAAGGGCTGCAAGGAAAAGCCTGGGGACTATAAAACAGTGAGCTAAACATCTATGTTAGGCAATTACTATAGAGAATTCTAAGGGATAAGATATTTGAATAGAGAGGAGCTGATTTGGGGTAGTCAGCATGTTTTTGTACGTGGGAGATAGAGGTGTATATCATCAAGAGGGGAATATATTGGGTGAATGCATTTTATCTCAGAGGAGGAGAATCAAGAACATAGGTTTAAGGTGAGAGCAGAAAGATTTTATAGTAACCAGAGGGCAAAGTTTTCCACACAGAGGATGGTGGGCATATGGGACGAGCTGCTAGAGGAAGTAGTTGAAGCAGGGACTATAACAACATTTAAAAGATATCTGGACAAGTATAAGAATAGGAAAGGTTTAGATGGATATGGGCCAAACACGGGCAGGTGTGATGAGTGTAGATGGGGCATCTTGGTCAGCATGGGCATGTTGGCCGAAGGGGCTGTTTCCATGCTGTATGACTCTATGACGTTTTCAAATAAAATAGTGAACAAAGATACAATAAGATTATGATAATCATTACTTACAGTTCTAGAATGATTATGTAATTGGATGAAGTTTCAAAGATATCCAGAAGACTAATGAGCTGGGGATGCTGGAGATTCTGCATGATTCCAAGTTCATGAATAACCTGGTCCCGTTTCATCATTTTTTTGTTGATGAATTTTGCAGCAATCTCCTGCTTAGTTCCCTTTTGGTCGCATCTTTTAACCACAGAAAATCGTCCCCTGAAGTTTAAAAAAATATTTAAAAAGTCTGTATATCATTAGCTATTTTTCAAATGTGCACTTTTTTAGGGTAAATAAAACCAGAAAGAGATGGTGTGTGCTAATTCCAATCCAAGACACAAGCCATAAACCAATATGACACTTGGTTCTTCTTTTGCTCAATTAGTTTAATTTTGAGTGGAACCATACTGATCAATTTTGAATGATAATTTAAATCTTGACTGTCTTCCCATTGTTCTGGTTTAAATTAGAATTCATTCAAAGAATTATAGGAAATTGTTATAAATTGTCATACCATTCTGATCAATAATCGATCACATTGATAATGGGGGATATTGAAATGCATAACTAATGGGCCTGTCCCACTTAGGCGATTTTTCAGGCGTCTGCGGCGACTGTCAAGTTGCTGGCAGTCGCCTGAAAAAACGGCAATTGGAACGGCGTCTGTCAGAGTGGAACACACATACACACACAAACACATCACAAAGGCGGGGGCCAGGGCAAGCGGGGGGAGCGTTGTCTGAAATTCACACAGTGCAAAGCCAAGGTGATACAGACACACACCGCGATGAACAGGAAGGTTGGCGCTGTAATTAAGATGGCTTGCACAGTGTATGGTAAGTCCTTTAAAAGGGGGGGGGGGGGGGGAAGGGGGGAGAAGGAGTGGAGACAACTGTTAAGAAGCCAGACAACTTTTAAGAAGTCAGAGATACACGACTGGGAAGTTCGGCGGACATTTAACATTACCGGTCGGTTATCCTTGGTTCTGAAAACTACTGCTCACGTTTTTTTCCCACAATGAGCCAATGAAATTCACCGATCAGCACCAGTTACAGCCTACGACAACCTAAGAGAACCTTCGACCTCCTGGCAACCCACAAGGACCTCCAGGCGACCCACCTACGGCTAGAGAATGCTTGCTAATATCCATGGCGGCTTCATTCTAATATATGCTAATTTTTCAACATGTTTTTCAACATGTTGAAAAATTCACGGCGACCATAATGAGGCCACGACTAGTTCCCGAAATGTGGGAACTCCTCACAATTCCCCAGCAACCACGAACATGTGGCGACTGCAAAGCGAACATGTGGCGACTGCAAAGTCTCCAGCAGTCGCCTAAAAAGCCGCCCAAGTGGGACAGGCCCTTAAGTGATTCCGCTACACATGTAACAGATTAAGCACTTGGGAATTTGCACATACAAGCTGTAATATATATGCAAGTATTTATGCAACTTCAGGAAGTAAGTTCGAACAAACGAGAACAATAATGGAAGAAGGAATGGAAGAAAGGTCTTGACCCGAAATGTCACCCATTCCTTCTCTCTAGAGATGCTGCCTGTCCCACTGAGTTCCTCCAGCATTTTGTGTATATTCGGTAGAACAATAGTGGAAACAATTCACAACCCTGCCATTAACAGACTCTAATTAAAAAAATCTCAATTATAGCTTCTTGGTTTCACCTGATAAAATGTTCACACTCATCTCGGGAAGTGATGAGTCAAGGTGCAGGAGGGAGAGAGAACACCTGGTTCAGCGCTGCCATAATAACCTCTCGCTCAATGTCAATAAAACCAGGAAGAATTATATTGTGAAATTTATGTTCAGTAACTAACTCTCTGTCTTACAATATGTCCAATAGAACTGTAAATCTTGAAAAAGGCCAGGAACGATTGTTTATTCCATTACACTGAATAGACAGGTTTATATAATTTAGGATTGTGGCATGCTATTAATTTAAATTCCTACCACATGGTTATTCTCTGCTACTCTAACAATAATACAACTGATCATTCAATCAACTATTTGTCTGAACTCAAAGAAATGGTTGATAACATTTTAGAGATATAGCATGGAAATGGGCCCTTTAGCCCGTTGATCATCAATCACCCATTCACACGATTTATCCCACTTTCGCAGTCATTCCCTACACAGTAGGGGCAATTTACAGAGGCCAATTAAACTATAAACCCGCCCGTCTTTGGGATGCAAGAGAAAACTGGAGCACCTAGAGAAACCCATGCAGTCGCAGGGAAAAGGTGTAAATTCCACACAGATAACACCTGGTCAGATTTGAAGCCGGGTGTCTGATATTGTGATGAAGCAGCTCTACCAGCTGCGGCACTGTTACCCCCCAACTGATATGCATACTGACGCTTCAAAATAATATTTATAAATGAAAGGACGGCTCCAATAGATGGCAGAAAACACTAGGTACAGGTCATAAGATCATTGTTAGGAGTAGAATTAGGCCATTCGGCCCATCAAGTCTACTCCGTCATTCAATCATGGTTGATCTACCTCTCCCTCCTAACCCCATTCTCCTGCCTTCTTGTCATAACCTCTGACATCTGTACTAATCAAGAATCTATCTATCTCTGCCTTAAAAATATCCACTGACTTAGCCTCCACAACCTTCTGTGGCAAAGAATTCCACAGATTCATCATCGTCAGACTAAATAAATTTCTCCTTGTCTCCTTCCTAAAAGAACGTCCTTTAATTCTGGACCTTTACCTCTAGTCCTAGACTCACCCACTAGTGGAAACATCCTCTCCACGTCCACTCTATCTTTCACTATTCTGTATGTTTCAATGAGGTCCCCCTCATTCTTCTAAACTCCAGCAAGTACAGGCCCAGTGCCGACAAACACTCATCATAGGTTAACCTTCTCATTCCTGGGATCATTTTGTAAACCTCCTCTGGACCCTCTCCAGAGCCAGCACATCCTTCCTGCTCACAATATTCCAAATGCGGCGTTACCAGCACCTTATAGAGCCTCAGCATTACATCCCTGTTTATGTATACAAGCCCTCTTGAAATCAATGATCGCATTGAGTTTGCTTTCTTTACTACCGATGACCTTTTTTGGAATCCTGCACCAGCACTCCCAAGTCCCTTTGCACCTCCGATTTCTCTCCCCATTTAGCAGACAGTCTATGTCTATATTCCTACTGCTAAAATGCATGGCTCCACACTTTTCTACACTATATTCCATCTGCCACTTCTCTGCCCACTCTCCCAACCAGTCCAAGTTCTTCTGCAGAGTCCCTGCTTTCTCACTACCTGCCCTTCCACCTATTTTCGTATCATCCGCAAACTTGGCCACAAAACCTTCAATCCCCTTGTCCAAATCATTAATATACATGTAGAATGAAATATTTGTTATACATTCTATTTTAGTGATTTGGACATTCATTACATTATTCATAAAATGACATCAATGGAATTATCCATTTGCAAGTTTAATCTGGTTTTTCCTAAATGTAAATTAATATTTTTATAAAAAGTTTAGTACTTATTTTTATGAAATTTAAACAATGTTTTTGCTTTTTCTTTTCAATAATGTTGTGCTGTAGTAATTAACCTAGTAATTTTCCGAGTATGCTCTGATCTGTTCTCACAAACAGGTTTGCTCCTATGTGACACAATATTCATAGGATTCTGGAGTAATATAATTGTTATTTATTTCAATTTAAATATATATGAAACATCCATCTATTCACCCAGTACTTTGAAAATATTTTACTTTTGACGAGTTTGCTTCAGCAATAAAAAAATTTTGGGATTTCATGCATTTTAATCTCTTAATGGCATTTTAATCTCAATAATGCTATATTATTATTTTTTATAATTCACTCCTCCAATCTCAAATCTCAATAGGTGCATTCCATGCCCTTCGTGTGGCATTTAATCAGTGATATGAAGCACAGTCAAGATGACCGTATTGCATAGCACCTGCGCTCTATCCACAAATGCAATCTTGAGCTTGCAGGTCAGTTTGAACTCCCCTTGCCATGCCCACAACAACCAGTTTGCCCTCCATTTTCTCCACTGCCATGGTGAGGCCACACACAAACTAGAATAACAGCACTTCAATTTGGTATACTACAACCCAATAACATGAACAATGAATTTTCCAATTTTAGGTAACAAACACCCCCACTGGTACATCCAAGTTCTCCATCTTTGCATTCCTCATCCATACTCCGTCCCTGCCCAACCCCTGCTGTCACCTGGATCCACCTGTCTTTATTTTCTCCTTATTTGTTTTCTGCTGTCTTGAAACTTCCTACTTCCCCTCACCCCCACCTTCTCACCGTGCTCCACCTTTCACTGACCAGCTCCTGTATCACTCCTCCCTCTCATCTTTATACCTTTCTTCACTCTTATTTCTGCCTGATGCAGGATCACAACCTGAAACATTGACTGTCACTTTGTTTCCTCAGATTCTGCCTGACCAACTGAATTCCTGCAGATATTTGTTTTTGCTCCAGATGACAGCATCTGCAGAGTCTTGTGTTTTCATTAATTTCCCAATACTTATTACATATGATTAGACACTAATGATTTGAACGTAAGCATCACAGTGTTTACCAAGAGAAACAAAAGAAGCATCTCATGTGAGAAAATGAGACCTTTCAAAAACTGTTGGAAAATAACAGAATGGGTGAAGAATCGCCAAAGGAAAATCTAAAATCAATGGGAATGATGAGACTGAAAAGATTACCTGCCAATTTCAGCTATTTCCGTGTAAACGGAATCAAAGTTATCCTTCCAGATGACTCTTCTTCCGTCACTTCTAGGTGCTAAGACATGAAAACAAGAATATAGTTTACTGTTAATCATGAGGATATACGAAATCTGTGTAGAACAGATTATCTACACATAGGAGCAAGGTTTGATAAGATACTGGCTAGAAAGGTGAAACTGAAGCCCTGTTGACTGCAGGAATACAGGGAAATATAAATTTATAATAACATAGAATATTTCATGGGAAGTGGAAAAGTAAACATCAAACCTGTGGGAGAGATCTATTGTGGGTTTAAGGGAGAATAATTAATTACTATTATTTGTAAAATGATCTCAGATTACATGAATGTTTCAACAATAACGCATGTCATTCAACTCACTGTGTCAGCATCAAGTCCTACATGAGCAAATAGTTAGAATTTCCCGACATTCACCTTCTTTATCTTCATATTTCTTCATTCACCTTGTCTTTTCAGTATTTGGCCCTCCAAAGTTACCCTTTAAATTAACCCGACTGTCCAAAACATTGCCTGAGTTTTAACTTCATTCTCTCTGCTCATCACAAGATGTCAACTTGATCCCTGGTCAGTGAAGAAATGTATCCTCATTTTAATCTTAAACAGCCTTCCCCTATTCGGCGATTATGATCCCACACTCAAAGGAAACATTTTCCCTGCATTCAGATTGTAAGGAGTTTGGAAGTTTCAATGAAATATCATGTTATTTTGCTAAACTTTGGAGAATGCACATCTAGTCTTATTTAGTTTCGCCTTATATAGCAAATTAGCCATTCATGAAACCTGTTTGGTGAATTTTAACCCAGGCAAGTACATCCAATTTCTAATATGGAGTACACAATACTTGTGGTGCAATTTCACAAAGGCACTATATAATTGCAGTAAGGCATCTTTAGTCGTGTGTTAATAGTCTTATAATGAAGGTCCACATACATAGTCATCACTATTTATTATATTGATTACAACTAAAGATCTAATACTGTTTTTTTTAATGCTTTTATTTATTCTCGGGCCAGGGGTATTTCTGGCAAGGGCTGTGTTGATATGCTCTGGCTCACTCGGCTACATAGCAAGTGGTTATGGGTCAGGACTGTTGTTATGCAATTGGAATCATATCAAGGCTAGACTAGAAGAGATGGCAGCCATCTTCCCCATGAGCATTAACAAACCAATGGATGTTTTCACCCATCTGAGGCTGTACTGTCACACTAATGAATACTAGGTTCCATTTACAGATTTAATTCATTTTCTGAAATGGTCATGGAGAATCTGAATGGTGTCCGCTACATTATTGGCCTGATTATTGACCACGATACCACCAGTCTCCCAATATTATTGTCATATCAGTAAAGGGAAGGTGGGTTAACAGGAGACCATGTTGAAACTACTGTAGGGTCTTTGCAGGAATTTATATTTGATTGCTTCTGGAGCAATACATTAAACAGACATATTTTGATACACAAACATTCTTAATGTTTGGCATTTGAATGTTTATCATTTTCCCTGCTCTTCAGCCCTGCTCAAACTTCTCCCCGTTCAGTTAAACACTAAACAACAGATACAATGTCTATGACACTGTAATGTTTGGGATAATTCCTGCAGAAAGCTATTAAAACACATTTTCCAAAGCGGTCTTCTAAAAAGATAGTAACAAATGCCAGAAAATCATAATGCAGAATAATTTAAACACTTTCTTACAGCATCAATGAAAAATGTCACAACCCTCACCTAGAACTCGCAGAATTGCAGAAGATGAGGCTGACCCCACATCATTTACAGCTACACAGGTGTAAGTGCCATCATCATCAGTGGTCACATTCAGTATTTTAAGGGTAGCTTCACCAGAATCACTGTAATCACAATTGTGCAACAGAATTAACACATTAGTTGAGGCATTATCCTGAAAAACATAAATCAGTTTCTCGTAACAGAAAACTGTCCCTTACCTGTAAATAATACTGTTACGACCTTCATTGCTCATGGTGCTGTTGTCTGGGGCCTTCCACGTTATTGTAGCTTTAGGACGACCGCAGACTTTGCATTTCAGAGTAACCGTCTCCCCAATCTCACAGGATACATCTGTCAGTGGGTTGATGAACTCCGGGGGAACTGGAGGGAAAGGGGTAATTTACAAAATTAGGCCTGGTTGCAAGAATGACCCAAGTACTTTACACTATGCTTTCCATGTTAAATATCTCAAAAGAATAAGTCAAAGTTCAGGGCAACAGGAATAATACAAATATGACAGACAAAAGTAGGAAGAATTCACATGAATAGCCTCCTTCATCATTTAACAAGGCTAATCTGATTTTAGTCTCAATTAATATTTTGTGCTTATTTTTCTTAATCCGTGATTCACCTAGTCCAATAAAATCACTTCAACTTTTCAAAGTTCAAAGACATCCTTTAGTGTTCTCCTGGGCAAATTTCAAAATATTCACGAGCTTCCGAAAAAAAAATCTGATCTGTTTTAATGGAAAATCACATTAAATTTGTCCGAAACTGACAATATTCAGAGTGGCAAAAATCAGGCTGATGTAGATAATAAAACCTAAATACATGATACAGATGGCCCTAACTCTGTGCTGCTTTGCTGAGAGATGATTTCAAGAAGGCAAAATAACAAAGAGCAGAATTCCCAATTATTTTGTTGACATTTTGTGTTGAAACACTGCATCAGTGGTTCATGCCCAAAAGTCACCAATTCTCTTCCCCTCACAGATACGAGGGGAATCTGCTGAGTTGCCCCAGTATCTGCAGTCTCTTGTGCCCCATTTATTTTGTTGTCTGGATTCAAGATATATAATATCATAAACGTCCATTCAAATAGAAAACCTAACACAGCAAAATGCCTTATGCCACTTTCCAGCAGTGTTATTAAGCAAAGATTAACATCACACTCCATGAAGGGAGACCAAGATCATTGACCATTGGACTTAATTCAGGACATAGGTTTTGTGGAAGGACTTTATTCTTGATCAGGATATCAAGGATATCTCCTACAATTCCCGACATAATGGCAAGGGACTTTGGTAACCACCTGTGAGAGATTGGGGCCTCACTTTTCCACTTGTTGGAATTTTGCGACTTCTCACAGTACTTTACTTCAACATACCAATGAAACGAATATATTGCTTTGAATGACGTTTGCAAGAGGCAGTATGTAAATAAGAAGGGCCAAGGATAGAATCTTGGGAGCAAGAAGTAAAGGTGCTGGTCCAGAAAGATAAACCACTGGTCACCGCTGGATAGATAAAAAGGAGCCAGGCACATGTGACCTGGTTCAAGTAAATGACAGTGGAGAGGTATAACAGGAGGATGGTGGGGGTTACTATGTCAGAAATATCAGAAAGGCATAGATGGTTAAGGAAAGATAATAATTCTCTTTGTACCCTTCCATATCACTAGTTTCCCTCTCCCCTGACTCTCAGTCTAAAGAAGGGTCATGACCCAAAATGTCACCCATTCCTTCTCTCCAGAGATGCTGCCTGACCTGCTGAGTTACTCCAGCATTTTGTAACTATCAAAGATAATAATTGGCTCGCTTTCTGTAGGTGTAAATAATATACCATTCCAATGCTGCAATTAAAGTCATACAGCATGGAAACAGGCCCTTTGGTCCAACTTGCACACACCAACCTACATACCCCATCTATACTAGTCCCACCCGCCTGTGTTTGGCCCATATCCCTCTAAAACTATCCTATCGATGCACCTGTCTAAATGTTTCTAAAACATTGTGATTGTACCTGCCTCAGCTACTTCCTCCGGCAGCTCGTTCCATACACCCATTGCCCTTTGCGTAAAAACATTACCCTTCTGGTTCCTATTAAATTCCCCCCACCTTAAACGTATGCCCTCGGGTTCTTGATTCCCCTACTCTGGGCAAAAGACTGCATTTACGCATCTATGATTTCCTCTCATGATAATGTACACATCTATAAGATCACCCCTCATCCTCCTGCGTTCCAAGGAATAAAGCCCTAGCCTGCTCAACTTCTCCCTGTAGTTCAGGCCCTTGAGCCCTGGCAAAAATCCTCGTAATTCTTCTCTGCACCCTTTCCAGCTTGCCAACATCTTTCATGTAACATGGTGAGCAAAACTGAACACAATACTCGCCGTCGGCTCCACGCATTCCATCCTCCAGGCCCCCATCCTCTCATCTTCACCATGGACGTCCAGTCACTCTACACCTCCATCCCCCACCAGGATGGTCTCAAAGCCCTTCAGTTCTTCCTCGACCAGAGGAGCAACCCATACCCGTCCACTGACACCCTCCTCCGCCTAGCGGAGTTGGTCCTTACCCTCAATAACTTCTCTTTTGACTCCTCCCATTTCCTCCAAACACAAGGCGTAGCTGTGGGAACACCCATGGGCCCCAGCTACACTTGCCTCTTTGTCGGGTACGTCGAACAATCCTTGTTCTCGTCGTACCAGGGCCCCATCCACGACCTCTACCTCCGTTACATCGACGACTGCTTTGGTGTCACCTCCTGCACCCACACACAACTGACTGATTTCATCCATTTCACCACCAACTTCCATCCGGCACTCAAATACACTTGGACCGTTTCCAACATTTCCCTCCCATTCCTTGACCTCACCATCTCTATTGCAGGTGATACACTCCTGACCAACATCCACCACAAACCAACTGACTCCCACAGCTACCTGGACTACTCTTCCTCCCACCCTGCTTCCTGTAAGGACTCCATCCCCTATTCCCAATTCCTCCGTCTACGCCGCATCTGCTCCCAGGATGACGTGTTCCACACCAGGTCATCATAAATATCCTCATTCTTTAGAGAACGGGGATTCCCCTTCCCCACTATAGATGAGGCTCGCACCAGGGTCTCCTCCATACCCCGCAACACTGCCCTCTCTCCCCATTCCCCCACTCACAACAAGAGCAGAGTCCCCCTGGTCCTCACCTTTCACCCCACCAGCCGGCACATACAACACATAGTTCTCCACCAGTTTCGCCACTTCCAACGTGACCCCTCCACTCGCCACATCTTCCCATCTCCCCCCCGTCTGCCTTTCGCAAAGACCGCTTCCTCCGCAACTCCCTTAGTCAATTCTTGCCTTCCCTCCCGCTCCACCCCTTCCCCGGGCACTTTCCCTTGCAACCGCAAGAGATGCTACACTTGTCCCTTCACCTCCCCCCTCCACTCCTTTCAGGGACCCAAGCAGCCCTTCCAGGTCCGACAGAGGTTCACCTGCACCTCCTCCAACCTCATCTACTGCATTCGTTGCTCCAGATGCCAGCTGATCTATATCATATAACCATATAACCACATAACAATTACAGCACGGAAACAGGCCTTCTCGGCCCTTCCAGTCCGTGCCGACCATTTATTTTCCTCTAGTCCCATCTACCTGCACCCAGACCATACCCCTCCATTCCCTTCCCATCCATATACCTATCCACTTTACTTTTAAATGTTAAAATCGATCCTGCCTCCACCACTTCTGCAGGAAGATCATTCCACACAGCCACCACTCTCTGAGTAAAGAAGTTCCCCCTCATGTTACCCCTAAACGTCTGTCCCTTAATTCTCATGTCATGCCCTCTTGTTTGAATCTTTCCTACCCTCAATGGGAAAAGCTTATCCACGCGGAGGATCAAGCGGAGGCTTGTCGATCGTTTCGCCGAAAACCTCCGCTCGGTCCTCAATAACCAACCCGACCTCCCGGTGGCTCAGCAGTTCAACTCCCATTCCGTATCCGACCTCTCGGTCCTGGGCCTCCTCCACGACCAGAGTGAGCAACACTGCAAGTTGGAGGAACAGCATCTCATATTCCGCTTGGGGAGTCTGCATCCTCTGGGCTTAAACATTGAATTTTCTCAATTCTGTTAACCCTTGCTGTCTCCTCCCCTTCCCACCTCTCCCCCAGCCCTCGGGCCCTGGCATTCCCTCTCTCTCGAGACCCAAGGCAGGCTAGGCGATAGTTTCGCTGAACACTCTGCTCAGTCCGCCTAAACCTACATGACACAGATGGCATCCTGGTGCCTTTGTTACAACATGGAGCTCAATGTTCTTAAGACAGTTGCATTGATAGTAGACTTTAGGAGTGCTCCCCCTCCCCTCACCATCAACCATAGCTGGAACATTGTTGGCCGAGTTGATCCGAAGGGCCGGTTTCCACACTGTATTACTCTATGATTCTAAGACACTTCCATTGACTCCTCCAATTTCCTCCGTCCTACTGTCTTTCTCCTCTGTAAATACAGAGGAGAAATACACATTTAGAACCTTGTCCATCTCCTGTGGCTCCACACAGAGGTGACCGCTTTGATTCCTGCGAGGTCCCACTCTCTCTCTAGTCACCTTTTCCCCCTTATGTATTTATAAAATCTTTTGGGATTGTCCTTAAAGCTACCCGCCAGAGCTCCCTCCTGCCCCCTTTTTGCCTTTCTGGTTTCCTTTTTTAGTATACTCCTTAGTTCCTGAAACTCCTCCAGGGATGCACTTGATCCCAGCTGCTTATCCCTCTTGTTTTTGACTAACGTCTCAATTTCCCTCGTCAGCCAAGCTTCATTACGTTTGCCTGCTTTGCCCTTCACTCCAACGGGGACGTACACATCCTGAGCTTCAGTGCACTTTCTAAAAACATCCCACTTGGCCGATGTTCCTATCCCTCCAAATAACCTGCTCCAGTCAACTTGAGTGAGACCTTCTCTCATAACCTCAATGTTGGCCTTACCCCAATTGAGCATTTTAACATGTGGACCCTCTCGGTCCCTATCCATAACTATCTGAAACCTAATCGAACTGTGGCCACTGGTCCCAAAAGGCTCCTCCATATACACTTCATTAACTTGTCCTTCCCAATTTCCCAATACTAGATCCAGCGTTGCCCCCTCACGTGTGGGGGCCGCCACATTCTGCTTAAGAAAACTCTCCTGAACACTTTTGAGGAATTGCACCCCGTCTAAATTTTATGTCACAATTCAGTTTTCTCTTTCCTCCCTTTTTTGAATATTACTTTTGCTTTATTTCAATATACTGAGACATCACCCATGCACCCACATTCTCTGCAGCCATTTCTTTTAGAATCCTAGAGTTTAGATTATACAGGATTCAGAGGATTTATCTGCTTATTGTTGCTTTAATTTTTTCAGTACTTTTCCATTTGAAATATTCATTACATTAAATTCCCCATTTATCACGGGAACATCGGTTCACATTTATCATGTGTTCTGCAGTGAAAACAGATGTAGAATATGTTTTATTTCTTTATTCTCTGTATGACTTCTGTCCATATTCTCCACACTGGTGTCCCGCTAGGCTGCGTATGCAGCCCCTAAACATACTCCCTATACACTCATGATTGTGTGACTCAATTCTACTCCAACACCATTTTTCAAGTTTGCAGATAACACCATTGTTGTGGGGCAGATCTCAAACAATGATGACACTGAGTATAAGACGGATATAGGGAGCTGAGTAGGATTGTGTCAATCTTTTCCTCAATGTAAGCAAAATGAAGGAGCTGGTATTTGACTTCAGGAAGTAGGGTGGAGGACATGCTCCTGTTTATATAAACGGGAAATGGTCGAGAGGTTCAGGTTCTGAGGTGTTAATTTATTTTGGTTTAGTTTAAAGATACAGCGCGGAAACAGGCCTTTCAGCCCACTGAGTCTGCCCCATCCAGCGATCCCACACATTCATACTATTCTACATACACTAGGAATAATTTACACTTTAACCAAGCTAATTAACCCACAAACCTGTATGTCTTTGGAGTATGGGAGGAAACCGAAGATCTCGGAAAAAACCTAATGCGGTCACGGGGAGAATGTACAAACTCCATACAGATATCGCCAACAATTTGTCCTAGTTCAACCATATTGATGCTAGTCAAAAAAACACAGCAACGCCTCTACATCCTCAGAAGGCTAAGGAAATTCAGCATGTATCCCTTGACTCTTAACAATTTTTACAGATGCACTGTGCCATCATGCCCCAAAGAAATCAATCAATTTTGTCAAAGCTGGAGAGAAGCCCCGACCACAACCAAAATCAAGGACGGGCCTCCTCTACACAGCCACTGACTGGCAGCTGCATGTCGATCTGGGCAAACAGCTGAAGTTTCCACAGCACATCACAGCAACATCACTCCGGCCAGATATGATCATCACCTCCGAAGTGACAAGACAGCTGATCATTCTGGAACTGACAGTGCCCTGGGAAGAGCGTATTGAAGAGGCTAATGAGAGGAAGCGCGCAAAGTACCAGGAACTGGTGGAGATGTGCCAGGACAGAGGCTGGAAGACATACTATGAGCCGATAGAGGTGGGCTGTAGAGGCTTTGCAGGACGCTCACTCTGCAAAGTCCTCAACCAGTTGGGCATTACGGGGCTGGCAAAGAAGAGGGCCATTCAATCCGCAAGTGAAGCCGCAGAGAAAGCCACTAGGTGGCTTTGGATTAAGAGGGCTGATCCGTGGGCGGTTGCTGCTGGGATGCAAGTCGGGGCTTGATCAACCCCGGCTGGGTCGCCTGTGCAAGGGTGTCTGATGTTGTGAGACCCGAAACACCCGATGACCCCAGGTCACATCACTGAGGATGTGTCCCAGCGCATCTAGAAGATGTATCTTTCACACACTGGAAAGCATCCTGTCCAGATGCGTCACAGCTTAATATGGCAACTGCTCAGCCCAAGACTGCAAGAACTTGCAAACAGTTCTGAACAGTCCAATCCATTCTCAAATCAACTTCCCCCTGATCACCTCCATCCATGCTGCCTTGGGCAAGCAGCAAATATAATTAAGTTCCACTGACACCCAGGTTATTCTCTCTTCTCTCCTCTTCTTTCAAGAAGCATTTACAAAACTTTAAAAACAGATGCCACCAGATTTTTTCCCACTGTAATCAGACTGGGGATGAGTTCTTAATAGCCCAAATTGCATTGCTGTGGCAGAACACTCTTTTGTTGAAGATCGTCACTTTCTCTGTAGCTGTTACTTCTGCATTCTGATTATTTTTCTTTTGCATTAACTTTGTGTACTTATGAATGTATGATTTGCCTGGATCGTATGCAAAGCTTTTACTGTATCTCGGCATATGGAACGATAATAAATCAATTCCTCACTGTCTCCACATCATAAGTTTATGAGTGATAGGAGCAGAATTAAGCCATTCAGCCAATGTCTACTCCGCCATTCAATCATTGCTGATCTCTCTCTCCTAACTCTATTCTCCTGCCTTCTCCCCATAACCCCTCACACCCGTACTAATCAAGAATCTATCTATCTTTGCCTTATCCATTGACGGCCTCCACAGTCTTCACATTTATTTCTGCCACTCTTTTCCCGTTTACATTTGTATCAAAGCTCTATTTATTTTATCTTGCTATTTTACTCACATATTTTATCTACTTCGCGAATGTTCTAGTCATCTATTACTAATTCCCAAAACTTTCCCAACCCTCAGACATTCCATTTATTATTCACAACACTGTCAGTCTCTTGTTTTAATCTACTAATCATCATTTGGCATGAATTCCTGATATGATTTTAATCCTCGGCGGAATGTATTTTTATTGAAAGCTTAACTATTTGCCTAAATATTGTTATCTAGTGACCAATAATTCTAATTTCCCAATACATTTTGACATTTTTGGCAATGCAAGTATGCTTATAAATATTTAACTCTTGCTTCCAATTGAGTTATGTTCCTTTCAAGTTAAATATAAATCTCTATCCTTGCCATGGAGGAGCCTTTGCTGCGAGATTGCTAATTAACCACATCTAAATAAATATGACAAAATAGAAAATATCCTGTTGCCTGGTTGATTCCACAGCATTTTGCTTCAGAAAACTATCACAAAATCAGTGAACTCATAAATCAAACAAATTTTGCCAATTAAATTTGTAGATGAAAATTGAAGTATCTGTAATTATTGTATTATTATTCTTACTAAAAGCTCCCTTATCTCTTGACTAATACTCTCACCAGCTGTGTTGCTACTATTTGAAAACTACAAATCCTTCGTAGTCACTTTACAAAGCAAAGCACTGTGGTGGATACAGGTCAGCCTCAATTCTGAGGGGCTAGAGGCCTGGTTAGATATATAAAATTAAAACTTGACTTGAAAGAGACCACAGCCAAGATGAAACTGTCATGTGCTCAAATAATTTTTTTTCTCGATTTCCACCGAATTCAATGTTGGGTCCCCTGTAGTTTGTCATAGATATTAACGATTTGAACAAGAACGTAGGTAACATGTAGTGGTAAGTCTGCAGATGACACAAAATGTGTGGTCAGTAAAGATGATTGTCTCAAGGTATAACAAGATCAGTTATAACAACTGGGAAAGAGGGTAAAGGAATTGATGGAATTTAATTTAGACAATTGCAAAGTGGTTCATTTTAGGAAGTTAAACCAGGGCACACTAAATGACAGGGCTCTGTGAAATATTGTAGAACAGAGAGATCCAGGAGTACAAGTACATAATCCCTAAATATGGTGACGCAGGTAGACAAAGTGGTGAAGAAAGCATACGGCATTTGTGTCTTTATTGGAAGGGACAATGAGTACTAAAGTGAAGTTGTTATGTTACAGCCATACAAAATGATAGTGAGTTCACACCTGGAACATTGTGTGCAGTTCTGGTCATGATACTAGGATGTTATTAAGCCAGAAAGTGTGCAGAAAAGATTCACAAGCGTGTTGCTGAGATTGGAGGTGCGAGTTATAAGGTAAGACATAGGCTGAGACTTTTTCCTTTGGAATAAAGTAGGTGAGAGGTGATCTAATAGACATTTATAAAATCATGGGGGGCATAGATAAGATGAATAGCCACAGTGGTTTTATTCCCCAGGGTAGAGAACTCTTATACCCAACACCATCTTTGCCCCTTGAATAGACAACAAATCATCACCGACTTGATGTATACTTTTCCAAATTAGGTATTAGACATGGTGGGTTGGGAAAGTATGATTGATGGTTTACACACTACCCAAATGGCATTTGATGTCATGTCAGATATTTGACGTAACAAAACTGGGGAACATGATATCAAAGCAGCATAGAATTAGTATAATAGTATAATAAAATTAGTATAATAAAAAAGTCTGGTGAAAGGCTTAGAAACATAGAAGATAGGTGCAGAAGTAGGCCATTCGGCCCCTCGAACCAGCACCGCCATTCAATATGATCATGGCCAGAGTCAGTACCATATTTCTCCCCATATCCCTTGATTCCTTTAGCCCTATGATCTATATCTAACTCTCTCTTGAATACGTCCAGTAAATTGGCCTCCACTGCCTTCCGTGGCAGAATTCCACAGATTCACAACTCTCTGGTTTTTCCTCGTCTCAGTCCTAACGGCCTACTCCTTATTCTGAAACTGATTATGGGCTCCCCCAACATGGGGAACATTTTTCCTGCATCTAGCCTGTCCAATCCCTTAAGAATTTGATATGTTTCTATATAAGATTCTCTCTCATCCTTCTAAATCCCAGCTTATTTTGGACTGGAGAAATGGAGACCATCAAGTGCAGACTCGGACCACTACTACTTACATTTATATGCATTAATGACGAGGGGGTACAATGGGGAGGGTAGTTATAGACAGACAGGTAAGTGGAATGGGGGATACATGGCAGATGAAACTCAACACAGAAAAAGATGAGACATTGTCATACAAATAATAAGGTTAGAGAATGCATGCCAAATTATAGTTCAAATGGGATATAAGAGGAGAAAAATCTACGATGACTTTGCAGTCATTGAATGAGGTAGGGCAAGTTAACATGATTGAATTGGAAGTTATTCTATAAACATAGAAAATAGGTGCAGGAGGAGGCCATTCGGCCCTTCGAGCCAGCACCGCCATTCATTGCGATCATGGCTGATCGTCCGCTATCAATAACCCGTGCCTGCCTTCTCCCCATATCATTTGATTCCACTAGCCCATAGAGTTCTATCTAACTCTCTCTTAAATCCATCCAGTGATTTGGCCTCCACTGCCCTCTGTGGCAGGCAATTCCACAAATTCACAACTCTCTGGGTGAAAAAGTTTTTTCTCACCACAGTCTTAAATGGCCTCCCTTTTATTCTAAGACTGTGGCATCTGGTTCTGGACTCGCCCAACATTGGGAACATTTTTCCTGCATCTAGCTTGTCCACTCCTTTTATAATGTTATGTTTCTATAAGAGATCCCCTCATCCTTCTAAACTCCAAGCCTAGTCTTTTCAATCTTTCCTCATATGACAGTCCCGCCATCCCAGGGTCAATCTCGTTAACCTACGCTGCACTGCCTCAATCCTCTTCCATCGTTGAGGGTACAACTCTTCCATAATTGATTCCATGCAGTGAATTAGAGTGATTCTCCCACGCTTATTGCGCTAATGAGATCAATACTCAACAGTGATATGCTTCTCCAAAACCTTCTCTTGTCCATATTCTTTTTGTTTACAAACTCACAATCTCAAATTTTAAAATTAACAAGTGACCTGATATCAAATGCTTTTTGTGAAAAAGTTCAAAATTTCTAGCAGCTTTTGTTCAGACAAATGTTTCTTAAGTCAAGTCAAGTCACTTTTATTTCTATAGCACATTTAAAAAACAACTCTCGTTGACCAACGTGCATTACATTGGTGGAGGTACTAACGTTATACAACAGTGGTCCATAAATTAAATACATACATAAATACATAAATATAGCGCTCAATCAGAGGACGTCAAGAAAGGTTTGAGAGTAAAGATGAGTTTTAAGTCTCGACTTAAAAGAGTCGATGGAGGGGACAGTTCTGATGGGAAGCGGGATGCTGTTCCACAGTCTAGGAGCTGCAACCGCAAAGGCAAGGTCGCCCCTGAGCTTATGCCTAGACCGGGTTGAGTAACCCCAAGTCGGCCGATCTGAAGGACCTGGAGGTGGTGTGGTGGGTAAGCAGACTTTTGATGTAGGTGGTGGCAAGCCTGTTAAGGGCTTTGTAGACATAAAGGAGGATCTTGAAATTTATTCAGAACCGCACAGGGAGCCAGTGAAGAGAGGCCAGAATCGGGGTGATGTGGTCTCTTTTCCAGGTGCCCGTCAGGAGTCTCGCTGCAGCGTTTTGGACCAGTTGCAGGCGGAACAGGGAAGATTGGATGATGCCAGTGTAAAGGGAGTTGCAGTAATCGAGCCGGAGGAGATAAATGTGTGGATGATCTTTTAGAGGTCGTCAAACTGGAGGAATTGTTTTATTTTAGCTATCGTCCGAAGCTGGAAGAAGTTAGCTTTTACCACGGCATTGACTTGTTTGTCAAATTTCAACGCTGAGTCAAATATCACGCCAAGCTTTTTGACTTAAGGTTTGAGTAATGGGGTAAGGCTTCCAAGGCTGCCTGCGATCGTTTTGATTGAGTCCGCGGGGCCGAGAAGGATGACCTCAGACTTACTCACGTTTAGTTGGAGGAAATTCTGGGCCATCCAACACTTTATATCCTCGAGGCAGTGGATAAGGTTAAGTAGATTTGAACGGTTATTAGTTAACCTCACACTTGAAAGAACTGGCTCTAATTTGTACTTTCAGCTGCTTGTCCCAGACTCTGTGAACACCAGCAGCATCTCAAACTACCGTTTCAGTTCTAGAAACTTGAAAGTTTTAATCAAATCATCCTTTTGAATATATATTCTTAAAAATATTACCTCAGTTTGTTTAATCTTATCTAATTTGACCAAGAGTTCAGGTAACACCTTCAACATCTTTCCTGTAGTGTTGAGAACTACTTACAGTTCTCCAGGTATGATCCAAACAAAGTTTTATGTTGGCTATGGAATAAATTCTGCTCTTTCCTCTCCAGTATCCAGATAGGAATAGCAATTCATTATCTTTAATAATTATTTATTGCTTGACATGTTATATATACTGATCCATAGCTCCCTTTGGACTTCCACAGTTGCTAGTATTTTATTACTTATAAAGTACCACATTCTTGCCTTTTTGGTCCAAGGTGAAAGGCCACAATGATGCCGAAAGTGAAACTAATTTATCACAGATTTTCCCATGGGTTTAATTGATTTCCCTGTCCCAAACTATGGCTAATACTCTGATGAATAGTGGCATGTGGAAACAGCTGAAGAAAAAGTGTGAACTTACCTAAAATCACATAATAATTAACATTTCATTAGAAATAGAACCATACATTCAAAGCAATAAGAAGCCCAGGGGCAGAGGTCAGATGTAAAGACTGCTGCTTAGACTGCAGTTAACACTTGTTAGCTAGTAAAGGGCACGTCCCACTTGGGCGTCATTTGTGTGTCATCCTAAAAATTGGTTGGTGCGTCGTGACGCGCGCCTGCCGAGTGGTGGCGTATGCAGTGACGCGCGGTAACGCGTGGCGCCCCAAGATTTTGTAATGCTCAAAATCCTCACGCGCCACCTGTGTGACGTATCCCTTGCGCATGCTTACATACTGACGACGTACGTGTATCGCGTGGTGACGCATGGCTACGCACGAACATTGCCTATGCTAATTTTAGGTATGTTACAATATCTACCTTTATCAGCGCTGCAGTTCTGCCGCTCCCCGTGTGTGCGACTTTGGCGCCTTTCAGAGGGGGGCGAGTTTAAAATGCCGTTTTTTTTCTAGGCAGTCCAAGTCAATCCATGTCGGGCGATTTCATCGCTAAAGAGAAATCGCTCCGACATTTCATTCATAAAGGTATTTTTAAACTACGCTAGATTATTTATTAACTAGAGTAGTTTAAAAATCATCTTCTAAAGCTCTGAATGGTGAAAGCGGAACAGACCTAAGGTAGGCGATAAAAGCTACACAGTTTATTTTTACATGAAAACTTGGTTTTTAGGAAGGCTTTAATCATATTTTTATGTTGCGAAAAGGGGACAAAAAAAATGTATGAACCGGCTGTATTTTTCATACTGACTTCACCGCAAACCGCAACGTTCTAATCCACCGCATTGCACTAAAACCCACTCGCTAGTTGATTTAAATGGCCATTAATTTACAGGCATTAAACACTAAATTCCTTCCATTTGGCCTATAAATTCATGAAAATGAGATTTAAAAATTATGTTATATTGTGGATTATTGTGTGAATGTTATTTGGACACTTAGGCAATTTTAAAAAAGTTTATCTTTTCTTAAGAAATGGATAGATGTTTAGATCTACTCATTGAATTTTGTAATTAGCTACAATTAGATAACTAACTAATTATATGCTTTAATTTCAGGTCATCCAAATAAGATTGTTTCATATTTGTTTCAGAATGCTTCAATCTATAATAACTGAAAATTTCATTGAGTTCGCTTAATTTTTAAGAAAGTTATGGGCTTTCAACTGTTCAAGATCACAGCTTTTGAGTTTAGTCAATTGAAAGGCAATGGGGAACAAGATGCTAATTTCCGAGTATGAAAATGATCATAATTATCTTAATACTGAAGATATGAAAGTGAATTAGGTGTCAAATTAAACTTCTTTTTGTCTGATGGGATAAATTGCAGACTTGATTTTTAAAATCTTAAAATCTTGTAACATTGCTACTAATTTATTATGCGTCAGCATGTCATTTGCGCGTCATTTGAGCACCGCACCACGTGACCACCCGGGTATAAAGCGTGCGTAGTTTTGAAATTTTTTTCACTGGGAAAATCCTTGCCACGGAGATCGGACTAAGTACGAACGACATCGCAAATGGCTCCCAAAAGAAGCAGGGCCCTCAAGAGCATTTGGTGCGCAACTGTCGTACTGCTAGACGATTTTTGCGCGACTGTCACGCTTCAGTCACTACCAGCCTGCCGTGTAAATGACGCCCAAGTGGGACTGGCCCTTCATTTGTTCCCTCTCGACTCACTGGCTAGCCATCAGCATGTTTTGAGTGTAATATCTGTTTGCAATTTCACTATTTTTATGTCATCAGCATCCATGAATTGTGGCTTTATATTCCATTATTAAAACCAGCTATGATTATGTTCAATTGATGTAGCTGCATCACAGAACCATGTGGATCCCAACAAGGCACATCCTGTCAATTAGCTCGCTACCTTAACTCTTTCTTCTAGTACCGTGCAAATCTCAGTCATCAATGCTTTTGTTTATTCATCTATTATCAGTAATTTATTGTATGGCTTTTGTAGCATCAAGTAAGTAACACCATAAACCTATTGCATCCGTTGTTCTTGGTGCCAGCTGCTCTACATCGGTCAGACCAAGTGCAGGCTTGGCGATCGCTTTGCCCAACACCTCCGCTCAGTTCGCATTAATCAACCTGATCTCCCGGTGGTTCAGCTCTTCAACTCCCCCTCCCATTCCGAATCCGACCTTTCTATTCTGGGCGTCCTCCATGCCAAAGTGAGTCTACCGCAAATTGGAGGAGCAGAGCCTCATATTTTGCTTGGGTAGTTTACACCCAGCGGTATGAACAATGACCTCCAATTCAGGTGGTCCTTGCTTTCTTCCTTCTTCCCCTCCACTTCCCAGCTCTCCCACAGCCCACTGTCTCCACCTCTCCCTTTCTTCTTCCCGCCCCCCCCCCCCAACCCCACATCAGTTTGAAGAAGGGTGTTGACCCAAAACGTCACCTAGTCCTTCGCTCCATTGATGCTGCCTAACCTGCTGAGTTTCTCCAGCATTTTTGTCTGCCATAAACAATCCTGTCTGTTGCTTTCATTATTTCTTCAGACATGTCCTCCCCTCTATGAATCTATCCAAGTTTGAATAATATAAACTAGTTGTTAAGGGCGTTCAGTTACTCTATCATTCTTAAAGATTACAGTATTTTCGTGACAAAATTAGTCAGGCCAACTCTTCTATCATTTGCTGGATCCCCCTTTGACTGATCTTATACAGCACATTGGGAGGAGCAATATAATATGGAATTCTTATTGAGAGGACCATAATAGCAACTGTAAAATCAGGTGGAAATCAGGTGGAAACAAACTCATGGGTTACACAAAAAGCTGGAGAAACTCAGCGGGTGCAGCAGCATCTAAGGAGCGAAGGAGATAGGCAACGTTTCGGGTCGAGACCCTTCTTCAGACTGGTCAGGGATCAGGGAAACGAGAGATATAGACAGTGATGTGGAGAGATAAAGAACAATGAATGAAAGATATGCAAAAAAGTATTGATGATAAAGGAAACAGGCCATTGTAAGCTGTTTGTAGTGTGAAAATGAGAAGCTAGTGCGACTTGGGTGGGGGGGGGCGGGGGGGGGAGATGGAGAAGGAATGCCAGGGCCCGACGGCTGAGGGAGAAGTGGGGAGGGGGAGGAGGCAGTCTGGGTTAACAGAATTGAGAAAATTCAATGTTTAAGCCCAGAGGATGCAGACCCCCCAAGCGGAACATGAGCACTTGCATGGGCCTGAACTATGCCTGCCTTTTATTGGTTACATCGAGCATTCCTTGTTCCAAACATACACTGGCACCATCCCCAATCTTACTCTACTACATCGATGACTGCAAACCTGTTGATTTCATTAACTTTACCATTGACTTCCATCAAATTCACTTGGACCTGCTGACACCTTTCCCCCCATTTTTGATCCAACGATCTCCATCACAGGGGACAGACTATTGACTGACATCTACTCCAATCTCACCAACCCCTACAGTAATCTGGACTACACCTCCTCCTCTTGCAAAGACGCTACCCCCTACTCTCAATTTCTCTGTGTCTGTTGTATCTTCCTCTAGGATGAGGCTTTCCGTCTTGAACATCTGAGATGTTCTCTTTCTTGAGTAAACATGCATTCCTCGTTGTTGTCATAGATGGATACCTCACCCATGTTTCTTGAGTGCCCCATGGTTCTGCTCTCACTCCCCCTTCCCCCAGACAGCACAAGGATAGAGCTCTCCTATTCCTTAACTTTTACTCCACCAACCTCTGCATCCAACATATTATTCTCTGACATTCCCGACACCTTCAATGTGATCCAATCCTCAGACTCATCTCCCTATCCACACCCTCTTCCGCCTTCCACAGACACCACTCCCTCCGCAACTCCTTGGTTCACTCAACCCTTCCCACCCCACCTCCAGGTACTTTTCCCTGCCACTCCATATCCATGCAAGGACCCCAGGAGTCCTTCTAGGTAAGGCAGAGATCATATGCATCCCCTCTAACCTCATCCAATGCATTTTGTGTTCCCGATGTGGCCTCCTTTACATAGGCGAGACCAAGTGTAGACTAGGTGATCGTTTGCCGAACACTTGCATTTGGTCGGCCAAGGCCTGCTGGATCTCCTGGATGTTAATTCCCCTTCCCATTCCCATACTGACCTTCTGTCATGGGCCTCCACCATTGCCAGAGCGAGGACACACAAACTGGAGAACAGTACCGACCACCTCTTCCCTGCGACCCATCTGGATTTGCACCTATTCCTTTCCCTTCCAATCTATTTTCCTTCCTCTAGAATTACAATTCACACCTTTTCTATCCTTACCACACACTTCTTGTCTTTTCATCTCTGGCTTTGGCCAACCATCTGCCCATCAAACCCCCACTCCCACCCCCTTCTCACCTGTTACCAAGTTTTGTCCTGCCCCCACTTCTCTTCCACTTTCTCCCCCTCCCCACCATAATCAGATGGGAGAAGGGTCCCGACCCGAAATGTCCCCTATTCATGCCCAACAGATATGCTACCTGACTTGCTGAGTTACTTCAGCACTTTGAGTCATTATTTGTAAGTTTCTATTATCTGCAGTTTCTTGTGCTGAATTTTACTGTGATGTCCTTTTTAAAATTTGTCTCATAGTCTCTTCTGCAGTTGTCACCATGTTTTACTACTTTGGAAGTCCTTTTTATGTCTGCAAGTAGGATTTGTGTTGCATTTTTCCTTTACGCAAGCTTTTTCTTTCAATTATATGTTGTTCCCCATCCCTTTGGCTGTGCATGGCTTTGTTTCCTGGCAAGCTGAGCTCTTGCCTTTTGGGACATTAATTGTTTCTTTTTATGAACACCCTTTACTTATCTAATGGTATTTTCAACTAACAAATTTGCCGCGGTTACAGTGTCTTATTGTATGGAACTCAGCTTTACCCAAATCTACAATATTAACAATGTAAACAAACAAATCTTCACACATCATTGGGATTTTAATTTTAGTTTCAGCCATTCCTTTAAGTTCATAGTTGAAGAACGAAAACATGGAGCTCAGAAACATTGCTAAATCAAAAAAGTACAGTTTGGCCTCATCGAGAATATTTGTCAAATACTGGACACTCCACTCAGGAAGACTGTGAAAGCTTTTGATATGGGACAGAAGAGATGCACTGGAATATTTCAAGGGGATGCGAGATGACAGTTAATCGGATAAAGTGGGGAAGCTGGACTATTGTCTGGAAAGAGAAAACTGAGAGGATATTTGACAAAGGTGGTTAAATGTACAAAGATTTTAGATACATTAAATTGGGAAAGATATTTGTCCTTTGTTAAACATGCTACACACTCAATGTCATAACATACAACATTGAACCTCTGCACTGTTTTGAGGTACACACAAGAGGTCATTTGTAATGGAAGAAGGGTCAAGAACCAGATGGAATTAGTAAAAACTTGAGAACCTGAGGATTACATATGTATGGTTAAGTATTGAGAATACACTACCTGATTAATGGATATATTTCAACAGCAGCCTTCATGAGTGAATTGCATGAAAAATGCATGGATATGACAAAGAGCAAAGCCGAGCAGCTAACTGGATTGTCTGTCAGAATACCCACTGGTCTGTACTATTTTATACTCAATTAATATTTCTCTATAGGTTTTACGCCCAATAATCTCAATTATTTACAAGAAATATAGTTTGTGAAATGTGACGCTGTTTATAATAACTTACCATCATATATATAATTAGGATTCAGGAGCTGAAAGGGAAAAAAAAAGTATAATAAATATAAGTTTTTATAATTAGTAGCATCTCTCATCATCAGTTTTGTTTGGAATTTTTACACTTTGCACTAATGTTTGGAAAAGTATGATTCATGGCCAGTATCAGTTATATTATGTTAACAGTAATATTAATGTTAAGCAGAATATTAGTTCTCCCCAACTTGACTATTTACTGCCAGTGTGTACAAATAAGTGTTTGGAAGGTCGGTAGGATGGATTTCCTGGCTGCTGCAGGCATCATCCCTGCTTGAGGCTCCATCCACCCTATTTAGATAACGTTCAACTCCTTTCTTCCTTTCGGAGATATCTAGCATACTATTTCATTTATCAGCACTATTTGCCTCTATTCCTTCAGAGAGTAGCAAGTTCTGCATTGCTAAGATTTTGACGAAAGAGCTTTGTCTAAATTACTTACCCATCAGTTTCAATGATTAAGGACATTAAACAAAAACTAACCAGAATTTGTATGAGCAATGGAAAATCGGCCTTTTAGTAATTGAACGCGTGTCATATTTTGAGAATATATAACTTTGAGAATATACATTTGTATATATTTCAAAACTGAAAATTGCAATTGGAAGCTGGTGAACGGAGCTGGATTCACACATTTAAATATACATGTGTATAAACTATGCCCTGCCCGATCAACTGTGTGAATAAGAATATAAAGACTATACATTTAGAAAGTTCTGTGGAATACATTCTGAAGATAAAAGGTTTCTTGTTTTACCAATATTCTGAATCATTTTCACCTGTAGTTAACAACAAAACTGATCTGGTTTAAACATAGAAATATCAATGATAATTGACAAAACAAAATAAATATTTTAACAGTTCAGCATACAGATCCAGCAGAATCCAAATTTATTTGGAGACCATGGATAAGTAACAACGTTTTGCCAAAGGCTACTTTAATACTTGGACTGAGGTATGATTATACTAGTCAGTAAAATAAATGATGGCCTTTGCTTAAGAGGAAGATTGATAGCTTACTTTAACTTCCAGCATCATGTGTGGTTGATTTTACCTACTTAACTCAAAGAAATGTGCAACTTTATTATATGGTAATTATTTGCACTTAATCGTTATTCTTGCCCACTCATATTGCATAGGTCCTTTAATTATTTGGTCCCCAAACTGGGTTGAGGAATGAGGGCATATTCTAGTGAGTCACAAACTCATAAAGACTAAAGGGAATTAACAATGAATTTAATTTTCCTTACTTCCTAGGCAAAAATTATATAATTTAACAAATAAATTGCTTGCAAATGAACACTTTGGCAGTTTTATAATCTTCTTGCCATTTATGTTTACCATTTAAATGAAAAAGGATCTGGCTGGAAGGAGGGTGGAAAAACCATTGCGGAGAATTTTCGAAAAAAATATTTTACTCACTTACCTTAACTGATACCTTATTGGGTAATCCTTCTCGTGATTTTCTGAAACCATTTTCTAGCTTTCCTTCCTTCTTGATATCTTTATCCTTCTTTTCATTTTTCTTTCTTAAACGGAGTGCGGTGTGCCAAGATGTTGACTTTCTATTGTTATATTTAAAATAAGAGGACAGGAGGAAGAACACATTTCATTTTAGGAACTAATGTTGAATAAAACTCCATGATAATCAGGGCACATGAAATACGCATACTATCATTTCAAGTTCAAGTGAGTTGATGTCATGTGTCCCTGACAGGACAATGAAATTCTTGCTTTGCTTCAACACACAGAACATAGTAGGCATTTACTACAGAACAGATCAGTGTGTCGATATACCATATATAAATATATACACACATGAATAAATGAACTAATAAAGTGCAAATAACAGATAATGGGTTATTAATGATCAGAGTTTTGGCCGAGCCAGGTTTAATAGCCTGATGGCTGTGGGGAAGTAGCTATTCCTGAACCTGGTCGTTGCAGTCTTCAGGCTCCTGTACCTTCTACCTGAAGGAGTGTGTGGCCAGGATGGTGTGGGTCTTTGATGATACTGCCAGCCTTTTAGATGCAGCGACTGCGGTAAATCCCCTCGATGGAAGGAAGGTCAGAGCCGATGATGACTGGGCAATGCTTACTACTTTTTGTAGTCTTTTCCTCTCCAGGGCGCTCATGTTGCCGAACCAAGCCACGATGCAACCGGTCAGCAAGCTCTCTACTGTGCACCTGTAGAAGTTAGAGAGAGTCCTCCTTGACAAACCGACTCTCCGTAATCTTCTCAGGAAGTAGAGGCGCTGATTTTGAACTACATTTAATTATGGATGTAAAACATCGGTGCTTCAATGCCATGCCAAGGGATGTGGTTTAACCTACAAAGTGATCCCATCACTGGAAGTCATTGGGGTGTGGAAAAACAATCAGTTATTTCTCAAAGTCCTTTTGTGTAGCTCTGAGGCATGTTAAAACAGCAATAACAAATGTAAGTAAAATAACCTTAATTTTCTTTCTCTGCCAGTCGATGTTGTTGACACAGCAAATGACTAAGTAATAGAAGACTCCCTATAATGCTCCAAAATGCAGTAAACCTAAACAGCTGTCACACAGTATTGTTGCATAGGGTTTCTGGAATCAGTAATTTATGGCCAATCATTAACAAAATCAAAAGTGGTTTAAATTCAAAGAAGAATAATAGCTACCTGCTACTTCACAGCTTGATATCAGTAGTGATGTTTCTTACAACTCACACTTTGGAAATCAATTTGGCCACATCATAAAATAGTTGGAATGGAAATGTACAAATATGCACTTTCCATATTAATGGTTACTATATCACTCAGTAGGAAATTGTGGCATCAGATGTGGACTAAGGGACAAGGAAAGCTCCAGGTTCAATCCACAGCATGTGCTAAGGAAGTTGATGTTAGTTAATGCAATTACATTAGCCTCAGTTCTCTTGGGCTAAAGATGGGAAAGGAAATATCCAAGCCCCTGATTCTGATTACCATCCAGTGACCACCAATAGAAACTGTGAAGGTGTGGTCCCTGGGAATGGGGAGAGTTGGGTTTAGGTTTCGAAATAAATAGAATGAAGAAGGGTCTCAACCCAAAACGCCACCCATTCTTTTTCTGTCCCGCTGAGTTAATTCAGCATTTTGTGTCTATCTTTGTTGTGAACCAGCATCTGCAGATCTTTCTTACAGAATTATTCTACTTCCGCCCTCACCACTCTGCCAATATTGGCAGTCTGGATTCTTGTATAAAGTATAGCTACTTGCATCAGTTACCAGCAGACTACTAACATCCATGGTGCTACACTTCAGGAAAGACAAAATTGGGAAAAATCGAAGAATCTTCATCCACTTTCCACCAAATGCAATCATCTTTCTTTCATATTTGCAAGTAATGAGTTGCAACAAATTGTCTGAGATATTGACAATTTAGAGTTACACAACCACACTAGAAATGAAAACAGACTAACTTTAATGTTCCTTCAGGGTTGTCTGGGATTATAATAGTTGTGTGACCTAGTACAAAGCCAGGAATCCATCCCTCAGCTGCAGGGCACTGGTCAGTAGCTGCCCGAAACACCAAAAACATGTTCTGTTGGTTGCTGGCCAGGATTTGCACTACCTCGCCCTGGCAGACATTAATCTCATCCTCTTTCACGGCGGTGTAATCATGTGTTACCAGCATGGTGGAGATATTACTGCTACTGCTACTTTCACTCTACAAGGGAGGAAAAGAAAAGGTTGGAAAAATAAAATGTGTTTCTTAAGCAATTCATACAACAATTATGTGCAAATTGTTAATCTATTATGTTAATTTGACTAATAAATTTGCAGCTCTGCCCATCACCAACAATTAAAAGACAGCTCTAAAATGAACCTGATCGCATTGGCTAGCAAAACTTCAAATAAAGTGAGAAATAGTCTTGTTTTATTAAGACATACATAAATAGATACAACAAACTGACAAGTAAAACATTAATAATGGCCACAGCACATTGGAAAATAGGTTTTTGATTCTCATGCTTGAAATAAGAAAGAAAAAATGCTTCCACTATAAATATTACTTTTGTGATAGGGCTGTATTTAGATTTTCAACCTTTGCCTCTCTTGTACAATTATGATTTGCTCCTTTACACTGACTATTGAAGGGTTAAATATGTAACTTTTATAAAAGACGAGAAAATTATAAGACTGGACTGTTCGCAGGTTTGTTGTTTCCCAATCTTTATGTCTAGTTTTATCTGAGTATAGAACTAATACTTTAAACAAAATGTGTTGGCACTTTCCAGTTTAGTTTAAAAAAAAATCATTTGTTTTCCCACCAATGTTCTCTCTTCCCTTCTTTTAGTTGATTCTTTATTGAGGTATGGTTTCGTGGGGTGCGAACACTTTTGTTACTTCAGTACAAGTGGCAACCCTTCATGTTTGAAGCTGGATGCATAATTCCACTATAGAGGGGCATCACAGCTGCATCCAAGCTCTGTCCTGACTTGGTGTCCACCTGGGCTAAGATTTAAGAAATGTGTGAATAGTAATTTACAGTGGGAACATTGGCTAACCTCCCCTTCTCTTATCCAGAAATACTGAAGCCAAACCCTTCTCCATGTATAATCATCTAACTCAGCACAATGAACAGAACAAAGCTATGACCTTTCCGTTTTGTAAGGATTTCCTTAATTCATGTTCACAAATCAGGTGAGCCATTGAGAGAACACTTAAGAACAATATCACTTACCTACATAAAAATCACATAACCTGACGGTACCTGTTATTTATGTTAAAGCAACGCATTTCAAAAGGCAGTCAAAAACAGGTGGATGTTTCATAAGGAGGGCTGCTAAATTTAAATGCAACTTTTCTCCACATATGTATACAGAATTTGACGTGTAAATACCACCATTCTGTTATTTTAAAACCCAACAGTTTATATAATTTATTCTATTATCGCTATTCAGGACTTCTAAGGATCCATTAATACCCACCAAAGAATATTTATATACACTTTTTTTTACAGAATGAGAATATGGCTATACATGGACAGAAAATGAATTATTTAGCTGTAAATTACACGTTAATCTGGTAAACGGAGGATATCTGTTTTGAAATAAATGCTCTCCCCTATGTTATGCTTAATTTCACCAAAAAGATGGGTAAATGATTACCCTTTGAACATAGAATAGTACAGTACAGAAATAAGCCATGATGCCAAGTTAAACTAATCTTCTCTGCCTGCACCTGACCCACATCCCTCTGCCTAATGACCTCTTATATATTCTAGTAAACCTCTTCTGCACACTCACCAAAGCCCCCACATCCTTTCTGTAATGGGGCGATTGGAACTGCACACAATTCTCCGAATGCGACCTAACTCAAGTCACATAAAGCTGCAACATGACTTCCTGACTCTTACACTGAATGCCATGATCGATGAAGGCAATCAAACCATATATCTTCTTTACCACTCAATCTAATAGTGATGCCACTTTCATGGAGGTATAGACTTGGACCCCAAGATTCCTCTGTATATCAATGCTATTGGGGTCTTGTCATTAACTGTATACTTTCCCCTTACATTTGACTTCCTAAAGCACAACACCTCAAACTGTTCAGATTATAAACACTTGCCATTTCTCTGCCCATTTCTGTAAATGATCTAAATCCTGCTGTACTCTTTCACAGCCTTCCACACTTTTCGAAGCTGCATCGATTTTGATGTTGTCTGCAAAGTTACTAATCAACCCACCTATATTTATGTCCATGTCATTTATATATATAATAAACCTTTAATTAGGTAGAAACAAGAAAGTGAAGAAAATGAACCAGCGTTCATTTGAAATGAACTCATCACCTAGTGCTGCAGAAACCTGCCTGTTTGTCATGTATTCTTTACTACATCTTGCTCAAATATTTGGCTTTCATTGGGAGACCACATTTATCTTTCTCTTTCCAATGTTTGTGGACCCAAATGCAAGAATTTTTAAACAATTCTCATGCAAGAAAAATAACGGCTTTAAACTTCCTGTTGTTTATGCATAAAGTCAGGCCACATTACTAAGAATCCCCACATATCAGTCTCTAAGGTGACTGCTCATTTCGGAACATTATTTTTCACAGCCTCACCTCCATCTACATCACATATCAGTACTACAAATACTTTGCACATTTTAATTGTGGATTACATAAGACCATTTTTGACATACAAAATACAACAATAATAGTTTTTTTTTAAACACAACTGGTACAAAGTTGCTTCCTTAATTGAGACAGAAAAAACATACAAATTGAAACAAGGATGAAGGAAAGAAAAGGAAAGTTAAAGCCTAGAACAGATAGAGGAAGAGCAGAATGCCATAATTTACATATTATTTCAGCATCTGCTAACGCAGCAAGATGCACGCATTTCCAAGCAAACTGGATCAATACAGTAAAACTTAACGATATATCCAAAATGCCATGCTTGGAAACTAAAGAGACATGCAATGCAGAGTGAGCATGCAAGAGTTTAAAAGAAATAAGCTAGGCAAAAAATGTAAGTGACAATGCTTTTTGAAAGTTTTGTACTGCTCAGTGAAACATTTTCATCCTGATTAGTAATTGATACAATGATTTCTAACCAAATGAATGATGGAAAAGAAACACATTTTGGAAAGACATTTGATAAAATTGCTTTTTCGGTGTGAGGGAATATTGAGCCCCATTTCATAAAATAATGCATTACAGATTTACAAAATGTTGAAAAACAAATTGTGTTTGTGACAATCTCTGCAATTTATAAATAATAGAATTAAACTGAGATTGCCACTGAATTAAAACTTTCAGATGTTATAGCACTCTTAAGCAGTTTCAATGTCTTACATTGTAAAGCTGGATAGATTCTTGAACAGAGAACTCCAAAAGTCAGCAGCAGAAACTGGGATGAACAAGAGGGGGGGGTGGGGGTAGTTGATGCTTTGAATCAGCAACTGGTAATAAAATAAAGTTGGAACTAGCAAATTTAAAATAGTGCTACCAGTCCAGAGAAATGGCCCATTAATATATGCAGTATGCTGGAGTATAAGGGAAAACGTGAAGCAGCAGATGTTTATTTTTTGCCAAACGTTGAGTAGCTAGAAGTTTGCAAGTATCTGCGTTAGTTGTTATTTGCCTTCTGCAAGTGAGGCTGTTGGAGGAGCAGTGGTTAGTAGATGTTTAGGCTGATCAGTTTTTTAATAAGATCTTGACAGGTAGAGAGTCACAGCGATGAGTAATTAGGCAGGTGTGTAATCAGAGGAGTAATCAGAACAGAGCAGTTTTTTGCAGAGCCAGGAGGAATTATTAGTACGGAGAGTGATACTGACGCACAGAAGGTGAGCGTGGGAAGGTTTTAGAGGAGCTCACAGGACAGACGTGCTCCGCTCTTACCCCGTTGCTCTGGGTGGAATGCACCGATTGCTCGCTGGTCGAGGAGCACGTGCTCATGCGATCAGTGTCCTTGCTGTGCGTGGAGTGGCGGTGGACCTGGCGCTGTAGGGAGTCCACGTCCCCCGGGAAGGTGAAGGAGCCAGGGCGGCTGGCTGGTGTGGCTGGGTGTGAGCTCCAGAAGGAGCCCTTAAGAACAGGACTGCTGGGAGGGTAGGGTTCTTTGCTGAAAGGAGTGGATGGGAACGTTGTAGACAGCGGTGAACTCAGGGGTGAAGTGGTGCCCGGTCGTTGCTTTGCTATTGTCAGAGAGCCCACACTCCCTCTTGGTGACCGGTTCTCTTCTAGACTACCACGTACTTCCTTGAGGCTTCCATCTCCTGCATTGGTGTGCGATCCTAATGTTTTCCTGGGGCTCTCAAGAACTTTTGTTCTGGGAATCTGTTCCAAGTCATTGTCGCTGCCTTCTCGTTCCAGGTGCCTGTCAGATTGGCTGCAGCCAGAATCTAGGGTGCTGTTGTTGAGTGTCGCCAGGGTAGGGTTGCGAGCGGACATACCTGTCAATCTGTCTGCCTCTGCCTGGGCCGAGGCCGCAGAGGAGACCAGGACTGGGGAATGGTGCCGGATGGGTTGGGGTATCCGAGAAGGTCTCGAGCGGCTTGTGCTGCTCATTCCACTACAGCTATTTGGTCCACTAGGGCCGACATGGTTCCTCTGGTATTCAATCGGAGATGTCAAAGCTGGAGCCAAAAAAAGGTTAATTAGACAATATTAACATTGTATGGCTGGGATGAATGAAAAGTGAGGATTATAGAAGCCAGGCTGGAATGAACAATGTTGGCTTAGAACCCCCCCCCCCCCCCCCCCTTAAAGGTCATGAATCATCAGCCTTATTCAAATAATTCATGGTTATCTGAATGCAGAACTTCTTTGCTGACCTTTAGTGCTTTCCTTTAAATGTTGATGAATAGTTTATTAACAGAGGGCTGGATGTGGTATGTGTAATATTATGTCTATTATTAACACAGATTTCAAAAACAATTTTAAAAGCAGGTGGAATGTGTAAGAAGGAACTGCAGTTAGAGTTTGGTGATGTATCCTGCACAGTGATTTTAAGATTAATTTGCTGAAGACTGGCTATGGAGGAGTTAAATTAATGATTGTCATCCTTCTTGTAACTAGCACAGATGAGAATGCTTTGGCATACTTTGAGGGTACCTATGGCATAATTGAAGCAAGAATAAGCCATTCAACTCCTTGTGCTTTCTCTGTCATTCAATTTGATCATGGCTGGTATGTTTTTCAACTCCATTTATCCATTTTACCTCCACCTTACAAAACAATGTTGTACCTGTGGTTTTGAAAAATTAAGCTAGTGTGCAGCTAAAGCTGAAATATTGCAGCATATAATTGGACTTTAAATTATTTTCTAGTTTCTCAGATCAAATTTTTCAAATCGTTATTTAATATATTTTGAATAATTTGAAGATTTCAAAGTCATTGCATTTTCAAATTCTTAAAATATTCTCTTTTGGTGGGGGGGGGGGGGGGGGGGGGGAGTTCATGAAAGAATGATATGCAGGATTGATTTTCCAGCCTATGGTATGCAGAATTGATTTTCCAGTCTATCAAGTTTGTAATTTCAGCCAGATTGATGTGTGGAATGGTGTTGGAGATGAGGGGTTTACAAGTGGGAGGAAGCATGTTGCATTTCCTCGGGGCAGCTCATAATGCAAAACTCAGGGAGACTACTTTGTTTCCCCTTGGCTGCAGTTGTGATATTCTGTTAGGGAAATCAGGAGCAAAAAATGACACGAGGGGAACAAGGCTAAAACTAAATAATGAATTACCCATTGTTATTAAATAAGTGGTGTTTTACATTAAACACTCTAATGGACACACTACAAAAATACAATACTATTTAAGCCTTCACATAAACGCACATATAATTAAAACCGATCATGCACATTTTTTCAAGACGAGTCACACTGAAAATTCAAAACAGTTCTGAGATTTACTCTCTGTGAACATGGAAGTCCCAGACACGCTAATGTATTTTTACTGTGATTTAATTGCACTCTGACACTCAACTCCTCTTGGACTCTTCAGTCAAAATCCAGTTTCCTACAACTTCCAGATCAGGCACAGGGTCAGCAACTGCTTCAATGGAGGAGAATAGTTGGCACGAAGATGGCAAGATTCAATCACGTTTGTTTAATGAATTGAGTTAACCTATGAGTATTTAATTGTGAGCAAATTATTTTGTGTTTTCTTATAATACTTTCTGTTCACTTTAGAATGCTTGTGATCATCAGGGACATTCACAGTAATTCAATGTCTTCTGATGATTTTGACAGTAGGTGGCCCTAAGCTATTTCTCAGGATCGCACCTATTTTTTTGGCAAGGAAATTCTTTGGACGTAGAATTATACTGATCACGAGCCAGTTTGAAGAACAAGTTGCCACTTCAAAGTAGAACAACATGATGACCTTTTTGTTGACCATGGTGTAGATCACAATCACAGTTTAAGAATAAGGGGTAGGCCATTCAGGAGTGAGATGAGGAAAAACATTTTCACCCAGAGAGTTGTGAATCTGTGTAATTCTCTGCCACAGAAGGCAGTGGAGGCCAATTCACTGGATGTTTTCAAGAGAGAGTTAGATTTAGCTCTTGGGGCTAAGGGAATCAAGGGATATGGGGAAAAAGCCGGAATTGGGTACTGATTTTGGATTATCAACCATGATCATATTGAATGGCGGTGCTGGCTCGAAGGACCGAATGGCCTAATCCTGCACCTATATTCTATGATAACAAATTAAACAATATCCATGAAAAAGCCATTTTAAAACAAAAATCATGATCGTTATTACTTTATGGAAAGGTGCGAGCAAAGACCAGGACATAGATTCCCAAGACAATTAACAACAGCATTCCACCTTAATCCTTGGTGTAATGTGGATCATGCACTAACTAAAGTGGGTGTAAGTCTGAACAGTTAACATAAGAAAGATAGAAGAGGTTATGTTTAAGTCAACCTTCAGAAGAAGGAACTGTAAGTACCATTTAAAAAGTTGCGCTGGTTTTCCAGAATTTGATTGACTTCATGGATCCACATTTGTCGAATTGTAGGATTGGATGCTTGTAGAATGTAGATTTCCACACTGCCATCTGCTGATCGTGAGGTAAGTCCAAATTTACATGGATCATTATCCACATTCTCTTCCAGGCCAAGGCAACTGACCTAGAACACAATAAGTAAGCTCTCACCCAGACCAATAAATCACATTTCAAGAGTCAACACATTCATGCAGAGGCAAGAATGGATGCAAAATTATATAACATGGGTGATCTATTACAATTAATGATGGGAGGTAATTACATTTGGTACAAAATCTGCTAAGTATTTTTAGCCCATAATAAGAACAAAGAATATTAACTCCATATTGCACTGATATATTTAACGTCATAACATCACCCGAACCACAATCTTCCTAAACTAAAGGTGAGAACAACGAATTAATGGCGAACAATTTATAGTCAGGAAATTATCAGAGAATGTTCTCATTATAGAGAGAGGTTCAGACAGTTGATAATTATACAGACTGAAATTAGGCTCACACTTGCATGAAAGTTTTAAAATAAAATATTCCATTAGGTTAGAATAATGGTGGACATCTGTGATTACAGGGGTCCAGCCAATTAATCCATGAAGACTGAACTGTGGTGAATAAAACATGTGATTATAATCTCAACAGTCCAGAAATCCACATTTTTTCTTCAACTTGCAGGAGTTATCTGCATTGCACTGTCACATTAAGCAGGGGGTTATGTTACTGTGTGCATGATAATTCATGAATAATATTCTGGCAAATTGGAAAATGTTATTGATATATGATTGGATTGCATGATATATCTGTGATGGATAACTTGGCACATGATGAGACCACAATGGGCACAACCGCACTAACTCACAGACGGTTCCTTTGCTGAACCAAACATCAATAGGACAAATAAGATGACTGAATACATTTAATTCCAACATATATTTGTAACGGATAAACGGTAACTAGTACTCTAAAAACAGATTATTAAATTACCTTGATGCTGTTTTTAAATAAATAACCAGGCATGGAGAAGCCTTTTTTCTTATCTAAAGGTTCACTGAATATTGCAATTTGTTCAAACAGGAAGATTCTCCGCTCTCTACTGCGTGAAAGAAGCCCAGCATCCTGGTCTGCAACAAGGAAGGTGTCCTGGAGAAGTAATCTCCCCTGGGCTATAATTTTGCCCTGAAAACAAAGGAAGAAACAGCATTTACCTCTGGATTTCCAAAGGAAAAAAATGCACAGATTTTTTAAAAGATTAAAACCATCAATTGTCTATATAATTAAAAAAAAGGATTGTGCACACAGTCTAAAAGAAAATCATGTTTTATCTAACTACAATGGTTTAATGAGGAATTAATGTACAAGTAGCTGCTTGAACCTTTCTAAGTTGAACCATAAACCTATCAACAAATCCTAATCTTCCTATGCAAAGAGAAGAGAAACTTATTCATACTGCAGTTATCTTCACAATTATAAAAATGTTCTTCACCCTGAGGGAAACACATATTTGGATTTATCTAACCAAGGACAGTGGAGGTTGTACAGCTGCAGAGTACGTTCAAGCAAAGATTGATAGAATTTTAGACAATACGGAGATGAAGGGTTCTTGGGCTGTTACAGGAGAGCGGCACTGAATGGCGGAGCAGGTAAGAGGGACAAATGGCCTACTCTAGCGCTTACAGTGCCCTCCATAATGTTTGGGCCAAAGACCAATTATTTGCCTCGGTATTCCACAATTTGAGATTTATAATAGAAAAATCACATGTGGTTAAAGTGCACATTGTCAGATGTTAATAAAGGCCATTTTGGCTTCACCATGTAGAAATTACATCAGTGTTTATACACAGTCCCCCCATTTCAGGGCACCATAATGTTTGGGACACAGCAATGTCGTATAAATAAAAGTAGTCATGTTTAGTATTTTGTTGTATATCCTTTCCATGCAATGACTGCTTGAAGTCTGTGATTCATGGACATCACCAGCTGCTGAGTGTCTTCTCTGGTGATGCTCTGCCAGGCCTGTATTGCAGCCATCTTTAGCGTATGCTTGTTTTGGGGGCTAGGCCCCTTCAGTTTTTTCTGCATATAAAAAGCATGCTCAATTGGGTTCAGATCAGGTGATTGACTTGGGCACTCACGAATTGACCATCTTTTAGCTTTGAAAAACTCCTTTGTTGCTTCAGAAGTATGTTTGGGATCACTGTCTTGCTGTTGAATGAACCGCTGGCCAATGAGTTTTGAGGCATTTGTTTGAGCTTGTGCAGATAGGATGTGTCTATACATTTCAGAATACATTATGCTTCTACCATCAGCAATCGTATCATTAATGTAGATAAGTGAGCCAGTACATTCAGCAGCCATACATGCCCAGGCCATAACACCCCCACCACCGTGTTTCACAGATGAGGTGGTATACTTTGAATCTTGGGCAGTTCCTTCTCTCCTCCATACTTTGCTCTTGCCATTACTCTGATATAAGTTCATCTTCGTCTCATCTGTCCACAAGACCTTTTTCCAGAACTGTGGTTGCTCTTTTAAGTACTTCTTGGCAAAGTGTAACCTGGCCATCCTATTTTTGTAGCTAACCAGTGGTTTGCATCTTGCAGTGTAGCCTCTGTATTTCTGTTTATGAAGCCTTTTGCGGACAGTGGTCATTGACAAATCCACACCTGACTCCTGAAGAATGTTTCTGATCTGTCGGACAGGTATTTTGGGGATTTTTCTTTATTATAGAGAGAATTCTTCTGTCATCAGCTGTGGAGGACTTCCTTGGCCTGCCAGTCCCTTTGTGATTAGTACGCTCACCAGTGCTCTCTTTCTTCTTAATGATGTTCCAAACAGTTGATTTTGGTAAGCCTAAGGTTTAGCTGGTGACTCTAACAGTTTTATTCTTGTTTCTCAGTCTCATAATGGCTTATTTGACTTTCATTGGCACAACTTTTGGTCCTCATGTTGATAAACAGCAATACAAGTTTCCAAAGGTGATGGAAAGACTGGGAGAAAGACTAGGTGCTGAGAGCTCTCTTATACCTGCATTAAGGAGGCATTTAAACACACCTGAGCAATTACAAACACCTGTGAAGCCATGTGTCCCAAGCATTATGGTACCCTGAAATGGGGGGACAATGTATAAACACAACTGTAATTTCTACACGGTGAAACCAAAATGTATAAAAATACCCTTTAATAAAATCTGACAATGTGCACTTTAACCACATGTGATTTTTTTCTATTACAAATCTCAAATTGTGGAGTACAGAGGCAAATAAATAAATGATGAGTCTTTGTCCCAAACATTATGGAGGGCACTGTATTTATTACAATCACAGGAATAATTATAGTAATAATGAAATAAAAGCATGGTAAACTATTCTAAATCCGATCAGTATCATGCTTATACTAATAATAATATAGGAATTAACCTGGCATGTTCATAATCTTGTACACTTTTAGGAACACAAAAACTTACATCAAATCCTTGAAGCCGTCCAACATTCATCATATCATTGCATCGTTTTGGTACGATGCACATGACTTCCACAGCTTTCTGTATATAGAAGAAAGGAAGGAAATAACAGCTTATAATAGTTTCAGGTTTAATTACATATTATAATATCTAAAAAGTTTTTACACTTTCAAAAGCATCTTTCTTAGTTATATGATTCCCTGCTGGTTGTAAAAGCTGAAATTAGAGATACCTCTGTGCAAGATGCTTGTAAAGTCAGAATTTTTCCTTTCTCTTTGAAAGTGATTTCCCACATCCTTGGTTTTATTTTTCCCTCCAATTTCTCACCTTCATTCCAAAATATAAGTACATGCAGCCAAAATAAGGTGTTCCATATACAGCAGTCAATAATATTTTTTACCTAATTAATTGATTACTGCAAGGCACTCTGACCAACCTTTGCCCAAGGAAAGCAACATGGCTTTAATTACCACTCTAGGGCAGTGAGTGGCAAGACGGAAGGGTATCTCCTGCATGGTCATCAGCATGAGAGGCCTGGGCTATTTGACTAAAGGTATCCACAAAGCTGGACAAATGTCTGTGTAATTGTACGAGATCAGAAAATTTGGCTTCCAGGGATTTCGAGGAACATTCATTGGACTTGATACTCCTGGCCATGGGGCTTTACAGCAGAGAGAGAGCAAGGTGAGGCCAGGTCTCGAGAGACCCAAGAGCTAGCCAGTCACAGGGTGGCTGTCTCAATCCTCATGGTCCACAAGGATTTCACACAGAAGTAATTTTTCTAAACTTACCATGGCTTCTTCTGGGTAGTCAGTTCCTCCCACAGGTCTGATGTTGTGGCATTGATGCCATCAGTGGGCAAAAAACCTTCAAATGTTTTCAGATTCCCACAGAAAGTAGCAGGAGACTTGAGCCAAGGCCACATTGGAAGATGGCAAAAATCGTAGAAAAATTGAGCAATGCCAATAAAGGCGCTCAGCCTAATTTAAACACTACTACACACTATTTTCTCAGAATTCTCATAAACCTCACAACTGTCTTTTTATTAGTCATATTACTTCATGAAGAATGGTAGGAATAATAGCTCCTTACATTTAGTCAGAAACTAGTAAACAATTCTGTCCTAAATTATATACTATGTAAAATGGACCGACTCTGATAATAGCTCTACTATTGATAATTAAGATTCTGCTTCAGACTGGCTGCATTTAGCCAGTTTCCTTGAACACTTTCCGAAGCCAATAGTGAATGAACATATCGAAAAATAACTAGGCAAACATAGAAACGTAGAAAAATAGGTGCAGGAGTAGGCCATTCTGCCCTTCGAGCCTGCACCGCCATTCAATATGATCATGGTTGATCATCCTGTACCTGCCTTCTCTCCATACCCCCGATCCCTTTAGACACAAGGGCCACATCTAACTCCCTCTTAAATATAGCCAATGAACTGGCCTCAACTACCTTTTGTGGCAGAGAATTCCTGATATTGTTTGTATATCTCCCCTCAACATGGAAGGAGATGTTTTTTTAAAACTATCTGAAAGTTCCAGTTGCTCTTACTAGATTTTACTTAAAGTTCAGGATTTATTTAACTTTAAATTACCCAGCTGCCATGGTTTGGAACGCTGATAAATGACCTGGAACTCCACAGGCTAGTCCAATAATTTAACCACGATGCTAATGTCGGCATTAATGTATCTAACATTCACAAAGATTCTGAAAACTATTATAATACTGCACCAAAAAACTCTTAATAAATCAAAATCAACAGACGAAAACACAAAAACAATTAAATAGATTTAAATTAATCCAATTAAATAAAATTAATATAATTTATTTTTATACTTAGCTTTCTTTTTCACAGTATTCTGCTTCACTCAAATTAATATTTGCTGTTTTGCCAGGTCTGATCTGGCACAGATTCACCTGGCAGGATTCCTCCTGTGATTACTGATAAACCATCAGGGTTTACACAGTTTTGGTGTATAGTGGCAATCAGCTGTACAGACTTTTGGGGCTTCCAGTTATATACATGTTTGCATAAAATACCTCAACTTACACACTAATGTAAAAAAGGTCAGTGCTGACTATTCAGTGCAGAACTGTTGGATTTTTAGTGGATAATTGCTCTATTGGCTAAATGTTCAATTCAATCTTATCATACTATACATTTGAGGAATATATATTGATACTACTTCCAGAACATTGTAATTATTAATTTTGTCACGGTTTTGATTGAACAATACCTCTAGCTCTGTTATATCTGCAGCAGCCTTCCTGGAGTATTTAAGGAAGTCCTGCATGTTGAAAAGAAATAGGATTAGCTAACATATTTCTAATAAACGAGAAAACTTTCTTTGGAATGAATATCCTCAAATTACTTGAAGTATTAGAATACATTTTATATTATTGACAACTTTCCCATTAACAAAAACAGATAGCATCTTATTATTTTTATTGTCAATTGCTTAAATATATTCAGTTATTTTATACATTTAGCTTAATGCAGTTAAATATGAGAGGATTCCTGCAAACTTATGAATGAACTATCAACAAAGTATTTTAGTTAAAATTATGCACATGAAAAACCTAAATGTTGTCAAACTGTATCAAGTGCTAGTATCAAGTATCAATAATCCACTTATTGGCAAGGATGTAAATTATAATGCACACTCAGTAATAATTATTTAATTCCAGGTTTCTATTGAAGAACCTACCTTCAGCAGGAGTTGGTATTTCATTATACGCTGTACTGGTTTGATTAGCAGGTCAGTCAATTGGAGTCGATGACCAAGCCGCTGTTTTACATCCTTAAGACATTAAAATTAAGATTAACCCATTATTTTTCTAAACATCGGTGTAATAAATGTAAAGTTATATTATACTCGCATGCTAATCATTTCCACAGGGTTCTATGACATTCAACACCCTCAGGCCAACTATCTTTAGTATCTCAAATGCAACTACAGAAAAATACCATGCAATATTTGTAGCCTTTGGAAAAATATAACTAAAATTAAATTATAATATTGAAAATTGTAAATATATGAAGAACATGCACATTGAAGCTGCTTAAATGCTTCTGAGTTACTCGGAGCATCACCAAAAGTGTCTGGAAAAATATTGCCTGGACAGGACAATTGGAAACAAAGATTATAGAAATTATCATCTCAAAATTATGAGGTGTTTTGATTCAATATACAAACCACAATATTTCACACCAGATTACATACAATAAATGTATTTATCATGCTTTATACAAGTTTACTACAGTAAATTTGGGATTGTTCAACTTCTGCCGATTCATATTTTAACATTCAGATCTATGATCTTTTCTCAAAATTCAAAACAATATATCCAAAATACTCACCTCGAAATAAGTGTCAAGATATTCAGATACAATGTACTCAGATTTGGGTTTATTTTGACAGTAAACTATATACATATGCAGTCTTCTTTCCTTTTTAATTGAAATAGAAAAAAAAACAATACTGTAAATCCACTTTTAATAAAAAAACAACAAAATTACTGTTTCCTTTTCTTCCCTAATTTGAAGAAATATTTTCAGTTGCGTAACATGCTGCTATTTGTGTTTGTATTAATTAATTGGGAAACTATACACATTAGGTTTGTTCTGCTGCTTCAGAAGAAGGGTCTCGACCTGAAACGTCGCCTATCTCCTTCGCTCCTTAGATGCTGCTGCACCCGCTGAGTTTCTCCAGCCTTTTGTGTACCATCTGTAGTTCTTTGTTTCTACCACTTGTGCAATCATAATCTTTTTCTCGGTAATCCCATACCCATTTATTGCAGGCAATCAGCAATAACCGACACCATTCTCACCCTATGATCTGTTATGACAAGGGTTCACTATACTCAAAGTCTGGCCTGTTGGTAAAATGTGCTTTGTCTTTTAAAATGTTCTGCTTTATTATTGGCAGAGGTACAGAAGGACCTATGAATGTGAAGGCTAAAATTCTGCAATTAAACTTTTCTAAGGTAAAAAAAGAGGAGGAAATACTGCTGCAAATTGTAACTCACATGTTTGACAAAGAGCGAAGCTAGTTTATCAGGATCCTCAAGGCACTTCTCCAACTCACCAAGAAAGAAGCTAATGATAAAATATATAATAAAAAATAAATCAAGAGTACAAGGTCAAGAGTGCTTTTTGTCATATGCAATGGAAATGGACTGGAACAATGCAAGTCTTATGTGTTGCAGCTTTACAGGCACATTATACAATGAATTACCGTTATTCTGACTAAGCTTTACATAATAGCGCAAAGACCAAAGTAACTTGCTGAAATTCAATAGCCAGTTATTAATTTTGTCTCAGAGTATTAGACCATACCCTTGAATCTTTCGTAAGCAACCCCAGATCTCCTCAGATGAGCCTTTAGTTTTGTAATCACGTCAAGTCAAATCAAGTTTATTGTCAAATGCACAACTGCAGTGAGATGCAGGTACATCGAAAATCATGCTTGCAGCAGTATCACAGGTACACGGACTCAGCCTATTCATAAAAACAATAATTAATCTAACTATAATAACATTTAAATGTTTCTTCCTTCTGAAAACTTAAATGATTTGTACATAGAAATTGTGAAAGAACAACCTTCTGGGTCTTTCAAGGAAAAAATGTTACATATTGGGTGAAAATAAATGAGAATGTTTTTACCAGAATGCTGCCTGGATTGAAGGCTTTAAGCATTAAAAGGCTTAAATAATTACAACGGGAGAGATTGGATAGACTTGGATTGTTTTTTCTGTAACTTTGGTAGTTTAGAGGAGATTCGATATATTTGAAATTATTAGAGGCATAGACAGGGTAGATAGTCAGAACCTTCTCCCAAGGTGGTAATGCCTAACACCACAGGGCAGTGCTATAAAATGAGATGGGGACAACTTAATGAAGATGTGCAGGGCAGGTTTTTTTAAAACAGAGTAGTGGGGACCTACATGGAGGTGTAGGGAATTGAGGAATATGGATCGTGTATAGGCAGATGAGATCAGTTTAACTTGGCATCATGTTTGGCACAAACACTGTGGGCCAAAGGACTCTTTCCTGTGCTGCACTGTTCAATACTCTGTTCAATGTGTGAAAAGAGAATGTGTGATGTTGCTTTAAACGAAACAAGATTCTATTAATATTAAGCTTTAAAATGTAAATGGTGAGGCCGGAGGTCGATTAGGCCGCGAAGGATTTATTTCATGGTTTCAAACTCCGAAAAAATGATACACTATAATTTCTTGAGTAAGAAATATGCCTAATTTTCAAAATCAGTATAATGGCAAAAACATTAAAAACTACGCTTTTTAACGCAGATGTAATTTTCGTTCACAGCATGTAAGCTGACAAAATGTGGCTGTTCATTTGGAAAGGGAATTAAATGTATAAGTAGGAAGATTATGCTTGTTACACTGGGATTTTGTGAGAGTACAGAGAGTTTTGGTCTCCTTATTAGATGAAGATTATTAATGCAATAGAAACAGTTCTGAGAAGGTTTATTAGACTAATACTGGAAATGGATGGGTTGCTTTTTGACAGGAAATGACGGGCCAGGCTTTTATCCTTTGGAATTTAGGAAACTTGACTAAAGCATATGAAATTCTGAGCAGTCCTGAAAGGATAGATGTGGAGAGAATGTTTTATCTTGTGGGAGAATCAAGAATTAATGTTCACTGTTTAAATAGGGATTGAATATTTAAGACATGGATGTGTAAACTTTTGGGCTGCAAACTCCCTTCCTCAAAAGATGTGTGGAAGCATATTCTTTGAATCTTTTTAAGACAGAGGTAAATAGAAGGCACTAATGTCTTCATGTAGTATGCTACTATATCCCAATTGCCGACCACACCTCAGTTTTGTGTTAAACTTTTACCCGTCACACAGCCATGCAGCAAAGCGTTCTGCAGAGGAGCAGGATTAAGTTGAAAGTAAGAGGCAAAAGTCAGAAAATAGAGTCAACAAAACCCAATGCTGATGCTTAAACATTCCTTTGTTTAAAATTGTATTCATTCAATTACTCCAAAAACAATGGTTCCAGCTCTGATCCTCTGACACCACAGTCCTAGAGACAGAACAACATTCACATCAAGCTATAGGTTTCCTGTTCTTAAGCCAATTTCTTATCTCTTTTGCTACATAACCCTTTTAATCGATGGGGCTCAATTTTTCAACCAATCTTTTGTGTTTGACTTAGTCAAATGCTTGCTAAAAATCCTTATAGTCGACATCCACTGCATCTTGCTAAGCACCTTATTGAAAAAAATCACCATCTTTTACCCTTTTACAAACTGCACGTGCTTTACTTTATTAACTTAAATCTCCAATGTCCTCTAATTTTTTCTGATTATTGATTCTAAAAGCTTCCTCATCGTCAAAGTAAAACTAACTAGTCTGAATGTCAAGAAAGTGGTTAGTTTATCGTCTGCTTTGGTTTGGGTAAAAAATAAGGTAAATCCAAAATGTTTCTGGAGAGATCACGTTTAAAGTTGAATTTAATTTTTCTCACCATTAACTCAGTTGTTATTCTCTTTTAATCACAATTATCTGTCATCAGTGAAGTACTTTATGGCAGAATGATTGAGGAAAGACTGTTCTAACGATTGAATTTTAAAAATTGTCAATTTAAAATAGTAATTTATCAGAAATAACTTTATATAGAACTAAATTACCATCGAGAAATATGAAGGAAAATGTAGAAAATAATTTGAAACGGGCAAGATCACAGAGATATAGCAAAAAACTGGAATGATGAGGATAGGCACAAAATACCATGACAATACCATGTGTGAGAAAATTAGCCAGATCTACTTCCTTTCTGGATCCCAATTTGTCTGCATTTAATTGCTTCCAACAGTGCAAGAAGATCCACGTTTTAGAAATTAGGATGAAAAACTACAAATGAAATTATACAAACATTTTCAACATTTTCCAATGTACCTTGGCTTGGCTGCAAACCAGATTTTCCATTGCCTGGAGAAGAATCACTAAATATTTGAAGTCTTTGTATACAACAAAATCTGATTCTGTATCCATACAGACTGTGGATATTGGATCCAAATATGAATAATATAGTGTGCTTAAAAACTGGCAGGTTTGACTTGACTGGGAAATGATGCAGACGACTACTCCAAATGTTTCTCAACAGTTTAAAATCACTCACTTTAAGCTCAAAGAAAGGCAAAATAATAATTTTACATACTCTCTGTGCCAGTCGTAGATCTGATGTATGTTACCAAATACAATCTTGTCTTTCCCCTTCATGTCATCGGGGACACCATCTTCTTTCATCACGGCTATGTAACCCTGAAGAGAAAAACATTTATTTCTGTTATGTTTATGCCTTTCGAATGATAAATATGCACATTTACAAGCCACAATTGCAGCATCAAAACTAGTACTGCATTTATTATGTGTATGAAGGAACTGCAGATGCTGCTTTAAACGAAAGATAGACACAAAAAGCTGGAGTAACTCAGCGGGACAGGCAGCATCTCTGGAGAGAAGGAATGGATGACTTTTTGGGTCGAGAACCTTCTTCATACCTGCTCTCAATCATTAGTAAAGTAATGAATGGTGTTGGCAACAGTACTTTCAAGTGGCACTTACCCGGTAATAACCTGCTTACCAATGTACAGTTCCGGCTTTGCCAGGACCACTGGACTCCTGACTTATCACACCCATGATACAAACAAGCAAGTTTGCTGATGATACAAAAGTGGGTATATTTGCAGATAGAGAAAACAGTTGTGAAAAATTGCAGTGGGATCACGATCGATTAGCCAAATGGGCTGAGGAATTGTTGATGGAATTTAATACAGAGAAATGTGTGGGGTTGCAATTTGGGAAGTTTAATATGGGCAGGATCTACACAGTGAATGGTAGGGTTCTGGGGAATGGTGTATACTAGAGAGAACTAGTAGAGTGCAGGTGCATAGTTCCTTGAAGGTCGAGTCACAGGTAGATAAGGTGGTCAAAAGGCTATTGGCATTTTGGCCTATACCAGTCAGAGTATTGAGTATAGAAGTTGGGAGGACATGTTGGAGTTGTATCCGACGTTAGTGAGGACGCATTTTGAGCATTGTGTTCAGAGGTTAGTGAGGCCACATTTAGAGTATTGTGTTCAGTTCTGAGCACCATATTTTACGAAAGATGTTCTCACGCTGGATAGGGTACAGTGAAATAGTACCTGATATAGTAAACTAAATCCTGATATAGTAGTGGCCAGAGGATCTGGGGTGACAGCGGAACTGAAGGAAATCCACATTAGGCAGGAAATGGTGTTGGATAAACTGATGGGACTGAAGGCTGATAAATCCCCAGGGCCTGATGTTCTGCATCCCAGGGTACTTAAGGAAGTGGCTCTAGAAATCGTGGATGCATTGATGATAATTTTCCAATGTTCTATAGACTCAGGATCAGTTCATGTGGATTAGAGGCTAGCTAATGTTATCCCACTTTTTAAGAAAGGCGGGAGAGAGAAAATGGGGAATTATAGACCAGTTAGCCTGACATCGGTGGTGGGGAAGATGCTGGATTCAATTATAAAAGATGAGGTAGCCACACATTTGGATAGCAGTAACAGGATCGCTCTGAGTCAGCATTGATTTACGAAGGGGAAATCATGCATGACTAATCTTCTGGAATTTTTTGAAGATGTAACTAGGAAAATGGACAAGGGAGAGCCAGTATCTGGACTTTCAGAAAGCAATTGATAAGGTCCCACATAGGAGATTAGTGGGCAAATTTAGGGCACATGGTATTGGGGGTAGAGTGTTGACATGGATAGAGAAGTGGTTGGCAGACAGAAAACAAAGCGTAGGGATTAACGGGTCCCTTTCAGAATGGCAGACAATGACCAGTGGGGTACCGCAAGGCTCGGTGCTGGGACCGCAGCTATTTACAATATACATCATTGATTTGGATGAAGGGATTCAAAGTAACATTAGCAAATTTGCAGATGACACAAAGCTGGGTGGCAGTGTGAACTGTGAGGAGGATGCTATGAGAATGCAGGGTGACTTGGACAGGTTGGGGGCGTGGGCAGATGAAGTTTAATGCGGATAAATGTGAGGTTATCCATTTTGGTAGCAAAAACAGGAAGGCAGATTACTATCTAAATGGTGTAAAATTGGGAAAACGGGATATACAACGGGATCTGGGGGTCCTTGTACATCAGTCTATGAAAGTAAGCATGCAGGTACAGCAGGCAGTGAAGAAAACGAATGGCATGTTGGCCTTTATAACAAGAGGAATGGAATATAGGAGCAAGGAGGTAATTCTGCAGTCGTACAAAGCCCTAGTGAGACCACACCTGGAGTATTGTGTGCAGTTTTGGTCCCCTAATTTGAGGAAGGTCATTCTTGCTATTGAGGGAGTGCAGCGTAGGTTTACAAGGTTAATTCCCAGGATGGCGAGACTGTCATATGCTGAGAGAATGGAGCAGCTGGGCTTGTACACTGGAGTTTAGAAGGATGAGAAGATATCTCATTGAAACATATAAGATTGTTAAGGGTTTGGACACGCTAGAGGCAGGAAACATGTTCCCGATGTTGGGGGAGTCCAGAACCAGGGGGAGTTTAAGAATAAGGAGTAAGCCATTTAGAACGGAGACGAGGAAACACTTTTTCTCATATAGAGTGTGGTGAATTCTCTGCCTCAGAGGGCGGTGGAGGCAGGTTCTCTCGATGCTTTCAAGAGAGAGCTAGATAGGGCTCTTAAAAATAGCGGTCAGGGCATATGGGGAGAAGGCAGGAACGGGGTACTGATTTGGGATGATCAGTCATGCTGGCTCGAAGGGCCAAATGGCCTACTGCACCTATTGTCTATTGTGAAGATTTACGAGGATGCTGCCAGGACTAGAGCGTCGGAGCTATACGGAGAGGTTGAGCAGGCTGGGACTCTATTCCTTGGAGCGCACGAGGATGAGGAGTGATCTTATAGAGGTGTATAAAGTCATAAGGTCATGTGATATGAGCAGAATTAGGCCATTTGGCCCATCAATACTCCAACATTCATGGCTGGTCTATATCTCAATCCTAACCCCATTCCCCTGCCTTCTCCCCATAACCCCTGACACCCAATTAAAATGGAATCTGAGGGGTAACTTTTTTACACAAAGGGTGGTGGGTGTATGGAACAAGCTGCCAGAGGAGTAGCTGAGGCAGGGACTATCCCAACGTTTAAGAAGCAGTTAGTCAGGTACATGGATAGGACAGGTTTAGAGGGATATGGGCCAAATGCTGGTAAGTGGGACTAATGTAGCGTGGACATGTTGGCCAGTGTGGGCGTTGGCAGTGTGGTCCTGTTTCCATTATTACTCTATGACCATCTGCTACTTTCGTGCTACTTTCAAAATACAGCTGTTGCAATTCTTTAACCACACAGAGTAAGTGCATAATACTGGATATCTGTAATGAATTACATGCAAACCCACCTCTACCACGCATCCCAGGTCCCTCACGTAATCACGCTCAGTTTCAACCAACTCCTGTAACACATAGCTACAAGAAGAGAGTTATTAGATGACATTTTAAAAATATATATAATTTCGGCTTAAGAACAGCATCTCATATAGAAACAGAAAATAGGTGGAGTAGGCCATTCGGCCCTTCGAGCCAGCCTGCCATTCAATATGATCACGGCTGCTCATCCAAAGTCAGTAACCCGTTCCTGCTTTATCCCCATATCCCTAGATTCCGTTAGCCCTATGAGCTAAATCTAACTCATCCTTGAATACAACTATGTAAATGTGTCTGTGAAGCATAGTAATGGTCTTATGGACTGTAATTGGCTCATGTCCCAGCCAGCCAGCATTGATGAGCAACGAGGTGCTCGTGATCCACTTTGTAACTTACCTCACACTGAGCTGGAATTCAGTCCCTTAGACAGGTCCTGAATAGCAACGGAAATAGTGAGTACTGCTGTCAAATTTACTTTGCGAGTTTATTAAGCCTTTTTCCTCAGCATAACATTCAGCAAAACACAAGACACAATAAAACACACCTATTAAAACGTAATTATGTAATTAAGCATTTAAATATATTTAGGAATATAAAATGTTAGAAAACACTTACATTAATTTTAATTTAATCAATTAAAAAAATTGCAAGTTACCTGAAACATTTATGTCTTCATTGAAATTAATGGAGGGTTTGAACCTGCACCAGATCTAACGTGACAGGTTCAGTGGGCAGATTTCCTAATTGTGAGGAAACTAAGATGTTGGTGCTCCATTGCTAGACTCCACAAAGAGTTCATTGTTGGAGGAGAGCAGAATGACAGTTGTGATAAAATTAGGGATTTTGTATTCATAGGAGTTGTCCGTAAAAGTGTTCTGAACTGATAAAGGGACCTCCCTGTAAAATTGCTGATCATTGCAGAGCTCATACAAATAGATGGGATAGGCAGAATTATATATATTTGTTGATGTTTTATTTTATGATGATGTGTGGATTGCAATCATGTCTTTAAATTTGTTCAAGTACCATTAAAATAAATGAAAAACAATTTAAAGGGCCTGTCCCACTTACGTGACCTTTACAGGCGACTGCCGGCACCCGTCATAGGTCGCCAACATTTTTAACACGTTGAAAATTCAGCGGCAATCAGAAAGACGCTACGACTCTTTGGAGACCTCTCACGACCATAGGAGGCTTCTCACGACCATGCAGGTGACTCCTGGCAACATGTCGCGGGTGACCTCTCACGACAATACAGCCTGTATGGTCGTGAGAGGTCTCCTATGGTCGTGAGAGGTCTCCAAAGAGTCGTAGCGACTCTCTGGTCGCCATTGAATTTTCAACATGTTGAAAATTTTGGCGACCTATGACGGTTGCCAGCAGTTGCCAGTAAAGGTCGCCTAAGTGGGACAGGCCCTTGAGGAATAATCCTAGTCAAAGACAAATGATCACTGCAATACTTCCAAACCTACCTATTATTGTAAATCATAACATCAAATTTATTATGATTTAACCTTTAATAAAACTTACCAAGTAATGACATATTCTGTCCAAATGAATAATAGTTTGAAGAAAATGTAATCGAAATACATTTGCTCATCCAAACTAAATGAATAATACATTGCTGTTAATGGTGAAATTACTTACTGGCGCCTCTTCAAGGAACTCGATTTCCTTTCTTCCATTTCATCAATGGGAGAGGAGGAGGAAGTACACAGCAAAGAATTATCAGATGGGTTGAAAGATGGACTGCTGCTGTCTGCTTGATCAACAGAGAGGGACGTTGGACGATCCTCCAGTGCCTGTAAGTTATTTATGAATGCATGAAAAAATAATTTACCAGTTTTTGTCATAATACAAAAAAATTAATTCCAGCTGTCTGTTCGATTGCTGTTACTTTATTTACAACATCATATTTTGAATATATAACTGTTTCTAACTGAATGTAAACAACCCGAAGAAAGTACGTGTACTTTGTCCTTGAGAAGGTTGTGGTGGCCATCTTAAAAGTGTGAAGGTTGTGCAATGGTGCAAGTATCAAGGGAATTCTACCATTCCAATACAGCCACCATGCTTCGTTGGACACTGAATCTAGTTAGTAAAGTTGTGCTGGCAGCCTTTTAAACCTTACCCTGAATTTGAATGCAACCCTGACTGAAAAGTCATGTTAGTCATCCCTTATAGGCAAAATTGCATATTGCCATTTCCTGTTAACTGGAGGAAATGCTGAAATAGACAGTCACACATAGATACACATAGAATAATTTTCAAGGGAAATACATACATCACCTGGTCAGAGTGGAAGCATATTATTGGGAGACAATCATGAAGGGTTACGTCTGGCTATGCTCTATCTGACACCAGGTTTAATGCTACAATGGGTGCTAATCACTGAAAAGTGTTCAATTTCCTTGAATGGTCAATTTCACTTGAAATAAATATACATTATCCTTATCCTCCTCTATACTTATAAAACTCTGATCTTGGATGTGTATTTATTTGTGTGATGTTCGTGTGCATTTCACATCCCCTCGAAAACACGAATGCACTAACTGTGAAATGTTTACATATTCCGATAGGGATTTATGCCATGATGACAAAAATTGCCTTATCTGAAAATTTCACACATTATTTCTAGAATTATTTATGAAAATGTTCACAAATCTCAAATAACTTAGAAAATAAAGGAGGTGGTCTCGCTGATGATGTCAAAATGGACCCGACTGCCTGCCGGTGCTCGTGACGTCATCCCTGTTTTGTCTTCTGTACTTCTTGGCTTCGTAACTTTCACTTCTTTAAATTTGTCACTTAGCATTTTTAAACTGCTGCTCAGGTCGTGCTGCGCGCTCCACTGAGCTCCTTGAAGTTCTGGAACATGGCGGTGTTGTGTGGGGTTAGTGTGTGTGACGCCGAAGGCCGCCACCCCCTCCCCTCCCGGCAACCGTGCGTTAAGGGGACGGGACCTATCGGGTCCCACTTGTTCTAATGAATTCTAAAGTGGTGCTCAACTTTTTTACATTAAGAAATAAGATATACATTGTAGAACTGAACATTGCTTAGGATTAGACATTCACTGGGAGAATATCGGACAGAAGTTGAACTATTTTAATCTGTGACAATAAATAAGTATCCCTCTTACCATTTTACTTTTCACGAGTTCCTCAATAGCACTAACAAGCTCTGCTGCACTGGGTGTCTCTGAACTGGTGGGGCGTACTGATAAGCGTGAGGATGCCTAAGGGAAAAATAGGGGGAAAGATCACTGAAGGAATACCCTCTCTTTTGGGACACCTGCTATGAAAGCAAAAGTAATAAAAACAAACCAAAACATTATTAAAATACTGTGATTAATCATCATTAAAGGACATCCAGGTATATCTACAACACATTTGTTGAGATTTACATTTTTTTAAAGGGGACAAGGCTCACCATTTCTGAGGCATCCTCAAAGTACATTCGGATGTATGGATTTGTTTCCAGACCAGGACTGCAGGAATTTAGGAGATCTCTGGCCTCAAAAGCAATCTGACGTCAACTTATGTCTAGTTGTACAAAAGTGCATGCAGCTGGCAGAATATTGTGGGAACCAACAGTAAGGATTTCTGGGTAGGGAAACTGAGCCAATCAGAGTAAAGTGTAAGTACATGTTTTTTATGTGCTTCATGTACCATTAGGGTGCACAACAGACTGAATTTCCACATGATGGTTATAATATAAAACAAGGATACTTGTCAAACAGGAGGTTCGTTAAGCACAATAAACAACTTTCAACATTAATTCTTTTTTTTATTTAAAAAAAAAGATTGATATGGTTAAGTTGAACCTTGCGGACAGCAAGCTTCACACAACATTTAGCCAAAGTAGCTTAGGAACATGAAAAGCAATTCAACAGAAAGGTCAAGACAGGAAGCATAATGATTTAAATGGAAAGATAAGGGAACTGAGAAAATACAGATACCGAACATAAATCAACATAATGCTGTGAGAGAGTACATTAAAAAAGAGAAAACAAATCAATTAGTTATTGCATAGAAGTTATCTTTTCACATAATGAAAGATTTCAAGCAAAATGTTAACACAATTTAACAATTCTTCTGTAACTACAAACTTCCGTGAAGTTCTAAGCAAACTATAAATAATTAGGGAATAGATCTATCACAAATGCAAAACTGCTGATTTAAAGTTCAATTTTACATACAATGAAAATAATATCATCTTTAATTGTACTGAAACAACCTAAACATTGAATATTCACTATTAAAGAGAGCATTGTATTCTCAATAAATTGACAATTATAGTTCTGATGGGATGTTTATTTAGAAGTGGAATTCTCCAATGTATTTGCATGGATTCAAAAATAAATTCAAATGGTACTTTTCAATTGTTTTACTTATATCAATACAAATACTTCATTTACTTCACCTTAAATTTGTGAAGAATTATAACATCTTTAAAATGAAATAGGTAAATTAGAATCTTTAATTTTTGAAGGAACCGTCCATTAGGTTTACCTCAGAAATGTTACAATTAGCCTTTTGTTATATCAATTTGAAAGATGCAATGTCTTACCTTGTCATCCTGGGAATCAGGCTGGAGAAGACTGTGTTGCTGAATTGCCATTGGAGGGGGAAGAGGCACAGCATCTGCCCCCTCTTCACCTTCTTCTTCCCCACAGCTCTGCATTCCTGAAGATGATGATTTTGAAAGTGTGCCGCTGCTGAGACCTTCATTTCGTCCCCTCTGTGGAGAGAAAAACATCAATACCAATAAACCCTGGTTCATCATGGCAATCCTAGCTATTGTGATAATTAATGAAAGCAGGGAGGGATTCATCCTTGAATTGGTCATGGTAAGTGTGCAATACAACAGCAGTAGTGTGTTGCATTCCATTTCTGAAATTCAGTTCCATTGACCAACAGCACCTAATTTCAAAAGCAAAGCACAACAGGTAGGGTGCATGCCCAAGATGAATCTCTGATAATTAAAGCCAAAAGTGCCTAAATATGTCTTCAATTATGTAAGCACTGGCATGTTCCAATTTTAGTGGTGAAAATTGGAATCCTTTCTCTCTTTTATTTGTTCTTGCTAATGGAGCCATATTACATCCACACCATTGCTGGATTCTGTTGCAGTTTGAAACTGATATTCTCTGTTACATCTTTTTATCTTCTGAAAATCTAAATACTTTTAGCTATCTTTTATCTCTTCTTAGAAATGTAATGGTTCAGTTCCCAGGATATCTTAAAACTGATTGTGTAAGAATTTTGTTTCACAGAGTGGTGAATCTCTGGAATTCTCTACCTCATTGTTTGTAGAGATGCGACCATTAGAAGTATATAATGAAGAGGTAGCTATATTTTTTTAAGGTAGGAGAATCAAGGGCTACGTGGAACCACACAGATGTAGAGTTGAAAAAACAAAGGTCAAGAACAGCAGGTGGCTTAGAAATAAATTGATGTTAAAATTGTGCATGAAAATGAAACGGTAGATGTGTGGAAATTTTTAGTTAGAATCAGTTTTCATGATAGATAAAAATGATAAATCCATGATTATCCTGAGAAAGTTAATACCAAGTTGGAAGTGGTTTACACGATAAATGTGCATATATCAACAATGAAAAACATGTCGTAATGAGTGACGATCCTCAGGACCAGATAGTTTACACCTCAATTTCCTAATTAGTAAAAAACATTTCAGATCTGTGAAGTATAATTTATAAAATGTTCTTTTAATTCATGAAAATTCACTATATCATTCTGCTACTTTAGAAAGGTGATGCATAGCACTCGTGGAATTCTGGTCAAACACCTACCATTGGGAAAACAAGTGGGAAATTATGCAAGGCTGTAACCATGAATCCAACATGAATTTGTAAAGAGAAAGTCAATGTGATTATTTCCGAGCTGATTGTTTAAAAAAAACTTTTTAAAGTAGTAACTAGAGATTTTTTACGGATGCTATTTATAAAGAAAGCATATCATAAAGTACCTCACACTTGACTGTTGGCTGACACTGAAGCTCATGTGTTTGAAGACAACTTATTGACTTGACTAGGAAACTGTCCAATGGCATGAGACAGAGAGAAGGAATAATGAACTGGTATTCAAATTGTCAGGATGAAACTTCTAGTATCCTGCTAGGATCCATTTAGAGGCATAACCCCTTTCCCTGGACTTATAAATGACTCTGGTTTTGGGATTGACAGTCAAGTCTAAAATAAGCTGCATGGTAAACAATGTGAATAAAAACATTATATTATGAACAGTTATGAAAAGTAAAGTTGCCAGGAAAAGGACTAAGACTTATTATTGAGAGCAAATTAGAATCCAGCAAATGATGATCAAGAAGAGTAAAACAGGATACAATAGTAAACTAGCAAGAAGCAAAAGACAGACGAGGACCTTCTCTAGAAATGTCAAAAGGGAAAGAACAGCATGGGTAAATATGATCCCTTTTAGACAGAGGCTGGAGAATTTATAATGGGGAAAAAAAATAATGACAGAGGAATTAAACAAATACTTTGCGTCTCTCTTCATGGACGAAGCCACAGAAAACTTCCCAGAAATACTGGAGAACCATGTTCCAGTGCAAATGCAGAAAAAAAAGAAATCAGTATTAGTAAAAAAAATACTATTAAAGAAATTAATCAGCTTGAAACCTGATAAATCCCCCAAAACTCAACATCTCATCCTAGCATTTTGAGAGAGGTGGTTGGAGATTTAGGATACTCCAATTTTCATCTTCTAAAATTCTGTTGATTCTGGAATAGTTCTTGCAGATTGTGGAGTCGCAAATGTGACACTGCTATTTAAGAAACAATTTAAGAAGAGACTGCACTTCTGACCTGATATTGGTAGTCAGGAAGGTACCGGAAACTAGGAAAAAAGATACAATATCAAAAGACTCAAAAATAATAAGTCTGAAATTAGATTTTTTTTCAAAGGATGAAATCTGTAGCATTCTCTACCCTACAAGACTGTGGAGACTCGGTCATTGATGCCAAAACAGAGATCAACAGTTTGCTGGATATTAAAGGAATCACGAAATAAAGGGACAGAGCGGGAAAAATTAGATTGAGGTAGGTTGCCACTTGTGATCGTGCCAGGGTGGGTTTGGGAGGCCTATCCTGGCTTCCAATTTTTGCTCTTATGCTTTTAATTGAGTGAATGATAAATGTATTTTAATATCTGCAAACATGAGGTAATCCATTTTTAACCTAAGGACATTAGAATGAAAAACTTTCTAAAAAGGAAAAAGGAGTGATGGCTCAAAAAGGTCCTGATACATAGATGATTAGAACATTGCATTTGTGCAGTAAATAATCATAATGGAATGCTTGCCTGTTTATCAAGTAACCAAAAATATTAAGGGAAGTGAAGGAATATTGTATTTGCTCACAGATTAGCTATGATCTTATGAAATAAGACTTAAGGGACTATGTAGCTAGTACTTTTCTTATGATCCAAGGACAATGTGAAACACATGCTTATAAAATGTTTTGTCAGCTTTAGAAAGAAGGGTCTAATTACTTTTTGAGCTTCTGGGTTATTTAAATCGTTTTTACTCTTAACCTCCATATACTGTGCAATGTTTCACCACAATTTCAAGATCACTCACTCACCTCATCCACTGTTTCTTCCTGGGGTGTAGCTGCATTCTCATCAGAGTCCTTCTGAGTTCCAGTATCAGCACTTTTTCGGACATCCCTGCTCTTTTTGTGTTTGTGGGCCAGTTTCTTAACATGGCCATCTGCTTTTCCACTGCTGAGACGCCTTACAGGACTGGTGAGCCACTTCCTCAAAGTATTACCTGGGCGCTTTGGGCCTGGTGAACTTTGAGTTGTACTTACAGAGTGAGGCTGAAGTGAGGTCACTGAGGCAGGAGGACTTGCATCGTTGCTGGACACTGAAAGTGAATCTGTGGAAAAAAATACAAATGGTAAAGATCTACTGGACACAGGAGTTGCAAGCTTACATTGGGCATTTCTCTACAACGGAATAAAGTAATCGGGTTTTACAAGGAAAGAAAGTGATTCAATGGTCCTTTTACATGTTTTGTTTTTGTACAAAGCGATGTATTGTGGGGATAAATGGGTTAAAACAAGATCTACGGTAATTTTTTTACGTGTCATTATTTATTGAACAAAATAATTCTATGCATGTTCTTGAGAGTATCCTTCAGGTACTGCAAGTTGTTATTGACACACAATATTAAGAGCTTCTCACTGTTGTGGCATTCACAACCAGCAGTTTCATAACAGATGGTGCACTTGACATTCAAAATCACATAGAAACAGGTGGCGGTCATTGGTCCACTAGTATTGGTGGGGTTCCTCCAGTACTAAGATGAGTCAATGGCAGCTTTATGGAAACCTAGGACTGCCCTACTCAGCTCTGCAACTGTGATGTGCAGTATGATGGATGGTGCCGTATCAATCAATTGTACTCAAACAATTTGATGCAGGTGTATTTGTCAATTCAGTCAGGCATGTTGCAACTGAAATACTCTTAACAACGAACAGCAAAGTATGATATTCATAGCAGATTATGTACCCTACCTTGAAGTTTAAAATTTATTTTTTGTTCATTAATTGCAAGTAGCTCTTCAATATTTGTTCAATACGTAGGTTACTTTGAAAACACATTACTGCTAGATTGATATCATCGAATGATTTTCCTGATCAGTATGTCACTACACACATGATTGTGATCAAAACTTTGCACAAGAATTATTCAATACATCTCCCTCTTCATTCTTAACAGGGATGACTAAAACATTTAAACAATAATAAGACACAAAACTATTTAGTGAGGTACAAGATAGAGTAAAGTGAATTAATACAGCTGGAGTGGAAGTTTTGTTCCCTTGCTTGTTATAAAGATTACAGCTGGAAAGTAAATCTCAGGGAAAACTAATCAATATCTGAATATGAGAAAGGTTAAAATGACAGCCATTTAACCTTTAACTACAAATTTGTACATTTTGTTATTTGATTTTTCAAGTGATTTTACGTATATCTCTGCTGGGGGAGTTCAGTCGTTATCCCATTGTAAATCTAAATAACTGGATATTCTTCACCTTTCATCACATTCAGAAAATGAATGTATATAATTCATTTTTCAGAAACATAGACAATAGGTGCAGGAGTAGGCCATTCGGCCCTTCAAGCCTGCACCGCCATTCAATATGATCATGGCTGATCATCCAACTCAGTATCCCATACCTGCCTTCTCTCCATACCCTCTGATCCCTTTAGCCACAAGGGCCACATCTAACTCCCTCTTAAATATAGCCAACAAACTGGCCTCAACTACCTTCTGTGGCAGAGAGTTCCACAGACTCACCACTCTCTGTGTGAAAAATGTCCTTCTCATCTCGGTCCTAAATGATTTCCCCCTTATCCTTAAACTGTGTGACCCCTTGTCCTGGACTTCCCCAACATCGGGAACAATCTTCCAGCATCTAGCCTGTCCAACCCCTTAAGAATTTTGTACGTTTCTATAAGATCCCCCCTCAATCTTCTAAATTCCAGTGAGTATCAGCCGAGTCTATCCAGTCTTTCTTCATAAGACAGACCTGACATCCCTGGAATCAGTCTGGTGAACCTGCTCTGCACTCCCTCTATGGGAATAATGCCCTTCCTCAGATTAGGAGACCAAAACTGTACGCAATACTCCAGGTGTGGTCTCACCAAGACACTGTACAACTGCAGTAGAACCTCCCTGCTCCTATACTCAAATCCTTTTGCTATGAAATAAGGCCATAGAAACATAGACAATAGGTGCAGGAGTAGGCCATTCGGCCCTTCAAGCCTGCAAAAGAGAATAATCACTAGATGCACAAATTTACAAGGAAAGTTGACAACTATTTAGCTGCAGAAAGAAAACATTCCATTGGATTGGTAACTGACATCACTGTATTTATTTTCACTATTTTTTTCTTATTTGAAACGAATTCTGAAGATCATCATGACCAAATATTTGCTTACAATCCAAATGCAAACATTTCAAAGTGATATTTTATTGAAGCTTCTTTTTTATTGCTTGCTTGAAATGTTTCCTCCAATTGCCAATATTCAAAACTAAATTAGTTATAATCATGGCACTCGTTTGCAAGTTAATTTATCTGTTAACATGGACCATGAGTTTGTTTGGTACATAATTTCAGAAATGATTTATAGTGACAGCAGCAGGCATCTATCTTATTTGTGCCTGATTTTTAATTATGCATCAGGTCAGAGATTCAGTGACAACATACAGCTGGGTCTACTTAAGTGAAAGGAGGGTGGTAAAAGTAAGTTCCAAAGCCATGAGTGTTGCCTCCCTTCCACATCTGGTTATTCAGCCCTTAAGCCGCAATTTGATGAAGTCATGGTTCATACAAAGTCCAGATTTATTCCACATTTTAACTTTTTGAACACCGATTAACACATCTCAGACTATTTTATAAAATTGTAATTTTGTTCAACGTAGGATACAAAATAATGATTGGTACACATACCTGGACCAAAGAAGTTGGGGTATGAAAAAATACAATGTTATTATTCTAAACTTCATGACTTTAACACCATGTAATTTTTTAAGGAATGAAACTTATAGAACAAAGAACAGTACAGCACAAGCTCTTTGGCCCACAACATACATGCTGAACATAATGCCAACTTAAACGAGTCTCTATCTGCACATGATCCATATCCCTCCATTTCCACCACATCCATGTGCCCATCCAAAACCCTCTTAAATGCCACTATTGTACCTGCCTTCATCAGCATCTCTGGCAGCGCATTCCAGTCATCTATCATTCTCTCTGTAAGAAAACTTGTCCGACACATTACCCTTAAATTTTGCTACTTTAACCTTAAAGTTATGCTGTCTAGTATTTGACATTTCCACCCTGAGAAAAAGATTCTAGCTGTCTACACTATCTATGCCTCTCATAATTATATATACATCTATCAGGTCTCCCCTCAGCCTCCGGCAAAAACAATCCAAGTTTGTCCATCCGCTCCCTATGACTAATACCCTCTAATCCAGTATTGTGTGCAGTTCTGGTTGCCCAATTACTGGAAGGACATGGAGGCTTTGGAGAAGGCACTATATTGAATATATGAATTTTATTATCCATGTATACATACAAGGAATTTGCCTTGGTGCTTTGCTCGCAAGTAACAACACGATATACAGTAGACAATTAAACATAAAACATTATCATTTAAACATGCGAAGAATGAAATAAAATACCAGAGCAAAAGGAGGCTACAGACTTTTGGTTGTTGAGTAGAGTTACTGCTCGTGGAACAAAGCCGTTTTTATGTCTGGCTGTGGCGGCTTTGACAGTCCGGAGTCGCCTTCCAAAGGGAAGTGCTTCAAAGAGTGCGTGGTCAGGGTGAGAGGGGTCAGAGATGATCTTACCCACTCGCTTCCTGGCCCTTGCAGTGTACAGTTCGTCGATGGGGGGAAGGTTGCATTCAACAACCTTCTCGGCTGATCGAACAATGCGCTGCAGCCTCTGGCTGTCGTGCTTGGTGGCTGAGCCACACCAGAGCATGATGGAGAAGGTGAGGACAGACTCTGATGGCAGTATAAAACTGGACCATCATTGCCAGTGGCAGATTGTGTCTTCTCAGCTGCCGCAGGAGGTACATCCTCTGTTGGGCCTTTTTGACTGTGGAGTCGATGGTGGTCTCCCATTGAAGGTCCCTGGAGATGATGGTTCCAAGGAACTTAAATTATTCCATAGATGTGACTGTGGTGTCATTGATGGTGAGTGGGGGGAGGGGAGGGGGAGGTCTCCTAACGTCTACAATCAATTCCACTGTCTTAAGAGCATCGAGCTCCAGATTGTTGTGATGGCACCAGGACGGCAGCTGTGTCACTTCCTGTCTGTAGACAGATTCCTCCCATCCTGCATCAGTCCAATCAGAGTTGTGTCATCCGCAAACTTGAGAAGCTTGATAGAGGAGTCTGAGCTTTATTAGCATTTTGGTAACCTTCCTCAATGTCTGCAACTCCACCAGTGTTGGTGTTGTTTGCAGACTTACTAACCAACCTATCTCCATTTATGACGACATATATCACAAACAATAGATTCCAACATAGATCCCTTCATCTCCACTGACCACAGACCTCCAGCTAGAATAATATCCTTCCACCACAACCCAAATAATAATCTATGCCAACCTCCATTAATACATCAATTGCTATTCAAGGTGTACAGTACCATCAGTTCTGACTATCAACTATTCCCATGAATCCCATTTGCTCCCCCCACACTCATCATCTCCCACCATGATCTACCATACACTTACCCACCAATTTGCATAGGCCAATCAATCTACCAACCAGCATGTTTTTGTGATGCAGAGGAAACCAGACACCTAGAAGAATCTCATGCAGTGGCAGTGTGAATTTACACACTGACAACCAAGGTCAGGGTTGAACGTGGGTTTTTGTTGCTGTGAAGCAGTGGTTCTACTCGCAATGCTACTGAATCAGTAATTTCCTGGACAACATTTTATTCAATAGATGTGGTGGAGGCATGTGACTGGGATGATTTATAGGATACATGACTGATAAAGAAATATCAATAAAATGTTTATTTCTGCAACAAGTAAATACATATAAAGCAATCACACTTATATTGTGTGTCCTAGGTGTTGCAAGATTAAAATGTACTTCATAGTTTGATGTAAATATGATTGCATAAAACAGGATTATATCCTGAACTGGTTGCAACATTAATTCGAAAGCTTTCTCTGTTGTCTTTTTTCACTCCTTGTTCAAAACTATTTGTTGTTTTCTCTGAAAACTTTAGTTTGAAAGTATCCATATGCTTCAGTGTTCTCAGTAACTAGTGTTATTGCAAATGTTTAGTGGCAAATGACGGGGTTGTGATTTGTCATGTCTGGCCCAGCTTTGCCTTTCTCTTCCAGTGTCAATTATATTCATCACATAATATTTAATATATTCTAGGAATGACTTGGATGAATAAATAGCATGTTCTCTTTTCATACCAGCATTGTATTTCCTCATAAAGCTTATCGAAAGGAAATCCAGGTTTAAGAAAAGCCCTTGAAATTCACTTAGTGACCTTCACTCCTATAGAACAGAATTTCATCAAAATGATGAATGAACAAATGCATTACTACTTCTCGCACAAGTAAATTATTGTTCATTGTGCAATATGAGTGATTTATTCTGTGAGTTTTACACATTTCAAAAGATATTGGCATTATGGAACTGAACTAATAAGAATTTTAGAAATTTTTAAGGTCTTGGATGACAAATAAAGATATTAAGAGGAAATATCAAAAGCAGAAGGAAATAGATATAAAGGAAAGAAGGAAAATTCAAACAAAGTCACAAATGAAATGTGAATCTATTGCAAAGAGATGAATAAGCGCTGAAATAAAAACAGAAAATGCTGGTAAACTGAAGAGGTCGGGGAGCATTTGTGAAACAGAATAAACATTTCAATTAAATGACCTTGGTTTAGATACAGGACAGTTAGAAAACAAATATTTCAATTTGCAGAGAAGGAGGGATGGAGAGACCTCAGAGAACAGCTGCATTAGGGTGGAGACCAAGGGAGACTGAATGTTCAAGAAGGAACTGCAGATGCTGGAAAATCGAAGGTAGACAAAAGTGCTAGAGAAACTCAGCGGGTGCGGCAGCATCTATGGAGCAAAGGAAATAGGGAACGTTTCAGGCCGAAACCCTTCTTCAGACCTGACATGAGTGGTATTGCCAGTTGAGAAAGGGTGTTGAAGGTTTGTTACTCACAGCTGGTCTGTCAGGAAGAGATGATGGAGGAGCAAAAAAAATACAAATTACTGCATTTGCTGTAAACTTAAATAAAATTGCTGTAACAACTCAGTAGGTTAGACAGCATCTACGCAGAGAAAAAATAGCTAATGTTATAAGTTGATGATATTTCAAGACCTGGCCAGTTCTGATTGACAAACCTTATTACATGATGCAGCCTTGCCACTCTCAGTGCTGTTCATTAGGGCAGAGGGCATTCATCATTGATGGTAGATAGTCGATGATGGATGGCTATTTGGAGGTTTCTTGCTGTGCTTGACCTGATGTCTTGAGTAATCATAGGATCGGGGAGTCATGAGGATGAGTTCTATGTTGGTCCATTTTGACACAAAACCACTGTTTTACCACCAGAAGCTGTGGGTCCAACTTGAAGATTAGGATAGCACTTACTAAAGAATTGTGATGGAGGACTCTAGAATGTTGATTAAAGGTATTCTTCTGCAGCGTTGGAATTTGACTGGTCTGTGGAAGTGATCTTCCAATTTACACATGTTTCCAGAGGTTACCCAGGATGTTTATGAGGATTGGACTAGGAGTGCCTTTATTGCATCATAGATTGGTGCCGTATCGATCATAGCTGATTAACATGCAGGGCTACTTCAGAGCTCAGTTAAACGATAACCACATTGCTTTTGGCCTGGAGCATTAGATGGCATACAGTAGATAAGGAAGGCAGATTTTATTTTCTGAACAATATTAGTAAAGCAGATTATTTTGTAAATGCCAATTTGATGGTTCTATGATCACCGTTATCAATAAAGATACTTTATTTTTCCCAGAGAAGTCACAAGGCTCTAGTCCGAAAAAAAAGCCTTCCCCCATCACTCTCTGCTTCCTTCCATGAAGCCAATTTTCTATCCATTCAGCTATCTCTTCTTGAATTAGATGAGATTTAACCCTCCAGAGCAGCCCACCATATGGAACCTTGTCTAAAGCCTTACTGAAATCCATATATATATATATAATGTCTACAGCTCTGCCCTCGCCAACCTTTTTGGTCGCATCTTCAAAAGACTCAATCAGAATCACGAGACATGATCTCCCATGTACAATATTGTGTTGACTATCCCTAATCAGCCCATGCCCATCTAAATGCATGTGTAGCTTATCCCTCAGAATAACTTTCCGACTGCAGTTGTTAGACTCACTGGCCTGTAGTTCCCAGGCTTTTTCCTGCAACCTTCTTGAATAGAGGCACAACATTCACCACCCTCCAGTCTTATGGCACCTCACCAGTACTTGATGACAATGCATAAATCTCAGCTGGGGCACCTACAATTTCCTCCCTCACTTCCCATAGTGTCCTCGGATATACCTGTGACTTTTCAGGATATTTTTCTCCCATCTTACTAGTCAGCACCTTCACGACTGTAATGCTGAGTCAAGATGCTTCCATTAACTGCCACAAGTTCTCGAGTCCTCGTGTCTTTTTCCAAGGTAAAAACAGAGGAAAAAACAGAGGAGATGGACAATGCTGAAGTCATTGTCCATCTCCTGTTGCTCCACACGAGTCGACTGTTTTGATTACTATGGGGTCCCATTCTCTCTCTGGTGACCCTTTTTTCCCCGTTTATGTACATAAAATCTCTTGGGATTATCCTTGATATCATCTGCCAGAGCCATCCGCTGTCGTTTTTGGCTTCCTGATATCCTTTTCTAGCTTGCTCCTCAGTTTCCAAAACTCCTCCAAGGATGTTCTTGATCCCAGCTGCTTATACCTGCCCCATGCCTCCTTCTTGTTCTTGACCAGAACCTAAATTTCTCTCGTCATCCAAGCTTCCTTATGCTCACTTGCCTTGCCCTTCACTCTAAAAGGAATGTGCTTGTCCTGGACTCTTGTTGAGCACGCTTTTAAAAACATTCCATTTTCCTGGCATTCCTTTTCCTTCAATCAACCTGCTCCAATCAATGTGAGCAAGTTCCTGTCTAATACCTTCAAAGTTGGCCTTGCCAAAGTAAATAAACTATTATGCTCTCAATGCTTACGATCTATGAAACTGATCTTATGGCGACTAATGGGTTACTTTCTCTCTTTATTACATGGGATTTCATAACTTTTAACTCTGCTTGAAAATTACAATCACAGCTGCAACCTAATTTCTGTAAATAAAAGATTTTTACAAACAAATAAATCATAATGGTATGCAAACTTGAATATGGAAATAAAACATTAGTTATGTTTCTTAGCCATGTATACAATGATGCCAGAAAATAAAATAGCATTTTTTCCATATCCATATAGAAATGGTTAATTGTTTTTTTTTTTGAGATCCTACCAAACTGCTGGAAAGCATACAAAACAATTAAGCTTGAAATCACAAGAGAAATAATTCAAGGCACAATCATAATAACACCACAAAATACAGCTGTGATAGATTTCTGCTTATAAAAATGCCACAGTGGAATACAGCACTATACCAGAGATAAATTATCACCCAGAAACATATAAAATCACTTTTGTTCCAGACACATCAGCTTGACCACTCCATACTTTCTGTGGACTTCCCCCTCCCATGTAATATTTTAGTTATTCCTATTTAAAAAAATCCTTTCACTCTCTAATGAGGGCACGCATCCATTTTCCCATCAAGGGGTCTAACAAAAATGACAAATATCCTAGAGGAACAGTAAAGCACAGTAAAGCTATCTTTCCATTAGCCATTTAGCAGATCATATATTTTGAAATAAAGATTTCCCATGGATAAGGCAGGAGATGACATTTTGAGCAGATAGTTTGAGGCTCTGTTTCTTATGCTGTTTACATAGGGCTTCTCACAAATGCCATCATGAATGCCATCATGAACTAATCATAAGCCAGGAATTTCCTTGAATCAGTAGGGACGTTAGATTTTTCAAGGTGTCTGAGAGCATATCTTTGAACCCCTTCCTTTGACAAGAGCTCAAAAAAGATTATGCATTGTGTGTCTGGAGTCTGGCATGCAAGTGATGCAACTGCCCAACACAGCTGACTTTGTGTATCAAAGGTCTTCATGCAAGGGATATTGGTATTGGTTAATGACACTGAAGTGTTGAATATTATGGCATCATTCATGGAAGAGCAGTGAATCTCTACAGCATCTGGATTTCCACTTTTCTCTGCAAATGCTGGAAAGTCTGAAAAGTGGCTACAATTTTCTCCTCATACTTGCAACTCCCCAAGACATAGGTATTGTTATTCCTTTTCTCCAGAGACGCTGAGTTACTCCAGCATTTAGTGTCCACCTTCGATGTAAACCAGCATCTGCAGTTCTTTCCTACATGGTATTGTTGTTCAGTTGCCTTTATCTGCCTATTTCTTCTGGCAGGACTGTCACTCATTTAATCTCCAGCAAGGGTAAAACAGGTCGCATGTAGACAGAAATGGGTGAATTTATACTGGGGAATATTGAAATGGCAGAGGAATTAAGCAACTACTTTGTATCTGCCTTCATGGAAGACATAAATAAATCTGTAAGAAATATGAGAGAACCATCGACCCAGTTTGAATGATATCTGTAAAACGGCATTAATTAACAAATTGTATCAGGAGACTGCTGAACCCAAGGAGTTAATCATCTAACTCCCAGAGTTTTAAAAGGGCAGATGTTCTGGTTACCATCTCCCATGATTTTGGAACTTTTTCTTTGGATTGAAGCTTAGCAAACAAGATCACACTATTTCAGAAAGGAGAAAGAAAAGAGCAAACTGTCAGCTGTTTCGGTTTATTGTTAGGCAACATGAAAAATGCTGGACTCTATAATGAAATAAACTATAACAGAACATCTTGAAATAAATCAAAGGACTGAGCAAATCATTGAGGATTAATAAGAGGAAAATTTTGTCTGACTAACCTGCTGGAGCTTTTTGAGGATATTATAGAATAGTAAAAATGGGAACCAGTGGCTGAAGTGTGTTGAGGCTGAAGGGTTATGAGCAATGAGGAGAATGTAAAGAGGCTTCAAAGGGATGTACACAAAAAGCTGGAGTAACTCAGCGGGTCAGGCAGCATCTCTGGAGAGATGGAATGGGTGATGTTTCGGGTCGAGACCTTTTTTAAATCTGAAAAAAGGTCTCAACCCGAAACGTCATGCTTTCTCTCCAGAGATGCTGCCATGAGTTACTCCAGCTTTTTGTGTCTATCTTTGGTTTAAACCAGCACCTGCAGTTCCTTCTTACACAGTTCAAAGGGATGTAGACAGGCTGAGAGAATCCGCAAGAACATGGCAAATGGAATAAATGGCAAATGTGCTCTTCTCTCCTTTGGTGCATAAACCAGAAAAACATATTTTACATGATGTAAATCATACATGATTTACAGCATTGGTGTTCAAACGTTTATCTCTCGTTTCCCTTTCCCGACTCAGTCTGAAGAAGGGCCTCGACCCGAAATGTCACCATTCCTTTTCTCCAGAGATGCTGCCTGACCAGCTGAGTTACTCCAGCTCTTTGTGTCTATCTTCCGTTCAAACCAGCAACTACAGATCCTTCTACACATTCAAATGTACTGAGTTGTGTTTGTTCGCATGTCATTAAAAGCCAACATGCAGGTAAAGCAAGCAATTGGAAAGGCATGTGATGTAAGCCCTTATTAGAAAAGGATTTAAATACAGCAGCAAGAAATGCTTACTGTGATTGTACTTTGCCTTGGTGAGACCAGATATGGGGCATTGTGCACGGTTTAATCTCTTTTCTTAAGAAAGGGTTTACATGCCTCAGAGGCAGGAAAACTTCACTAGAGTGGATCCTTGTGTGGTGGGTTCGCTGTAGGGGAACAAAATGAATAAGACCAGACCTGCGTGTCGAATGAGAGGAGATCTCATGAAGACATACAAAATTCTTACAGGGTTTGACAGGATAGATTCAAGGATATTTCCATTGGAGTACAGAACGCATGATAACAGACTCAGAAGGAGTTGGCTTTTTAGGACTGAGATGAGAAGTCATTTCTTCACATAGCAGCTAGTGAATTTTGGGAACAGAGGCTCAGTTGTTGAACTCGTTCAAAATCAAAATTGCTATTTTTGTGGATATTAAGGGAGCTAAAAGATATGGTGATGGTGCTTGAAAATGGCAATGAGCAGCCATAATCTTCACAAATGACAGAGCAGGTTCAAAGGTCCGGATGGTCTGCTCTTACTTCTATTTCATACGTTATATTCTTTTAGCGCCTATTCTATCGTAGATCTTCTCTTTTATCTCGCGTTTCTAATTAATCTTTCCCCCCTCACTTTACACCTATGTTCTCTGCTTCTTGATTCCACTACTCTGGGTAGAGAAAAAGACTCTGTGGATTTACCTGATCTATTCCTCTCAAGTTTTTGTGCACCTCTGTAAGATTCCTTATCGTCCTGTGCTCCAAGTAATAAATCCCTAGCCTTCTCAACCCTTCCTCAAGTCCTGGCAGCATCCTCATAAACCTTTTCTGCACCCTTTCCACCTTAACAACTTTGTATATACTTTTGATTATTAACCAGATGTGCTTGCCACCCTCAATTATCCAATCTTCATCTGTCTCTATAAGACAATCTGTGAACTCACTGAATCTTCTCATATCAATTCCCCAAATTTATGAATAAAATACTTCTATTGAACTACTGGCACATGTTCGAAACTTGAACACAAAATAAATTGCTGGAAGAATTCAACAGGTCAGGCAGCATCTATGGAGGGCAATGGACAGATAACATTTCTGGTCATAATACTCCTCCAGAATTATGAACAAGGGAGATAGGTGATAGCGAGAGTTCAGGGAAAGGCGTAGGACAAGAATTGGCAAGTGTGTAGGAAGGAACTGCAGATACTGGTTTACACCAAAGATAGACACAAATTGCTGGAGTAACTTAGCAGGACTGGCAGCTTCTTTGGACAAAAGGAATGGGAGATGTTTTGGGTCGAGACTCTTTGTCAGACTGGCAAGTGATTTTTTTTAAAGTCAGGTGAAGGGGGATTGATTGACAGATGAGTGAGATAGGGAGAGATGAATGGAGATGGTAACCATGGCTGGAGGTGAATGGAGCAGACGAAAGTGGGATGCAGAGATGGAATCTGATAAGGAAGAAAGATGGAAAATGAAACGTAGGACCATAGGGATATTGCGTGGAAGCGACAAATGGAATGGGGGAAGCGGAGGAGGGGAAGAAAGAAAATGGGTTCCTGGAGTAGGTAGGGGTAGGAGATGAGTGGATGAAGGACGGGAGAGGAACTAGGTGATACGGGTGGGGAGGGTAGTATAAAGACCAGTGTGTGAGGGAGGAAATCAGCGTTCCTTATAACTATCTTAATGAGCAAACTACAAAATTGAGTTAATGTTTAAATAAGGAAACAAAAAGTTCTGTTGATAATACAGAATTATACTAAGATTCAAATCTAAAAGCTTCTTAGTTAGTATGATCTGAGAATTTCTAATAAGTTGGTGTAATATATAAATCTGCCCTATTTCCTAAAGTCATCGCTCAAGTACAATAGTAAAATATGTTATGGGAAGTGGACTAACTACGACTATAATAGATCTCTCCAATTTCATTTCTCGCATAAATTAGACTTACTTTTAATAGCCAGCTAAAGCAAGATGGAACAATGTTTATATTTCAGACTTCACAATATCAAGTTCATGGATATGCACAAGACATTAAATATTATAAAATTACTAATTTTGCATATTTGTTAACACTTTCTGCATTGAATTCCTTCAGCACTATTATTATGAAATTAGGCATTAACAATAGAGACAGATATTTAAATATGTAGCTGCTAAATAGTGTAATGTGTGTCAACAGAAAAAGAGCTGTTTTTTTTATCATAACATTTACCTGAATAAAATAAGTAACTTGCCAGGTTTAACTTTTTCAAAATTAATCTGACCACAATGTTTATGATTATTTTTGTCACAATACACAAAAGTGATACAAAACATGCTAAATATTTATATTGACTCTTACCTAAATCAAGAATCCAGAACTTGCAGTTGCTGGATGGCACAGAACTGCAAGAGTTCAATGAACAAACAGGATGTAAAGTATGGATTTCCTTACTGTTGTTTGACATGATCAGAACTCAATAGCTGACTGCATCTAAGCTACATATCCAAGAGACTGCAATTCGCTTTTTCTTCCACCACTCCTTTAAGCTTTTCAAATAAATGCTTTTTATTGTTTAAGAATCTTGATCCACTGTCATGACTTCATGAAACATCAGATCTCTCCTGAGGGATATTATTCACTGAGGCACAGCTCTGGAACGAAGCATTGCAACAGGGAATAGCTGTACAAGCGTGATTCAGAGACTACCGTAATTACTGTAGTTACACCCCCAAAACCCATTGTGTGGACATATTGTATATGACCAGCCACTAAATAAATAAAAAAGGCACATTATTTAATTTTGTTTGGCAGAATATACCAAGTTAATCCTTTTGTTAATTTAATTAAACTGATTTATCAATTAGATTCCATTCAAACTGCAATCTAAGGCTTGCCAGAATCAGCTTGATTTCTTATATTTGTATTGGGAATAACTATTGCACTTACATACTGATAGATGAAAACCAGAAGCAGGAACCTGCTTTCTCTTGAAAACAAAATGAGCATTGAAATAATGTTCATGCTTTTGTTTAATTGAATGGAAAATATAGTGTAAATTTATGTGACTTTGAGGAAAAACTGTTATTGTAGAAAAACTGTGATTTCTGCTCAGGTTATGCTTACAATCCATAAATAACATTAAAAAAAACATTTTAAAAATAAATTTGAATTCCTGTATGGCCAGGCATGTTCCAAAATGCATTTTTTTCCTTATTTGATCTTATGTAAAGTTTTGATATTGCAGATATTGGAGAAGTCTCTGCAATTAACTGACAGTGTGGAAACCCACTTGAAAAATAAAAAAAAACAGTTCAATGTAGTATTTTTAAAACAAAAAGACATTGCATTATCAGCAAAGCCCAAAACAATTAAATATATATATTTTTTCTGTAGCTATGGGGGATATGGAAAAAAATAAATAATGCCAACAGAAGCAGAAGTGTATACATATCATATATTTCATGGGAGGAAACGAAAATTTTATTTTTTAAATTCACCTAAAATTAGAGTTTCCCACAATCTAATACACTGGTCTAACCACAATATAATCTCCAGCTCTGTGCACTTTATGAAGTGATGGCTTTCCACAGATGAAGTGTAGAATATCAGTGTTGACTAATTAAATTTTGATGAATTCTCATCAGTCTTATCTAATAATTATGTGAAATATTAGGATTGAAAAACAAATCCCTATTACTTTACGGGGCAGGGAAAAAAAGGCTAAGAAATGTAAATAGAAACAAATAGATAGACACAAAGTGGTGGAGTAACGGCGGATCAGGCCGCATCACTGGATGGGTGATGTTTTGGGTCAGAACCCTTCTTCAGACTCACCCCTAGGAGTGTGAAATCCGTATAATGCTCAAAGGCCTATTGATCACAAAATGGCTGCAAACAGGATTACAAGCAGCAGGAATTTACTCAACCATTCTATTTGCATGATGCAGTATTGTTTTTAAATTGATTACCCAAATCAGATGTTTAGGAGCAAACGCATATCGCTTTAATTTGTAAAACAACATATTGATTTAGCATTATCTTTTCATAATCTGTATCAAAATAGTGCAAGTACTGCAATGAATTAGGAAGATACATGGAAATGGCTTTGTTAGCAGATTAACAAAAACACACAGATGTTTTTTCTAGCTGCACACAGCTTTGGTGAGATCACACCTGGAGTACAACATACAAATTAGCTTTTAATTTAAGGAAATAAATCTTTGCATTGGAGGCAGTCAGAGAAGGTTCACTAGATTTACGCCTGGGATGAAGAGGTTTTGTCTTGTAATGAAAGATTGAGCTGAATTAAGTTTAGCTGAATGGGTAACCTTATTGAAACTAACAATTTTGAGAACCATCCTACAGCCTTGAACGGTTTATCTGCAGTCATTCTTTGTCACTGTAAGAAAACATCTGGAATGAATACAGTTTTATGTTTCATCCGTTTTTAGTAAATTAAAATTGATAAGACTAATAAGTTTGAGAATCAATGGATGAAGAAAACATTATCAAGAGCAAACAATACTCAGCAAACTCAACAATATTATTGCACGAGAAAAATCTTGCATCTGGTCACAATTTTGAACACCATGAGTATATTAGAACTGCACAGGAAAGTGATTTGAAGTAGAAGATCAATAATAATTTTACTGAATGTCTGAGCAGGCTCAAGGGAACTCTACAGCCTACATATGTTCTAATTTCTGATATTCTAAGTTGCTGGTTAAACAGCTAACGCAAGCTGTAATTCTGACATTTCTGCAATCCCATCAATTCTATGTACACCAGGGATCACACTGTAGATTAATCATAAAGTTAATTAGACATACTTCCAAGCGCTCATAAGTCTGTAATGCAGCCAAATGTCTGCACTGAACCTTGGCTGTGGTGAAGACAGTTAATCTTCCACATCCCTGACAAGATATCGTCATTTGATCCCATGCCCAAATTCATAAGAAGCAGAAGATTTGATCCATGCATCTCTCAGCTTGCGCTGCATAAACATTAACCCTTAAAGGATGTCTGTACTTGTCGACATATTTCTTAAGATAAGAAAACGAGCAAACAGCATTACTGCTCATATGCCATCAACTCTCTTGTGAGAAATTATTTTCTCACTATACGCTGCAGTTTGTTTCTTTCAAAAATATGTTGCTAACAATGTGCGGCATATAATAAACTTGGAATTTTAAATTCAGACAATGCCAGGCAAGATGTATCATAAAGTTCCATTCTTTTTCTGACATTTATAAATGCAAGCCATATTTCGCTAAAGATTTAACACAAGTTACAGTTAAATCCACTAAATTCTAAAATAAAACAAACATAAGGAAGAAGTTGAAATATGGCTCATCTTTCGGCAGAAATCCTTATTTGTTTTGAGATTAGAATCAGATGCTTAGATGCTGCATCATGGTAACCCTGAATGCACACAATGTTAATGCCAACCTGCCACTCTGGGCACTGTTAGGATGTGGCGCATGATCCGAATTCTCACTGCCCTGCTCCCGTGCAAAGGCTTCAAAGACAGCTTTCTCCTCAAAAAAAATATTTTGTTCTCCTCCGTCTTTCCCCCATGTTGAAATCGATTTCATGGAGCACGATGGTGAACGAAATGATTAATTGCAGCAAAAAGATATTTGCATTTATTTGTTACAATTGAAGCAATGGAACTTCAGGGCACCTACTGGATACTTTTGTAACCTCACTAGCTGCCTTAAACCCCTGTCTCACGGTGCGAGTTGGCCCACGAGTGACCCCGAGTTTTCACTCGTGGTGATCACGTACAGCCAACGTAGTGGGAACGTCGGAACTCGCGCGATCAACTTGTCCATTCGTGGCGCTAACGGCAGGTACCTGTGAAACTTGTGAACTCGTGAAAAAAGTCAAACATGTTTGACTTTTTCCACGAGTCAAATTTCGTGGTCAAGTTTAAAATTGAAACATTTAAACTCAGAGTTACATCATAGTGGCCCGTGCGTTAAGTTTAGTGATTCGTACGTCTACCGTGGGAACTCTTTAATAGACACAAAATGCTGGAGTAACTCAGCGGACCAGGCAGCATCTCTGGAGAGAAGGAATGGAGTCGAGACCCATCTTCAGACTTACCCAAAACGCCACCCATTCCTTCTCTCCAGATATGCGGCCTGTCCCGCCGAGTTACTCAAGCATTTTGTGTCTATCTATACTTTAGTTTCGGATATGATCAAGTGTAAGAAACGCAAACCAGACTACCTTCACATCAGAAAATCCTAATGTTCCTAATTTGGCCGAGGCACTTCACTGTCCGTGTGTAGGAAGGAACTGCAGATGCTGGTTTACACCGACGATAGACACAAACATGCTGGAGTAACTCAGCGGGACAGGCATCGCATCTGGAGAGAAGGAATGGGTGATGTTTCGGGTCGGGACCCTTCTTCAGACTCCCCGCTCATTCTTCCCTCGTCGATGTGAACTTGTGGGGGTGCGAGGAATCGGGCGTCGCTGGGTAAGGGGAAGAGAGGTTTTACTGCTGAATTATGTGCAACAGAAGCATGAAGTGGGGGTAAGGTCCGTTTAAACTATCTTGTCGTCCCCCCCCCCCCCAATGTTGGGAGAGAGAGGGTAGAGAGTTGTGCAAACAAACCACGGGAGACTGCATCTTTGGAGGGAAATCATAAAATGTATAGGGATGTTTCGGGCAGGGACCCTAAAGGTTGACTACCCGTTTCGCAGATGCCGTTCCTAGCCCCCCCTCTCACTCCTCCCCACCCATAGTCTTTGCCTTCTCCCAATTCCACCATCCCTCGCCCCCTCCCCCACAAACCTGTCCTCGCCTGCACTGCTGAAGATAACCGAGTGCTTTAAATGCGAATCCCGGACTACAGCAACAACACACGCCCTGAGCGGGAGAGGAACTTGGTAACTCAAGAGCAAACGGGAGGGGAACTTGGTAACTCTGGAGACGATCTCGGAACATCGCAGATTACCATACCCGTGGGAACTCGCCACAAACACTTGCACATCAACTTGGAATATCGTACACAGCCACGAGTCTGTCACTCTGGGTCACTCGTGTGTCAACTCGCACCGTGAGACAGGGCCTTATATCTGGACATTGGTACAAAGAATGCTACTACCACCATGCAAGCTCTTCTGTTTCCACTGTCACAGTAATAATCTTGCTTCACTCTCATTGCACCTGAAATAATTGTTACCTCTCAGTCAAACCGTGTTCTCAATTTCCATTTTATATTTAGCATAGCTATAAAACTTTACAACTCGCATGTTATCATGCAATCGCATTTCCAATTGTCCACTGGAAAAATAGTATAGGATGATAATTCCATTGGGCATTAATGACACTGGATGCTGAGAACACTTACTGCTAATTATGTTTATACAGAGGGCTGAGATGAGATAACATTTAAGAAGTTCCATGTAGATAATGCAAGTTATGCTTTTGTAGAAAACCAAACATTATTGCTGCCTCAAGCTTTTGTCAGAAGTATAGTCATTTGGAGTGATCAGAATACCTGGCTTCAGTGATGACATTCTTAGAATTTCACAGATCCAGAAAGATGACCAAGATTCAGAGACTGTTGAAATAATGTTGCAATGCTGCACATTGCTACGTATTTGCAATGCAGTGATGGGTGGGAGACAATCAACCTCTTTAATTGCCCAAACGAGGGGAAAAAAGGATAAGGCTCTGAATTTGGACCAAAGCTGTCCTTAATATACAATAATGATTGGAGTGCAGATCAAAGCACAGTTTTGAAATAAGCCGATGACATTAGAATTGAACACAGTAGAGCTGAGGAGCAGGCCCTGCAGCCTACAATATTTGTGCTGAACATGATGCCATGGTAAACTGATCTCATCTGCCTGTACATGAAACATATCCCTCTATTCCCTGCACCTATCTAAAAGCCTCTTCAATCCCACGACTGTCTCTGCCTCTATCACCACCCCTGGCAATCCATTCCTGGCCCCTCTACTCTCTGCACATCTCCATTAAACTTCCCCCCTCTCACCCAATAGCTATGCCCTTTAGTGGTGGATATTTCCACCCTGGGAAAAAGGTTCTGACTGTCTACCCCATCTATGCCTCTCATAATTTTATACACTTCTATCGTCTCCCTTCAACCTCTGATGTTCCAGAGAAAACAATTCAAGTCTATGCAACCTTTACCTGTAGCAGAAAAACATCTAATCCAGGCAGCATTCTGGTAAATCACTTCTGTACCCTCTCCAAAGCCTCCACATCTTTTCTGTAAACTAGAACTGCACCCTATTCTCCAAATGCAACCTAACCAAAGTCCTATAGAGATGCATCATGACTTCCTGACTCATATACTCAATGTCTCCAGCAATGAAGGCAAGCATACCATACATCTTCACCCAACTTGCTGAAGAAAGGTTACTCCAACTTTTTGTGTCCATCTTCGGTTTAAACCAGCATCTGCAGTTCCTTCTTACACCCTAACTGCTTGTGCTGTCACCTTTGGTGATCAAGATCCTGCTGCACATCAATGCAGGGTTAAGGGTCTTGCTATCAACTATATACTTCCCTCTTACATTCAGCCTCTCAAAGTGCAACACCTCACACTTGCTCAGGTTAAACTCTATATGCCACTCCTCTGCCAATTTCTGCAACTGATCAAAATCCAACTGTTTCTTCTGATAGCCTTCTCTGCTGCCCGCAATAGATCATTCTAAATAGAATATGTATAAAAGAATCATGGAGACATTTGTGTTTAAATTTTTGACGGTGTTAGGACAGTTTAGCAAAACAGTGAGGAACAGTTTGTCAGCAGCTGGTTCCCTATGTGAGATGAAATATTCATAGTCAAATATCCAGCCTGCTCAATGACCTTCTGAAATACTAATTGGAGAAACTGCACCACAGGTCTTAATGGGTATGTTGATGTAACTGGCTCCAAGCTTTGGAACTGACAGCACCCTTCACAGCACCCATCCATCATTTATGGAGCACTCGCTTAATGGTCTATTGTCATTTTATACTGGTTTCGGGTCAGTGAGGAGATAACTTTTGTCTACATTGAATGAACCCCATAGTTTTTTATGTTTGGATATTATACCTGTGCCCAGGCTATTCCTCAAATTGTTCGTTTTTCCAAAGCTTTTTGCAGTAATTATGGCAATTATACGTGAATGGACAGGTTGCCCGTATTCCATCCCATGGAGATAGTTGGAAACACTGCAAATGACAAGGATGGTTACATGAATCAGCGTCAGTAACCAGTCATCTGGAGAGGGTGCCTGATTTTGAGCTGCCCGGTCTGAAATTTACTAGGATTCCAGGGGGTCCTGGCTCGACTGCTGGGATTGGAGTGGGGATTGGCTCTGAGCAGCCTTGCTCTTTAGAGAGTGAACAGCTGGCAACTGGAGAATGGAAGCAGGTTGCTGTGGTGATGGGTGAGGTGGGGATAATGTTAGGGTTAGAAACTATGAGGAAAAGGAAGATGAGGACTGATTGGGAGAAGTGGAAGGACAGAGGGAACGTGAATAAAAGGAGATCAGAGTGGCAGCGTGTAAAGGGCCGAGTGCTACACTTGTCGCTTTACCTTCCTCCCTTGTCTCCATTCAAGGACCCAAGCAGTTTTTCCAGGTGAGGCAGAGGTTCACCTGCACCTCCTCCAACCTCATCTATTGCATCCGCTGCTCTAGGTATCAGCTGCTCTACATCAGTGAGACCATGCGTAGGCGTGGCTATCACTTCACCCAACACCTCTGCTCGGTTCACACTAACCAGCCTGATCTCCCGGCGGCCCAGCACTTCACCTCCCATTTTGAATCCGACCTTTTTGTCCTGGGCCTCCTCCATGGCCAGAATGAGTCACTGCAAATTGGAGGAGCAGCACCTCATATTTCGCCTGGGCAGTTTACACCCCAGCAGTATGAACATTGACTTCCAATTTCAGGTAGTCCTTGCTTTCTCCCTCCTTCCCCTCCCCTTCCCAGCTCTCCCACAGCCTACTGTATCCGCCTCTTCCTTTCTTCTTCCAGCCCCCCCCCCCCACCTCCACATTAGTCTGAAGAAGGGTGTCAACCCAAAACATCACCTATTCCTTCGCTCCATAGATGCTGCCTCACCTGCTGAGTTTCTCCAGCATTTTTGTCTACCTTTGATTTTTCCAGCATCTGCAGTACTTTCTTAAACATGAGTATTAACAAGCACATTTTTGGCTAAGATAACTGTTATCCTTTGGAGTTAATAAATAGAAAGAGATTTATAATTAATGTTTGCGCTCATCCCCACATTGCAAAGGTCTTATAAATGGCCATGTCTGCTGTGGCTCAGTGGGTAGCACTTTTACCACAGCTTGAGAAGGTTGAGAGTTCAGGTCTTAATTGAAAGATTTGACAATAATTGAGGCTGACAGTGTAGTGCTGTGAGAGTGTCAGAGATGCTGTTTTTTCAAAACAGATGTTCAACCTACATCAACCAAAGTCAGGTGGAGATAAAAGATTTCATGACCCAATATTGAAGAACAAGGACATTTTTGCCACTGTTCCACTAAGATTTATTATTAAAATATAACATCAGTTTGATATTGAATCTTTATTTTTCTGCAGGTCAACAAGTGCTTCATTGCCTATTGAACAGTTTTGGACTTCTTTAAAGGGGCTATGTAATTACAGATCAATGTTCTTACTTCTTTAATCCATTCTGATGCTGAAGGATCAGGAATCTTCTTCAGAGTCTTCTAAGTGGTGTGCAAAGACAACCAAAGAAACTACTGAACTAGATTGTCACTTAATTTGGACGAGATTAAGTTGCATTGTGATATTATAAAGTGTGGCTTGCAAAAGGATTTAATCATTGGTGAAGGCGAAAATTCTCCAACAAAGATATATTCTTGCCTTTGTTAGTCTCTTTTGCTTAATATTGTAACAATCATTAACGTGTAGTTTGCGCCAAGGCCTCCAGTACTGTTTAACAGACTGAACCCAGTTGTTGGCAGCTGTGTTGAAAGGTGTGTGTTTGGTTTGTCAACATCAAATTTTCAATATGGAGCACTACAAACATGATATCCACATGGTGCATAAATGTCATTAATAATTTAGGAAGTGGCAATATTTCAGAGATACCATTATTGGAACTCCAGCACCATTCTTTTATCTCACCAAAGACTAAACACAAAGCTCACAAGGTCAGCATCTTGGCTTTGAAAAATATTGAATGCAGCACTTAGAAAGGTCATCTGCTTTATTAAAGATATTTAAAAGGACACTTACTTTCACCAATAGTTTATGATGAAGGTGATTGAAGGGTGCACAGAGAATTATCCAATCTTAAAATAAAAGTGTTTTTTTTTTGGACAAGTTAGACAATAGACAATAGGTGCAGGAGTAGGCCATTCCATCCTTCGAGCCATCACGGCCATTTACCGTGATCATGGCTGATCATCCACAATCAGTACCCTGTTTCTGCTTTCTCCCTATATCGCTTGACTCCGCTATCTTTAAGAGCTCTATCTAACTCTCTCTTGAAAGCGTCCAGAGAATTGGTCTCCACTGCCTTCTGAGGCAGAGAATTCCACAGATTCACAACTCTCTGGGTGAAAAAGTGTTTCCTCGTCTCCGTTCTAAATGGCTTACCCCTTATTCTTAAACTGTGACCCCTGGTTCTGGACTCCCCCAACATCAGGAACATGTTTCCTGCCTCCAGCGTGTCTAATCCCTTAATAATCTTATATGTTTTAATAAGATTCCCTCTTCCTTCAAAATACCATCCTGGAGAACCTCAAGCTAATTCACATAAATAGTGGTATAAATACAAGGTGTGTGTATTCATTAATGATGATATGCAAACAAAATAATTAAATTATGATAATTGTGGCCAATCTAAAATATTTGGCACTGCAGGGGGATGTCCTTTGAAATAGATATTGTGCCTGACCTGTTTGCAGCTGCATAGGTAACAAACATGCCTCAGAAGAAACTACTGCATGCACAGCACAATTAGCCCATATACATTGCCACACTGATTTTTAGAATTATTAATATAATTCTCCCTGAAGCTCAATAAATGCTTAGAAGTTCTGATCTGTGATACCATATGTAGTAAACTACACAGTGGTGTTTTTTAAATTTCTCATGGGTCTTCTTGAAAATCAATTTTCTTTTCACACAAACTTCTCTGATTCTCCATTCACTCTTTATCTCCATTCATAATCTTCATATCCATTCATCATTTAAAAGACAGTTGGACAGGTACATGGATAGAAAAGGTTTAGAGGAATATGGGCCAAATGCGGGCAGGTGGGACGTGTATAAATGGGACATTTTGGTTGGTATGGGCAAGTTGGGCTGAATGGCCTGTTTCCATGTATTTTTCTATGACTATGATTCTAATTATGAAATAAAGCTGAATCCAGGATTTTGCAGAGTTAGAAATTATTACAAATTAGGGGCTTCCCAGTACATAGCATTGAAAAGTTGCTCTGACGCCTCCTAACAATTCACTCCCCCCTAAAGCAACTACAGTCGGTTGGAGTGCTAAAACAGCCTTGGAATATGATGATTAGATTGACCTCACTGAGTTCTGAAAGGCTATAAAACTTTAGATGTCTACCACACCTGCCTCGTCGGACCTCATAAAGATTCAAAAACTCTATTGATTTCAACGGGGTGGTATTCGGTGGAACAGAAGGTAAAAAGGAATCAATGTTTTAAAATAATTCTCTTTAGCGTTGTTTTTCATTTTTTAAAAGATTATGGGTTTTTTTTAATTTAATGCAAATCAGGGACATTTAAAAGCTATTAATATGCTGCATCTGTCACAGCTGATAAAGTTCAACCCTAGGTCTGCCGGTTGTGATAGCCTTTGAGACACGAGGCTGTGGAACAGTGCTGTCCACAATCCATGCTCTTTATTGAGCTCAATGGTGGACTTGATATGCTTGGAGTCAGAGGGTGTAAGTGAGTACTTGGCATTGGTATTCACTAAGGACATGGAGCAGAATGAGATCAGTGTGGGGTATACTAATGTGATCAAGGAGAAAGTGCCGTTGTTCTCTTGAAACATATGAAGGTGGATAAGAGAGGACATACAACATTATTGAGAGATGCCAGAAACGCAATCGTTATGACCTTGACAACGTAACCAACATTGCATTGACCTCTGACTATTTGCTACATCTGTCTATGACATTTTTAAATGGTCCATGACATTTTAAAATTATCCTTTTGCATGAATTCCAAAGTCCCTTTACACAGCTACTGTTTCCAAGTTTCATCATTTATAAACAGTTCTGAGTTTTTTACCATCAAAGTTGATAATAGTACTACTAATAATAATAATACTTTATTGCCATTGTAAATACATACAACAAAATTTCAGGCGCACTGCCCGTGTGGAGCTCCAACGTATCAGATAAATCATAACAATGGAAACAGCAAAAACGGCAAGAAAAACGTTGTCAAGTCAGAATGTACAATATTTCACAGTATAGTGCTGTAGCAGTACAAAATATTGGAAATGGCGGATGTGTGTTCAGTGCAGAGTTCAGAGTGGTGATGGGCTTGGGGTAGAAACTGTTTGTTAAACTTGTGGTGTATGTTTGTTAAACTTGATGGACCTGTAATGCTTTCCTGAGGGCAGAAGGGCAAACAAGTGATGTGCGGGATGAGATGAGTCCTTTAGGATACGTGTTAAAGAAGGAACTGCAGATGCTGGAGAATCGAGGGTTACACAAAAAGCTGGAGAAACTCAGCGGGTGCAGCAGCATTTAGGGAGCGAAGGAGATAGGCGACGTTTCGGGTCGAGACCCTTCTTCAGACGGATCTGAAGAATGACCTCGACCCGAAACGTCGCCTATCTCCTTCGCTCCCTAGATGCTGCTGCACCCACTGAGTTTCTCCAGCTTTTTGTGTAACCCCCCTTTAGGATACGTGATGCCTTTCGCAGGCAAGGAGAGCTATAGATCTCTTCCAGGGCAGGCAGATATGTGTTGGTGATGTTCTGGGCTGTATTGATGACTCTCTGCAGAGTCTTCTTAACAGCCACAGTACTGTTGCCATACCACACCAGGATGCCATGTGTGAGGATACTCTCTTTGGAGTAGCAGTAGAATGACACTACTAGCTGTTGTGTCAAGTTGACTTTCTTGAGTGATCTTAGGAAGTAAAGTCGTTCTTTACCAGGGAGTGCGTGTTAGTTGCCCACCTGAGATCTGCTGAGATGTGGGTGCCCAGGAACCTGAAACTGGAGACTCTGTCCTCACACACACCTCACGCACATTGAGAATTAAATTCATTCACAACAGTTTTGCTCAATTTCTACACGATCGGTATCCCTTTAATGCCTCCAAACACACCTCTTACAATGATGCCAAACTTACTTTTTCCAAACCTGTATCTTTGATTGTTTATCCCATGATCTATGAATTCAAAAAATGAGTAACTAATCTTAACCTGATGTTTCGAGTACTGGCCAATTATCCAAACTATACATCTGCTAACCAGGATATAATTTGATGCAAATTCCACAAGCTTCATGGACATACTTCAACTAAAATGAAAGACATTATCAAATACTTTTGGAAAGAACATACAAAGCACAAAAGATAGACACAAAAAGCTGGAGTAACTCAGCGGGACAGGCAGCATCTCTGGAGAGAAGGAATGGGTGACAGTTTCAGATCGAGACCCTTCTTCAGAATATATTTTCTATCCACCACTTAATCACAAATCTCAAAACGTTGATCAATATGTTTGTAATTATACTATTCAAACTTGCCAACTCTCTGCCTTGGAATTGTGGATTCTCTTAATTTCCTGATAATGGATGTAATACTCATAAATTTGTTCTCTGATTTTACCTATTACCTTTCTTAAGTTATACTGATAGAAATCATCACTACTTGGAGATTTGTCATTTATCACTACCATTAATTATTTTCATTATTGTTGCTTTTCTTATGTTAATTTTGATGATCCCCATACTTTCAAATGTTTGCCACAATATGATAATCACATTTTAAATACACACACCACATCCAACCTTTTCCAGATTATTATTTCCAAAGAGAATTTCCCCTACAAACTTCCCCTAAAATCCCCTCAGGTCAGAGCTGTAAACCTTTCTGATATATACATTTTTAAATGTTTTAAAGCATGGGTGGAGGGGTTTTTGGCACACCCTTGCATTGTGAGAATTAAAATCCTCCATTACAATCAAATTACAACCCTCAGATGGTTATAAGAACAACTTTACATCGTAGTTGTTAAATTTCCATTTGTTCATTTTGCATGTAATATACCCCAATATAATGATTTGAGGAAATAGACCAGAGTATTTGTCTGCTATAATGGAGGAACCTCTCCAGTGGGTAAGAACTGGAGGAGAGAAAAGACCAGGACAAATTAGTGTAGGAAGGTACCACAGATGATGGTTTACTCCGAAGATAGACACAAAATGCTGGAGTTACTCAGCAGGACAGGCAGCCTCTCTAGAGAGAAGGAATGTGTGACTTTTCAGGTCGAGACCCTACTTCCGAGTCAGGGGAGAAGGAGACACAGAGATATGGAAGGGTAAGCTGTTAAAACACAAATCAAAGGAGACATTGATCAAGGAATATGATGAACGCAGGTGGAAAGCGATTAGACAAGGTGGGATAGGATGGAAATGAGGTATGTGGAGATGGGTTTGGTGGGGCAGGAGCAGGCAGAAACAATGGGTCTGACAGGGCAGCTCTGTTTGTGGATTTTGGGAAGGAGGTAGAAGTGGGCAGTGCAGGGCTGGGGAACGATTAGGTTTGAGGCTGTGAGGGGCAGATCATCAGAGGTATGAAGTCAGAGATAGTCTGGGATATAATGGCCTGAATCTCATAGGTTATGGTTAAGGGGTAGGTATGAATAGGTGTCCAAGAGTTTGTGTCTGGCCTCCAAATGTAATTGGAGTTCCCGGGCTAATCCAAATTAATAAGCAGTGAAAAAAATGCGTGCATGAGATCCAAGTACTTCACTTGGTTAAAGAAAATTCAGCACAACGATTTTCTCAAAATAATAGTGAATCCTACCTTTATGGTTGAAAATGCCCTCCATCTCCATACTGCTACGCGAATGTGCAATGCATAGAACACTGCTGGGAACTACTCCTTCTGCAGCTGGAGATCGATCAGTTGTACGCACCAGACACCAATCCGGCTTGTCATGAAGTCTCTCTAATACCTCCACGGTCTGACCCCGCCGAATGCTCAACTCATTGTTGTTGGTTGCCAAGAAATCATGGATGACAACGGTTAACTCGCATCCACCAGATAACTGTAGAGGGGGTGAAGAAAGACAAGTGATGCAACATACTGGGTCTGACAAAAAACAAATACTTTCATTTCCAAACATCGTCAGCAATAACTATTCCAAATTTTGTTGCACCTTTCTGTTACTCCTGTAGTTCACAAGAGAGCAGGAATCTATTATTTAAATTCTTTGCCACCATTCAAAAAGAAAACTGGCTCACATTTATTTTTCCATAGTTGAAATGCAAAATAATTCATTGCTTCAACATTTAATCAAGTCGTCATTAGGGCGGCACAGTGATGCAACAAGTAGAGTTGCTGTCTAACAGTGTTACAGACAATCCTGACCTCGCATACTGTCTGTGTGGAGTTTGCATGTTCTCCGAGTGACTATCTGGATTTCCTCCCACATCCTAGTAGGGTAGGGATACAAAAGTAGGATAACATAGAACTAATGAAAATAGGTGCTAAATGATCAGCATGGACTTGGTGGACTGAAGGGTGTTTCCAAGCTGTCTTTCTATTAGTGTAAAAGACAAACTGCGGGACAAATTCATCAGTTCTTGCAGCCTTGGTTTATGCTCAAGATTCCAGTAACTCCACAGTCTTTGTAGTGACTGACTTCGGACTGGATTTAGTCGCTATCATTTAAACATAAAATTCATTAAATCTCCTTGCAGAATATCGCAAAGCACTTTAGTTTGAATTACTTCATGAAGTGCAGCTATTGAGGAAACACATGGCTTATCTACACACAAGATTTTAGAAATCGAATGTCAAGATAATTTTTATTTTTAGTTATACTAAGTAAGAAATAATTATAGTTCAAGACATTATAGAAAACTCCCCAAAACTACATCATTGTTTTATGATATTAACTAGAAAGAATGGGTAGGGCTCTGGAAAACAAATGAAGTAACTCTCAGTAAGCTCAAAGTCGTATTTCTGTAATAAGTTATCTTTAAAATCAAAAACTCCCCCAGGAAAAATGACAAGAAAATTGTATGTGCACGTTTCCAACGCATGTAATTTTGCCTTGGGGAAATTGTTAATTAATAAGAAATTAAATGAGGTGGTTCAATGGGATTCAACTCATTTTAAAATTTCACAATGATATTCCCAATTAGTACATCTGATAATACAATACTGTATTTGTCTGCTTTCAAATGGTTTTAGTACTTCTTCCCGTACATGTTTTTTGCATATTTCAAGTTGCATTTCACTTAGTGAATTTCCGTGCAACCTTTTATAATGATTGACCCTCCTGCTATTACAAAACTACACTCAACCAAGTGGAAAACACAACCAAGCTCACCAAGCTTTCTAATGTCTCATCATTAAATTTGTGGTGAACATTTTGCTTTGGGCTTTGCCAGAATGGTCATCAAAACAAATTACTGCACTTAATTATGTGTATATGTTTTGGGATCTATTGCCAGCTTCCAATATAGTTTGTATAATGGATGTTGGATAATGTGTAACAAATACTCTAATTGTCATAGATGGAGTATAAAGTATAAGCAACTTGTAAGTACAACAATGCCTTTAGTCCTTTAACAGAGTCAGTAAATCAGTTAATTAACTTACGATTTTTGTTTTCAATTATATTGTTTAATTCTTTGCTTTTTTGCACTGTTGAGGTTATCTAGCATTATGATTATTAATTAATTGTATTACTGATTATTATATGTTTATGCATTATTGTGTTTAGGGGGTTGTAAAAACTGCAACAAATAAAGATTTAATTGTTCCATTGCTGGTACACAAGACAATTAAACAATCTTCACATATATATTCTTTTGTGCAGAAATTAGATTATGAAATACCAAATGCAAACATTTCAAAAAGCATTGATTCACCAAATTTGCAGATCTAGTAAAGCAGTTCATATTTTGAATTGTTTCATAACAAAATACAATGCGCAGATCAAATCTAAACTATTCTACTCCGAAAAACAAACCAGGCACCTACTCTCCACTTTGGATTAATTGAAATATTCGCCCATTGATAGACTTGAAGAATCCCTGCTAATTCAATTTATTCATGGCTGGGAGAACTTATGTATCTACTTTAAATGCGGGCGTATTGTAAAGAATAAAAAACATTAAGAGATGCCTTTCACAACTTCAAGATGTCACAGTGTTTCTTAACAGCCAATAAAGTATGTCTGGAATGCAATCACTGTGTGACATAGGAAATGCTAATGTTTGCAAGCTGCAATGTCATAATGATCAGATAATCTGTTTGCAATTTTGGTTGAAGGATAAATATTAGGCAAAACACCAGATGGGAGTTCTTTGCTCTTTAAAATTACTACAGGGGATGCTTTATAACCTTCTGAGACGGATACAAGGCATTTGTAATAAAGTCCTGAACTTGCACAATTTTGGTCTACAGTCTGCTTTCTGGATCAAACCTCTCAATTGCATGATGGCAAGTCTCCCCTTGGAATCCAGTTACAGGGCGGGATGTAGATTTCATTCTCTGCATTACATTGCGGAGATGCCATTTTTAACTTGTGACAAATCTGATTTCAATGGTGTTTTTTGGCCTGCAGATTAGATGAGGAGGCATGGAGGAAGCTTTATGAAGTCCTCCGCAAGTCGCTCATTTAAGGTGGAGACCTTGGGTGTTAATTTTGTGCAGCTGGTCTGATCCAACATGATGTGGCCCCATGTGTACTCAAATGATGTCACCTCCAACAGTGCAACACTCCTTCAGTAACAGGCAGGCAGCAGCCCTAACACTAAGCTACAGCCGACTCAAACTAGTTTTTTGTGGGGTCAAGGAAGCAGAGGCAACTAATTACAGTGAAATCCTATTTGCTACAAATATATTCAACAGTACCAACAGAATACAGGGCTGATTATTGTTTGTCTTGTTATTCATTGAAAGTTGATTTGCTGAAGGTAATTTGGAGACGTTGAACTACAAATTCTAAGGTGCGTTGTGAAGCAGTTGTGCACCATGCCATAGAATTACAGCTAAACGTCAACTGTAGTTTACTGGATGGGAGTTTGGTGCAGGTTTTCCATGAACATGACATGCTGATGCAGAAAGACATCAGGACATTGTAAATGACAAAAAATCAATTCAATTTATAATTCAGGTGCATGTGCACAGCTGCTGGACTTCTGGGCATGGATGGCCAGTGCAATCTGCATCTAAGAATGATGTGGGCCATTCATGCAGACTCAGCTCCTCACAAGGCAGGTGATATCTGGTTTTCACAAGCGGAAGGGAAGCTTCACGAGTTAAAGGTAAGTTGTAGGAAACTGAGCAGTACGGTCTGATTTCTGTAAATTTCGTCTTTCGTCTAAGTGCAGTTAGGATGGAAGTGAGGGGACTGGTATGCTCCTCCTGCAATGTGTGGGAGATCAAGGGAACTTTCACTGTTGCTGCGGACTACACCTGTAGGAAGTATGTCCAGCTGCACCTCGTGACTGGCTACATGAAGGAAATGGAGCTGTGACTGGACGACCTCAGGATTGAACGAGATAATAAGAGCACTGTTGGTAGGAATTATAGTGATGGTCATAACCAAGGTCCAGAAAGAAAATAGGTGGGTGACCATCAGGAAGTGTAAAAGGAATTGGGAGAGAGAGCAGGAATCTCCTGTGGCCATTCCCCACGAAAACGTCCCATTCCCTTCGAAAGCAAGTAACCCTTCTGGATAATGTTTGGGGTGGGAGGGGTGGAGGAGGAGAGCAGCAGTTGTCTGTGGCTCTGTGCCTCGCTCTGAGGCGCAGCGAGGGAGAGTGAAGTCAAACAGGCCAATAGTAATAGGAGTCTAGTTAGTTGGGGAACAGACAGGAGGTTCTGTGGCAACCAATGGTATTCCAGGATGGTGTGTTGACTCTGAGGTATCAGAGCCCAGGATGTCTCAGTGTGGCTTCAGAATGTTTGCATGGGAGCTTGATAGTCAGCAGCCTTTGTGCATGTTGGCAGAAATGATGAAGAAATTGGAAAATAGATAGTTTAGTTTAGTTTTTGTCAGATAGGGTAAAAAGCTTTTGTTTGCGTGCTATCCAGTCAGAGATTTTTTTTTTACTTGAATAAAATCATCCCGTCCACTGTGCGCAGGGTACAACATTCAGTGCAAGATTTAACTATGAAGTCCGATCAAAGATGGTTCAAAGGTCTTCAATGAGGTAAATGGGAGGACCACACTCTCGGTCCTGCAGAGTGAACATAGGGAGCTAGGAAAGGGGTATTAAAAAGCAAAACCTCAAGGGTGGTAATCTCTGGATTAGTCCCAGTGCCACTTGCAAGTAAGGGCAGGAAGAGATGGATAGGCCAGATGAATACACCCTCCCAAAGCCACATGACAATAAACTCACTTGACTTGACTTGGAGTTGGTGCAGTGGGCCTGGGCTCAGATTTTTAGATCATTGAGATGGTGGAGGTGAGGTATACATGATGGATAGATTGCATCTGAACTGAAGGAGGACCAATAACCTGGGAGGGAGATTTGCTAGTGCTGTTCAGGAAGGTTTAAACTAGTTTAGCAGGCCAGAGTGGGCAGGGGGAGGGGAGGTGGAGGAGGGTCGCAGACCAGAAAGGAGGCAGGTGGGAGGAAGCAACACCGGACTTCCACTTATGGAACAATAGGACGGGCCCACAAGTTAAGGTGCTAAAATGGAGCAAGGGAGATTTGAGTCATTAGGCAGGAACTTGCAGAGGTTGATTGGGAGAATCTGTTTGCAGGTAAGGGAATGGTAGCACGTAGAAAGCATGCAAAAGTGAGAGAGCAAGAGTATATGGGCAGCATGTTCATATTAGGGCAATGCTAGCAAGTTCAAAGAACCCTAGTTGACGAGAGATGTTGAGGCTCTTGGCAAGAAAAAGGAAGCCGATGTCAGACATAGGCAGTCAAGGTCAAACAAACCTTTCTGCGAGTATAAGAAGTGTAGAACCATTTAAAGAAAGCAATGAGGGAAAAAAGAGAACAGGAAAAGGAGCTGACAGGCAAGGTAAAGGAAACTCTCGAGATTCCAGACATATACTGAGACTAAAGGAGGATGGCGAGGGAAAGAAGAGGTTTGACACAAAAATGGCTGATGTTGATCCATTATTTACAAAGGGCAGCAAGGACAAACCAAGGAATGACAGGCCAGTGAGACTGACCTTAATGGTACAAAAGTTACAGAGAGGAATCTTATGGAAAAGATCTATCGGCATTTGGATAGGCACAGTCTTATTAGGGTTAATCAGCATGGCTCTGTTGAAAGGGAAATCGCATCTCACAAGTTTGATAGAGTTTTTCTGAAGAGATCACCAAAAGGACTGATGAGGGCAGGACAGTAGACAATGTCTATATGGACTTTAGCAAGGCCACTGACAATGTCCCGCATGTGGGCTTGGAAGCATAGTAAGCTTGGTTTGGAAAGTCAGACTGCACGGAAGTCAGAATCCAAAGTGAGCTAGCCCACTGTCAGAATTGGCTTGGAAACATAGAAGGTGCAGGAGTAGGCCAGCCCGCCCTTCAAGCCAGCAATATGATCAATATGATCATGGCTGATCATCTAAAATCAGTATCCTGTTCCTGCTTTTTCCCCATATTGCTTGACTCCCTTAGCCCTAAGAGCTAAATCTAATTCTCTCTTAAAAAAACATCCAGTGAATTGGCCTCCACTGGCTTCTGTGGCAGAGAATTCCACAGATTCACAACTCTCTGGGTGAAGAAGTTTTTCCTCATCTCAGTCCTAAATGGCCTGTCCCTTATTCTTAAACTGTGACCCCTGGTTCTGAACTCCCCCAACATCGGGAACATTTTTTCTGCATCTAGCCTGTCCAATCCGTGAAGAATCTTATATGTTTCTATAAGATCCCCTCTACAAGAAGATTATGGAGGAAGGAATCAAAAATTGATTGTGGAAAGCTGCTTTGGCTGATCAGGGGACTGACCAGCAGTGCGCTGCTGGCATCAGTGCTCGGTCTACCACTGTTTATTATATATATTAATAGTTTGGATAACAAAGTAAATAACATTTTTAGTAAATCTGCAGATTCACCAAAATTGGTGGTACAGTAAACAGGGAGGAAAAATATCGAAGTTTACCACAGATCCAGAGCAGTTGGGAAAGTGAGCCAAAGAATGGCATTTTTGTCAGAGTTAAATTCACTTTTGTCAATGTGAGGTGATGCACTTTGGTACATCAAACCAGGGCAAGACTTACAAAGTAAATGGTAGTGCTCTGGAGACTGTTGTAGGACCAGAGAGATCTGGGAGTACAGGTACACAGGTTCTCCAAATGTAGTCAGGTGAACAGTGTGGTGAAGGGTTCATTGGGAAGGATATTGTGTACTTAGATAGTAGTCCATATTTAGAATGAGCTGCTTGAGAGAGCTATAGAAGAAGATTCAATTACAACTTTTAAATGACACTTGGACAGATATATGGATAGGAAGGGTTTAGGGGGCTATGGCCAAATGCAGGCAAATTGGACTAGCCCAGCATTCTAAATTTGGTCAGCATGGACAGCATGGCAGATGCATAGCCCTTACTCGATTTCTGTGTTTGATTGACCTATAGTTTTCCACGTGTCAAACTATAACCTATTTAATAATGAATTGCATCATTTTCCCAATGACATGTCAGGTTAGCTGTTTCAATTCCTAATCTCCGATTTCTCCTTTCTTGAATAATGGTATTATATTCGTGGTTTTACAATCTTCTGGGACATTTTGAGAATCTGAAGCATTTTGGCAGATTACAAACGACATGACCACTAACTCTGCAGCCACTACCTTTCAGACCCTTGCATGTTGGTCATCAGATATCAATGAACCCAATTCCTCCTCAAACATCTATAAAGGTCTTCTTTGTTTTGTGACTAAAATTCAAACCATCCATTACACCAGCCTCAAACAAATGCACTGCAATGGACAAGCCTTGCACTCCCTTCAGGGACTTCTTACAGAAAATATGCATTGGTTCATATTCAGCTCCAATTTATGTTGCTCTTCAAAGTGTGCACAATTGTGAAGACATTTTCTGAAGTTGAATTATTATTTTTTTTAAAGGAAGGAAGGACAATTGTCAAACTCCCTGGATCAGGATACCACTGAGCACCAGCTAAGCATATGTATTTACATTCCCTATGGATTGAACCACAGATTATGGATTTTCTTTAGAATTCAATTTCCATATGGATTTTCTGAGCATGATGCCATTTAAATCACAAAAAAATAGTTAAATGGTTTATCTAAAAGCACAGGCTATTCTGACATTGCTGTGAAGTATCCACATTTTACAACATATTCACTCAAAGTGATGTTTTTGAAATTAATTTGATTCAGAGAAAAATGAAAGCATCATACTGTAGAAATCGTTTCTACTGTAAAATAAGAGCAAACATTTACATTATTTACAGCAGGTCTTTTTACCTAAAATAAGATCACAACTGTTTAATCATTAAAACAATGGTGTTTTAATTTAGGATTTGAATTAGCATATATTGATGAAGAAGCAGCAAATTGATATGGTTGCCACAATATAAATATTATGTTTTAATCGTTTTATTAGATAGGCACTAATGGACAAGTGCTATTCCACCAACAAACTCATTAGTGCACAATGAATCAATTGATTATGGATTACCCCAGCAGAATCCATGTAATAGTAAAACAAATAAATTTGATAGTTTACCAAAAATACTGTTTTGTTATTAAACCAGCACCTGAAGTTCCTTGTTCCTAATTTGATGGTTTAACATTTTTGGTCTGAAAATATATATTTTATTCACAAACCGTTTTTACTCTAAAGACACAAAGATCAAGTTTGGTACGGTTTGAAAGATCAGTGTACTATCCATACTTAATTATACATTTGACATTTATAAAAGGGAAAATGGGAAAATATCACATACATTGAAGAGCAGCAAAGCCAGTTGATAAGATTGAATTGTTCTCTTCTGCAAACAGCCTCAAAATAACTCAACAGCTTCTATCACAAATTATCATATTTATTGGAGAATTACTTAACTGACAGATTTGGATTATGTAGCATAAGGCTTTGCCAATATTATTAAGCATAAGAAATGAAATACCCCTCTATATTTATTGATTATAATCTAGCTCTTGAAATATAAACCACAGCACAGGAAACATACCCAGTTTTGATGAGGAACAGCTAAGGAGCTCAGAAGCTCTGTCACAGACTCCATGCCTCGGATGGAACTACCAGCCGAATCGCTTAAATCTTGCATTGTTTTCATGCAACATCAGAAACACTAAAATGGCTTCAAAGGCAGTTTCAAACCCACACCAGTTGAATTCCCGTATCTATTTTGCAGCAAAGAGGAATGACGTTCATGCTGACAAATTCGGAATATAATGAATTTGCTTCACTTTAAAGATAAGATACGAGCATAACAAAAAGGTTCGCTGTACTGTACAAGCCAATTGAGAATCCTTTTAATCAGATGAGAAGGGTATTTCATGATTACTCTCAATTGCTGCACCAATTACAGCAGAAGAGCCTTTTCTACTTTCAGTTGCTGGATGCACATTAAAAGCAGTGAGCAAACATTAATTCTCATAATGATCATGATGGTGGATGGTGACATATTAACTTAAAGCAAACTGTAGCAGAATAACTGCTCTAATGGAAATTGTTGCAATTTATAAAGCCTATTATTGATGAAGAATTTTCAAGCTGCAAGAAATAAAATTAAAAGGGAAGTCTCCTGGCACAGTTAAAAAGAAACTTAAAATAAAGATTGTAGTATGAAGGTAGACAAAAATGCTGGAGAAACTCAGCGGGTGACGCAGCATCTATGGAGCGAAGGAAATAGGCAACGTTTTGAGCCGAAACCCTTCTTCAGACTGGTCCCTAGATGCTGCCTCACCCGCTGAGTTTCTCCAGCATTTATGTCTACCTTCGGTTTTCCAGCATCTGCAGTTCCTTCTTAAACATTATAGTATGAAGCTTATCTTTACAGGAAATAGTAACTTCAACTAATTACTTGGCAGGGTAATCTTTTGAGGGAAGTGGGAGAAATTTTGCATGGGGCATAAAGTCAGGCATTGGGATACTGAGCTGAATGGACCATTTTGTGCAGTAAATACAATGACTCCATACATATCTTCAACTCAACATTTAGGCTGATCAGTATTATTAATGTGTTTCACTACTTTCCAAGCACGGATTAAGTCATTAACACAAAGTGGCCGTGCTTTTGTTTTAGATAGAACCGATGATTGGGAAAAACTGCACCAATTGCAAAATGTGTTTGTTTACACAAGTTCCTCTCATGTTCATTTGTGTGGCCCTGATGCGCTTTGGCTCTGTACAACAAGTCAGTTTTAGTTTGAGAATGTATTCCTGGATTAGCTAAAACAGATACATTTGAATAACACAAGCATAAAACAGGTATACTTCAGAAAAATGTACAAAATTGTCAATACACTTGACATTAGACTATTAGACTATTTCTAAGAAACCTTAGACTATTTCTGTAATTTAAATTACAGAAAATTACACCCTATTTCTGCAATTCAAATTACAGAAAATATCTTAATGAATATGCAAAACTATTCCGGTTACATTAGAATGAAATGTTCAGAAACGAACTGCCATTATGGTTAGGGTAAGAAAGAACTGCAGATGCTGGTTTACATTGAAGGTAATCACAAAATGCTGGAATAACTCAGTGGGACAGGCAGCAACTCTGGAGAGAAGGAATGGGTTGACTTTTCGGGTTGAGACCCTTCTTTAGACTGATGTCAGTGGAGTGGGCGGGATAGAGATAGAATGTAGTCGGAGACAGTAAGACTGGTGGGAGAACTGGGAAGGAGGAATGGATGGAGAGAGAGGGCAAGCAAGGGCTATTTGAAGTTAGAGAAGTCAATGTTCATATTTCTGGGGCGTGAGCTACCCAAGCGAAATATGTGGTGCTGTTCCTCCAATTTGCGCTGGGCCTCACTCTGACAATGGAGGAGGCCCAGGACAGAAAGGTCAGATAGGAAATGAGAGGGGGAGTTAAAGTGCTGAGCAACCTGGAAATCAGGAAGGTTAAGGTGGACTGAGCGGAGGTTTTCAGTGAAACGATCGCCGAGCCTGCACTTGGTCTCACCGATGTACAAGAGTTAACACCTGGAACAGCGGACACAGTAGATGAGGTTGGAGGTAGTGCAAGTGAACCTCTGCCTCACCTGGAAAGACTGTCGGGATCCTTGGATGGAGTCGAGGGGGGGTAAAGGGACAGGTGTTGCATCCCCTGTGGTTTCCACTAGGGACCCCCCAATGGCCACATCTTCCCATCGCCACCCCTTTCAGTGCATTCATTGCCATCTCATTGCCATTCGTTTAATGTATATTGCTGTTTGAACGGCTGCTTCCTGCATTTAGGACCAGATGATGATGTAGAAGCCATTTTGGAAGCTCCCTCTCCCTCCCTTGCTCTCTCTCCTTCCTTCCTCTCTTTCCTTCCCTCCCTCCCTGTCCCTCTTTCCCTCCCTCTCTCTTCTTCCCTCGCTCCTTTTTTTCTCTCTCCCTCTCTTATTCCCTCCCTGCCTCTCTCCTTCTCCCTCTCCCTCTCCGAACAGTCTGTGACCCACAGCGCTGTGTTTATAGCCCACGGTAATCCAACCGGTAGCACTATATTTGGAACCCATAGAACTGTAGCCGACAACGATTCGTTTAAATTCCCACGTGCTAAACTGACAGCGTTGTTGAAACCTGGAGCGGGACAGGCAGATCAAAGCTTACAAAAATAACCATCCTGATCTTGAAATTTAAACTACTAATAGATTTAATGTGCTATATTTTTTAGAGATACAGTATGACTTTTTATATCCTTGCATTTTTTAAGCAGCAAGATGAAACAGGAAGTCGGACCGATTTAAAAAAAGACGTATTTAACAAAGCAAAATCGTACATCCGTATTCTTATTGCATTTCCGTACAAAATATGGAAAATCCATACTGCTTGGCAGCTCTGCATAATGATACATAACTGCCATTATGTTGTTCAATTCAGGAACAGCATTCCTGAATTCTATACCTGCATGGAAGTCTGGAACGTTTGGAAGTCAAATACCAATGCATCTAACCTCTTGCCTTGCTGCTAAACTCAGGAGCGAAAAAGACTACAAAAAGTTGTGACCATTGCCCAGTCCATCTCCAGCTATGACGTCCCACCGTCAAAGGGATATATCGTAGTCGCTGGCTCAAAAAGGAAGCCAAAATCATCAAGGACCCGCACCATCCTAGCCACACACACATCTCACCACTGCCATCAGGAAGAAGGTACAGGAGCCTGAAGACTGTAACGTCCAGGTTCAGGAACAGCTTATTTCCCCACAGCCATCAGGCTGTTAAACACAACACATAACTATGAGCTCTGAACTGCAAAAGACTATATAATTATTTATTATTTGCACTATATTTGTTATTTATTGAACGTTTTCTTTTTTCCCCCGTTATATACAATGTTTACATATTTACATATTCTGTTGTGCTGCAGCAAGTAAGAATTTCATTGTCGCATCCAGGACATATGACAATAAAACACTATTGACTCTATTCTGCAAGATAGCTATGGCGGCTTAGTTAAACACAGGAGCCACAAAGACCAATGTTGTGCGGTATGTAGGGTAGTAGTGGTGAGTGGCCAATATGAGAACAAGCTGCAAAGATTCAATTGACACCTAACTTCATTTGTGCTTAATATTCTCCAATCTTGCATTGGGCGTATTGTGTACAATTCTGGTCATCACATTTTGGGAACGATGTTTGAGCTGAGATAGTGCAGAGAGATTCACCAGGATATCACCTGGATTGGAGGACTTTGATTACGGGGAGAGATTGTGGATTGGCTAAGATTGTTTTATCCTGAGTAAATTAAATCTACTGCTGTGCCACTGTACCACTGAACCACCCCAGGCTCAGGAGATAGTGGAGTCAGATCACAATATTTAAAATGCATTTTAAAAGACACTTAAATGGACAAGAAATTGGACATATTGACCAAAACAAGGAAAATAGGATTAATGTAGATGGGCAAAATGTCAGCATGGTTGTGGTAGGCTGAAGAGCCTGTTTCTGTGCTGCACCATTCTATATTCTGTGCTAACTTTGCTAATAGCATGGGAAACCACAGATAAGAAATGCACCTGAGCAGATTTTTCAAAAACATGGGATATATTTCTAACATTTTGCTTTAATAATTTAATTTACATGGTGCTTTTCAGTTACTGCATGTAAATTTCTTCCTTAGAAAATAGGCTCCGGCCACTATTACCCCCAAACGTTGAGTTATGTCAATAAACGTCTCATGAAGTGAAAACCTTAATCTGCTGGGAAGCCTTTTGACTACAGACCAGTTCCATTGTAATTTAATGCTGTCTGCTTTCAATGTTCAAATGAATTTTACATTATGATTTACAGAAAAAAAAGTATAAATATTAATTGATATTGCTCTCTCCAGCAAATTATTGCAATTATCACTATTCACTCTAGCGTAATCAAATCAAAGAAGAAATCTGGCCACTTCCTCTCTCACACGATTGAGCTTAAAAGAGCTTTTTATCTTTTTAGAAAAAGTTGTTTTCTAAAGAACTTTAATGTTCTAAAGATTCAGATCACTTCACCAACAATATTGCAAACTGTGAGCCATAAAGTAGCTTAAGGAAAAAAGGCACATTTTCATTTGCACAGCAAGTGTTTGCTTAGTTATAGGCCAATAAAATTAATCAATGCTGCCTCTTCTCCTTTGTCTCAAGGCAATATTTTCCCATGTGAAGAACAATGACGTAAGAGATCACATTCATAAATAGCAAACATTTTTTTACTTGCAGCATACTAAGAATAAGTTACAATTTAAAGTTTTTTTATTGTGCTAACAATTTATGTTAGCTTTTCTATGTAATGCATGGATGCTAGGCTTTACTTTCCTCTTTGCAGCACATTAGTGGGCATGTTTAAATAAATTTTTCAAAGATGACTGTGGTATATTGGCGGAAAAATAAAAGTGAATTAGTAAATCATATTTTAGTCTCAGATCACAAATTCAAATGGATGTTGCCGTTGACCTTCAAATTCAAAAGATATAGAAAATCACAACTCTTTGGTTAAAAACTGTAATTTTAATTGTGCAATGTTTCTGTAGTCAATACATTGGAATCTAGTCAAACCCATGAAAATGATGTTGAACATCACAATGTCACCTACCTTATCACTATCCAACGTATTCTGTGAGGTCCTTGATGCAATGGAGATTGTGTCAGGTTGACTGCTTGCATCTCCCTGGCTATCGAGATCTTCTCCATCCCTGCAAAACCATGAAACATCCTGATGTATTTTGCATTTCAGGTGATTTTTAACAGATTGCGGTTCTTAATTACTATAATTCTTCCATTACTTATTTATTTTGAAGCTAGATCACAATAATGTGATCTTCCCAAGGAGAACATCTGTTTATAATTATATTTGATGCCAAATTTAACATTCACTCTCACCATCTAAACGAGAAATCTATTCATCTATTCATCTGTTTCTATTCAGTTTGTCGTGACACTGAGAATGTACCGAATGAAATTCCAAAATGACAGTATGGATTATTTTAAGTACAAATGAGCTCTCTTTAGCAATGTGTTTTCCTCAAACAATTACTGCAACAAAATAAAATTGCAATAAAAGCAATAAATGGGCGGCACGGTGGCACAGTGGTGGAATTACTGCTTTACAGTGCCAAAGACTCGGGTTTGATCCTGAATGTGGGTGCTATCTGGACGGAGTTTGTATGTTCTCCTTGTGATCTGCGTGTGTTTTCTCCGGAATCTCCAGTTTTCTCTCACACTCCAAAGACGTACAGGTTTTTAGGCTAATTGGCTTGGTAAAATTGTAAATTGCCCCTAGTGTATGTAGGATAGTGTTAGTGTGTGGGGATTGCTGGTCGGCACACTCAGGTGGGTGTGTTTCCACGCGTTATCTTTAAACTAAATGCAACCAACGATGTAACTCATTACAAAGTACACCACAATACGGTTACCTGATAAAAATGTGGTAACACGCCATATAATGAACTAATAAATTATCTAAAATGTGGTCAAAAGGTGATCTTAAGGAACATTTTCAAGGAAGAGAAAAATGGAGAGGTTTATTGAGGAAACTTTAGTGCATCATTTCTGGGTATGCAAGTACATAACTACCAAAGGCAATGCAATATAACATGGGGACTTTGGAGAACTAGGGTAATGGGGTTACAGGATTTTTCAGATTCCAGGAGGTGAGATCACGGGGGGATTTGAAAAGAGTATGAATATCACAACTGAACTGTGATCAGTGATTGGAACTTGCTGTAATTAAATAATTGTGCGTGACACATAACCAGCTCTAGATCATTTATGCATGTCGGTGGAAGAATGTACAGGTCCCTACAGACGACTACAGATTAGAATTTGCTGTTGTTAAATAATTAACTGGAGGGAAATACATCTGAAATTCGGATTCTAAGGTATGGTTCAAGTTTAACAATTTTTCTGATCATGCTTGTAGGCGTCATAGTGCGAACAAAAATACTTTCACAATGTCAGGCTTGTTATTAGGCAATTGTTTAATTAACTCGCTCTCAAATCTGGTGGTTGCCATGGCATTCACTGACATTTGCGAGCAATGGGAGACAGTTTCCGAAAATATTTCTCCTCAATTTGCCAGGCATCCATTTTTGAACATTTTTGTTATGTTGGCAAGTGATTTTGGTCTTCTCATAATGCATGGAATAAAATACATAAAACCCCTAAATAGAAAATTATTGTGATTGTGACAATTTTGTGTACAGCCTGGAGTCTACATGTGGTTTTGTGTGATCAGTAAAACATGGTTTAACATTGCTTTACTATTTACCTTAAATCAGTAAAATTAACTTTGGTGAAAGAGACAAAACACAAAAATATCAAAGCATAATTTAGGATCATGTTAAGATCTGCATTTTCTAACAATAATCTTCCGACGTGTTGCATATTCGTCTGTGGGGACCTACATATCTTTCAACCGACATGTATATATGATCAAAAGCTTGTCATGTTGTTACCAAGAACTGTTCCTTTCAGTACAACTGTTACAATGTGTCAATTTGCACAATTATCTATCCTTCTCCACGAGCTTAATGTTTTTCCCTGTCACTTAAACTAAGAGAGCAGTTATAGCACCTAAAAATTGAGGAAGAAATAGGGGAAAATACATTTATTTCCTCACAGCTAGTTCTGAAATTTAAAACAAATTAGGAACAATGTGTCATCTCCTGCCCACAGCTAACCACGTCACAATGTAAATGGACACCGTTCACTGTTATTTAGAAGCAGTTTGAGCCTTGCCTGATTTTTCCAATTACAAAAGAACTTTGCAATGTTACACATGGGGAGTTCTGCCTTATCAAAATTAAATTATTAGTGTGATAGTTGATAACAACTGGATAACTTGTGAACTACTTTGTTGCCAAGATTAAGACCATTCAGATGCCCCCCCTTTGGTATTCCTACGTTTTAGTAGCCGACAGACCAATCATCTAACAACATCCCACTACTCCATCGGTTTTGACAATTATCCCACTTCTTTCTCTAGTTTCTCCCTATCTCCCCTCACCAAACTCATCTTATCCTTAAAACGCACCTAGTTTCTTAGTCCATTTGCTAACCACCAAACTCTCCTTTAAGTCCACGTGTTCGTGGATGGTAATGAATCCTTCCAATCAAATTTGCCACCATTTACCCTCCCCTAACAAAGAGGCTATGATCCTTACATGCTGCCCTGCCCATAATTCTACAAATGTAAAATACTACTTAATACCTATCCTTCCTTTCCTCTCTGAAGTAATTGATGGACTGTGGCTTACTAAATTGGAGGCTGAAACTCTTGGCTTGATTGCCTCCTATCAGTTTTTTGGGGGTATGTCATTGGTATCAGTAGCCCCTGTTGAACGTTGTAGTTACTGACTTAAATTGGTTCCTGTATGAGATAATTTTTTTAATTCTCATCTTTGTTTTCATCGACTCTATGGCCTCATTCCATCCTCCACCCCAACACTAACATTTCTTCCAGCTCCATAAATGCAGAAGATATGTGTGATTTACGATTTCTTGCTCATCCAAGTGAAAGTGCTCCACCAATGGTGGATGACACTACAGCAGCCATACCCCACAGTTCTAAAATTCCCTCCTTAAACCTAGCTTGTCCTTACAGGTTTTGATGATAGTTTATTTCACAGTTGTTAATGAAGTTGCTTTGATATGTTAAATAAGCCATATAAATTTGGTATTTACCCAGAGAGTTGTGAATTTATGGAATTCCCTGCCACAGAGGGCAGTGGAGGCCAAAACACTGGATGGATTTAAGAGAGAGTTGGATAGAGCTCTCAGGGCTAGTGGAGTCAAGGGATATGGGGAGAAGGCAGGCACGAGTTATTGATAGTGGACGATCAGCCATGATCATATTGAATGGCCTCCTCCTGCACCTATTTTCTATGTTTCTAAATGGAAGTTGATATTACTGTGGTTTACACTCAATTAATTTGTTGGCACTTGTTTGATTTAATACCACAGCAATTAAATATAAACATTGCTGCACTTAAAATTCCGCAGCTAGCCACATCAGAAAAATATTGTGATGCATAATTTGTCTCTGGTTTATGTATTTTTTTCCTTCACAGGTTCAGTAATGACATATTGGTTACAAATGGTGTAAACTTGATTTCAGTTTCACTATTCAGAAAACAAGTATCAGTCAATCTGGGAAGTTAGAAATACATGTGAAAGATTATATGCATCGCACTTACGATTTAAAAAATGATTTCCTTGACAGACAACATATATTAAATATTGATATTACCTTGGATTATTAGCACAACATGTGGAACAATTACTGTGCCAATGAAAGAAGCAGCAATATGTAATCACTCACCTCCTTCCCTTATGTTTGTGAGAAGCAGGCTTGGGCAGATGGATTGCTTCTTTCAGTGCACCTTTCAGATGAATAGTTCTTTCCTGTATAACTTCTCGTATATGCTTAATCCAATCTTGTTTATTTTCAATACTCGATGCCTTAATCATGAAAAATTCATATATAAACAAGATAAAACCGACATAATAGATTTCCTCTGCAACATATGCTTCCGTGAATCGAAAAGCAGATGTTTAAATTACTTTTATTTATAAATTATTTCAGTACAGATGGTACATGATGAATGATCACATAAGTAGTTTGATTAATAATATTACTACATTTTCCACAGAGAATAAGGAATAGAGAATATTGAAAGCTGAATCTTAGTCAACATCCCAATAGCAAACTCAGTAAATGAAATTTGCAATAATTTTTTTGGAAAACTCTCAAATTCTTGAAAAAAATATCAAGATTACCTTCAAAACTATTTTATTATCCGAGGTTGGTGTCCGTCCAATCCACAATGCAAACTTACATTGATCTCCTTCAACATGTTCTGTGACACCGAGCTCTGAGGTCTACACAAAACAAGAAAATAATTGGAAATAAATGGTCAGGTTATGCTCATCTATTTTCTACAGTATTTTTACTGTGACAATAATAATGAAGGAAACATAGAAATAAGGTCAATTTAATTATAAACAAAACAAAATTCAAATGGCTGACAATTCATGTTTTTCTGTTGCATGACTGTCCAATATTCGTAAAACAGCTAATTTTTAATTATAATTTCAGAAGTTGAACATAAAAGTATATATTTCTTTACTTAAGACTGTGAATTAGGCATATGAAGTGCAATGGCATGTAAGGTTTAAGTAGATAGGACATCACAAGGCCATTAATTGTCAGTGGCAGATGGCTGCATTCTTGTTCGAGAATATCTAGGTTTTGCTTCGCATAATCTAGGATTGCTTCATTGTCCAATGGATTATGAGTGAAATTGAACGTTCTTAATTCTGAACATGATGGAAGGAAGATCATTGAGAAGGCTTTTACAAACCCTGAGGGACTCTTGGAGCAATCGGCCGAGAGTGAGATGGCAGACCTCATGCAACCTGTGCAGTTTAATAGAACAGACATAGAAGGGTCTCAGTGATTGCCAGAGAGACTGAACTAAACAGGTTGAAGAGGCGAAACGTCACCTATTTCCTTCACTGCATAGATGCTGCCTCACCCGCTGAGTTTCTCCAGCATTTTTATTTACCTTTGATTTTCCAGCATCTGCAGTTCCTTCTTAAAGAACTAAACAGGCATATCATTTATCTTTATCTAAAAACACTTTAAAAAACAGCAGATGTTGGAAATCAGAAATGAACACATTGTTGCAGCTAAAAATCAGATTATATCACTTATACAGGGTCTCAACCCAAAATGTCACCTATCCATGTTCTCCAGAGATGATGCCTGACCTGCCGAGACACTCCAGCATTTGTAGATACTCAAAGGAATTTCATCTGATTTTAACTGCTCCTTACCTGCCACATTAGGCCATTCTGTCTCAACATATCAGAGAAATTCCCTTTGCCCTATCTAGCTTGTCTCCTACCTAAACTCTTATTTTCTCTCTTTCCCTGTTCTGATGAAGGGTCTTAGACTTGAAATATTAAAGGCCCAGTCCCACTTTCTCGAGTTACTCACGAACTGTCCCGAGTTTTCCCCTTGATTCGAACTCGGGGAATGTCGGTAGCAAGCTCGTAGGAGGCCGTAAGAGTCTGTAGCGGCTCCTAATGCCAGCCGTAGGAACTCGGGGCTTCAGGTAAGTCGGGACGTTTTTTTCAACATGTTGAAAAATGTCCACATGTCCACAAGATAGGCCCGAGTACCTATGAATGGCTATTACCGTAATTCTCCGAGTTCGAATGAAGGGGAAAACTCGGGAGAGTTCGTGAGTAACTCGGGAAAGTGGGACAGAACCTTAACTCTTTCTTCTTCCATGGATGTTGTCCATCATGCTTTGTTTCTACCTTTATATAAGAAAAAAAACATAACCTGTGTAGATAACCAAAAGATATGGGTAGGGTTCTAAATTAATTATTCTGCCATTGTCTTTGTAAAAAAAGGGGATGATGCCTATGTTGTGATTAAGAAGGGAGAGTAAGAATAACAAACACCACTGAGATTGTTAGAATCAGAATCAATGGCATTATATATTTATTTTTTGTTGTTGTAACAATAATGAGAGAATTTAAATCATTAAGGTGATCTAAATAAGTAAATGCAGATGCAAGAGGTTTGCTATATACAATCACCAATTACTGAGAATTCAAGAAAATTGAGTACATGGAAGGAAAAGATGGGAAAAAAGAAGACAACTTCCAGCTCTGATGTATCTGAATATCTAAAATTTTGAATTAAAATTTTGTGAAGATGCCCCATCACAATAATAATGTTGAAAATACACAACTGATTGATCGACAACTGAAAGGGAACATAAATAAATGATAAATATTCCAGCATCTCACTTCTGCAATCTAGTGAATAGTCATGTGCCATCCTAATCCACAAGACTGAATTTTCATGATTTCAGTGGCATTTTTATTCCAGTATCTATTTGTACTTACAAGCAACTTGTGTTTGTAGATATATTTACTCCTGCCATTAGAATCTTTGATTTCTTTGCTGAAGACGAGCGACATTTCAAATAGGAAGAGGTGCCTCTCTCGACCTTTACGTATCAAAGATTTCGGATCCCACACTTGGAAGGATTCTTGGAGGATTAGCTCTCCCTGGGATTCCAGATTCTCATCAAAACCTGGTTACAACAATATTTTCAATTTTTTTAAAAATAAATTTGAGTCAACTTATTCTTCCACGTTCTGAACTTGCTGAAACATGCACTTGTTAAGTTATTCTAAGCTAACAAGACGGAATTACTTTTGTTTGTATGTGTTCTAACATCACATTGTCATTATCATGGCAAAGATTCTGCTTTACTGCAGAACATGTACATTTCTGAAGCAAGTGTGGTGTGGTTTTAATTTTTTTATCAATTAGTTTCAAGATGCAGCATGAAAACAGACCATTTGGCCCACCCATTCAAACTAATGCTGGGACCACAGTTATTTACAATAAAACGATTTAGATGAAAGAATTAAATGTAACATCTCAAAGTTTGCAGATGAAACAAAGCTGGGAGGCAGTGTGAGCTGCAAGAAGGATGCTATGAGGCTGCGGGTTGATTTGGATACGTTGGGTGAGTGGGCAGATGCATGGCAGGTGCAGTACAATGTGGATAAATGTGAGGTTATCCACTTTGGTGGCAAGAACAAGAAGGCAGATTATTATCGGAATGGTGTCAGATTAGGAAAGAGGAGGTGCAACAAGACCCGAGTGTCCTTGTTCATCAGTCACTGAAAGTAAGCATGTAGGTACAACAGGCAGTGCAGAAAGCAAATGGCATGTTAGCCTTCATAGCGAGAGGATTTATGTATAGGAGCAAGGTGCCCCTACTGCAGTTGTACATGACCTTGGTGAGACCACAACTGGAGTATTGTGTGCAGTTTTGATTTCCTAATTTGGGGAAGGAAATTATTGCTATTGAGGGAGTGCATCGTAGGTTCACCAGGTTCATTCCCCGGATGGGGAGACTGATATATGATGAAAGAATGGGTTGACTGGGCTTATATTCACTGGAATTTAGAAGGTTGAGAGGAGATCTTATAGAAACATATAAAATTCTTAAGGGATTAGACAGGCTAGGTGCAGGAAAAATGTTCCCGATGTTGGGGGGAGACCAGAACCAGGGGTCACAGTTTAAGAATAAGGGGTAGGCCGTTTAGGACTGATATGAGGAAAATGATTTTCACACTGAGAGTTGTGATTCTGTGAAATTCTCTGCCACAGAATACAGTGGAGGCCAATTTACTGGATGTTTTCAAGACAGAGCTAGCTCTTAGGGCTAACAGAATCAGATATATGGGGAGAAAGCAGGAACGGGGTACTGATTTTGGATGATCAGCCATGATCATATTGAATGGCGGTGCTGGCTTAAAGCGCTGAATGACCTACTCCTGCACCTATTTGCTACGTTTCTATGTTAGTTCTATGTTATCCCAGTTTCTCAACCCTCCCTGCATACTATGCACAATTTTACAGAGGCTAATCGAGTACAAACCCACACAGCTTTGTAATGTGGGAGGAAACCGGAGCACCCAGAAGAAAACCACACAACCACAGCTGGAATGTGAAAACCACACAGTCAGCACCGGATTACAATCAAACTCAGGTATCTGGCACTATGAGGCAGCAGTTCCACTGTGCAGCGCAAACTTGGCCAATGTACTTGGCCAAACATTTCAAGCAGATATAAAGAATAAATTGGAGAAATAAGGCAATTGTTAAGTCAAACAGCTCTCAGGTCTTAATCTGAACATAAAATGATAAACGCTATAATTTCTGGACAATTTGTGAAGAATTTCATTCTTTGTGTTCAGCTGTACACATAGCAGTGAAGTACCTTCCAGCATACTGAGATGCATGGCATCATTGGCTCGTTTCGGCACGCTCAGCATCACCTCCAAACCATCTTTAATTTCTCCTTTTCCTTCTTCACAACATGTCAACAGTTCCTACAAATTAACAAATTCATGGAAATATGTTTATTGCCATCAAGAAGCCTTTCTGAAGGAAGATAACGATAAGGAAATTCTAAAAGATCTTATTCTGTTGATTTGATTTTTGAATCATTATTTGAAGACAAAGAATAGTAGCACAGACATGGTTAAAGAAGGTATTCTCATGTTAATCTCAATACAAGCATGATTATATATTTGTTAATGGAATCTGTGATTGCATCATTCAACATTGGACATTCATTTGATTAATTCAGCAAATCTACTCTTTTAATATTCATGTCATTTCAGAAGTTTACTCATTCCTACCTTTAAAAGCAGTTGATATTTAGTTATTCTTTGTACAGGTTTAATAAGATAGGAAGAGATTGAGTTGGCCAGTCCATGGCGATGTTGAATTTCCTATTTAAAAACAATATTTTTGTACTGTATTACATGGGAGAATACAAATGCATGTGCCAATTTCTTACAAACATTCCATCAAAATATGCATTAGCTAAACGTTTATATCAGGATAATTCATAGTTCTGTCGCTATGGGGATTTACATTCAACACAGCTTCTTTTTCTTCCCTGTTAAATGGGCACAACTTTAACTAAGGGAGAAACCAGTGTCTGGATTGTGTCAACATTTGGGGCTCTGATAAACTGGTTAGAGGCTTTTCTACAGCTAACCCACACTGGGCTTTCCTCTTCTGGTTCATTGCCTTCCACAAACACCAGAATTGCGCTAAGTTTTGATACACTGCAATTTCTGTTCCATTCTTTTCAGCTGATTTTGAGATAATTATGTTTTTTTTTCATTTTCAATCACAGCAGTCAATGGTACTATTACAAGATGGTGTGGAATGGGGGATGATGTAAAAATCATATTGATAACCATGGATCTGTTTTCTTCACTACAGAGATGGCACACTTAAATTCCAAATTACAATCTATGACAATCCCCTCCCTCCCTCAAACCATTCACTGTACCCCCAACTTCATGATTCTCAGATCTTAATCCAAATGAGGTGCTTTGGGAATCTGACACCGATAAAGTATTTTTCAGCAAGGAATACTGGAAAAAAATTGAGAGAGTTTTCTTCCTTAAGCATCATAAATTGGTGAGGAAGCAGGTCTCCTGTCTGAATGGAATCAAGGAAGTGTGGTCGGACATTCATTACCTTGACCATGTTCCACAATTCCCTTTCTCTCCCCACATCCTCTGTTGTACACCTTAACTCCACCTAGTCATGCTTCCACAACCTTCATTTTACTTCGGAGTCACGTGGGTGACTACGTGAAGAAGCCCCGCCTGGCGCTAGATCGGCATTACGTCGACGCTATCGGTAGAGGAAGAGCTGCAGAGCGCAGCTCCAACACAGACGGTAAGGAAACGGCCCGCAGGTAAGTAAAATTATTTTACTTCCAGGGCGTTTTCTAAAACTCCGTAGGCTGGTGGGTAAACCAGGAGGAGTTAAATTAAAATATATATATTTTTTTAAATCACGGGTAAAACGTGCGTCCCGGGGTGTAGAAGAGTCGGGACAGCAGATTATTGCGGAGCCGGTTCCGATACCGGTGGCCGTTGAAATACCCGTTAGTGAGCCTTTGGTTGCTCCACAAACAAAAACTTTGAAAACCCAGTGCCTTAAAATGTAAAAGAAAGCTTGAAAGGCCTGAGGTTTCTGATGAATTCAAAAGGTCCTGAAAGGAAAGCCTTATGGCTCAGAATGGATTAAATGGACAAAATACTCCAAACAATAATCAACCAAGGGTCTAAGAACCCAGAATATTTCCAGGCAGCCCCTGAGGGGGTTCCATATCATGAATATGGTGCCAGTTTGAATTGGGAATTGAAACTCCAGTGCCCAGGATTGGGCTGGAGGAAGTCTCCTTGAACAAGTTTCAGGAGTACCAGGGCTGTATGAGACTGACCCTGAAAGCGGTGTTTGCGGTCAGAAGTACCCACCACAATACAAATATGTTGATCCAGGTGTGTCTGATGTGGCACCAAGTTTGCTATACGTGGAGGAGGCGGTGAGGCCATGGAAGGAAACCTGGCGGCCAATATTAATTATATGGTCTCTCATCTGCCTCAAGAAGCTGTTATGGTTGAGACAGCAGATTTGGATTAAAACACCTATTAATTTTACCTCACTGAAGGTACCTATGGTGAATCCGGCTATTTGGGCGCCAATGTCATCAATGATGCGGGCGCAGGAATTACGATTCAAAGAATCCTCAAGCTAATTTTGGCTGGCATCACTGTTTTTGGAAGACAAGTGGAAGGTTGTGGAATGACCAAAGTTCAGAACCATATGTTGGTTTTATTCTGCAACTCATTTTTGAGATAAATTGTATGAGGAAGATTGCCATTCGGCCTCTTTTACATCCAAGATTTGCAGGGTTGTGCAGGGCAAGCAATGTTCAAGCTCTTGTTTATTTGTTCAGAGAAAATCTGTCTAAACAAATTAAAGAAATTGATGAAGAGGCAAAAACTATTGGCCTTATGAAACCCTTCAATTTTGGCCAGAGAAGGGCTGGTCAAATGAGAAGGAGATTTGGAGCTGGAACAAGCCGAGGCAGGAGTATGATAAGGAAAAATTACCAGCCAGCACAGCCGAATGTACACCCATTTACTGGGAGAAGGAGATCACTTCGTCCGGTTGGAGAGGTACAAAAACTTTATCCTATTAAAGAAGAATGTTGGATGAACCTCAAGATTGGTGGTAGACTCCGAATGTTTTATAATGAATGGGACAGTATAACATCTGATTGTGTTGTACTGGATACTGTTTTAGGATCTACCATTGATTTTGTAGAAGGTATGGATCCATTGGGACAGAATAAGCCTAATCATTCTTTGATGTTTCTGTTCTTGAAAAAATTCAAATTGACAAAGAGGTTAAGAATTTGTGTGAGAAATGAGTTATTGAGAAAATAAGAGAAGATCCACAACAATTTGTGTCAAATATTTTCCCCAGACTAAAGAGATGGGGGTTCTAGAATCATTTTAGATCTCACACAATTGAATACATTTGTCAGTATAAACATTTTAAAATGGACACATTCAACACTGCAATGCAGCTGGTATCAACAGGTTGTTACATGGCTACAATAGATTTGAAGATGCATATTATTCAGTACCAATTCATCAGCGCTTTCGCAGGTATTTAAAGTTTAAATGGATGGGACAGCTGTGGCAATACAAAGCGTTACACAATGGATTAAGCTCAGCACCTAGATTGTTCACTAAATTGTTGAAGCCAGCACTTGCAATGCTAAGGGCACAATAACACATCGTTATGGCTTATCTAGATTACATTTTAATTGTCAATGCTAATCAGGAGTCAGCTGAAAAATCAGTCTCAGCAACTACAAGCTTGTTTGAAAAGCTGTTGTTCCTGATTCATCCAACAAAATCTAAGTTACAGCCATCCCAAACCATTGAATATCTGGGGTTTGTGATTAATTCAGTTACCATGTTGGTAACTTTACCAATGGAAAAGGTGATTGATTTGACAAATTTGTGTCAGAGCCTGATTAACAAACCTTGATGGACTGTCCAAGAGGATTTATTGCTCCAAACATATGGTATTAATTATTTGGAGCTACTGGGAGCATTTTATGGATTAAAAGCTTATTGTTCTACTTTAAAGGATTTGCATGTCCAAATACAAATAGACAATACCGCAGCTGTGGCATATATCAATCACATGGGTGGTGTAAGATCAATATCATGTGATCATCTGGTAAATCTGATGTGGCAATGGTGTATTGGTAAAAATATTTGGCTGTCAGCTATTTATCTCCCAGGGAGAGACAATGTTGTGCAGACAAAAGATCACGAATATTTAAAGACAATACAGAATGGATGTTAATCCACAAATTTTCAAAAATATAGTCAGTCGGTATGGAGTGCCGGACATTGATCTGCTTGCATCTAGATTGAATCACCAATTGTCCAAATACGTGTCTTGGGAACACGATCCAAGGGCAGTAGCGGTGGATGCTTTCTCGCTACACTGGGGGAATACATTCTTTATGTTTTTTCCCCATTCTCTCTGATTGGGCAATGTCTCAAGAAAATAGCGCAAGACGCTGCCAAAGGCATTTTGGTGGTGCCAAATTGGCCTACGCAGTCATGGTTCCCATTGATGCTAAAAATGATTATTGAACCATGTATGACGATTCCCAGTTGCGACAATCTGTTGACACAACCAGTAACAAAAGAAATTCATCCATTGCATGATCATATGAATTTGTTAATCTGCAGGTTCTGACCAGACCATTGCAAGAGTTTGAACTGTTGGACAGGACCATGGTTGTTATAGATGCAGCTTGGAGGAATAGCACTAAAAAACAATATATGTCACATATAAGGAAATGTGAAGTTTTTTGTACACAGTCAAAGATATCTTATCATACTGCAAACATTTCAAATGTATTGGAGTTCCTTGCTGGGTTACATTTTGATGAGCATTTGAGTTATAGTGCCATTAATTGTGCTCGTAGTGCATTGTCGTCCTACTTAGGACAAATTTCTGATTGGGATTCAGTTGGGTCTCACCCATTAGTATCCCGATTCATGAAAGGAATTTTTAATAAAAATCCTCCCAAGCCCAGATATACAGAAATTTGGGATGTTAGCATTGTTCTCATTTTGCTTAAGCAATAGACTCCAATTACTTCAATGTCTTTGCAGAAGTTAACATTGAAGGTAGTAATGTTAATGGCATTGTAATCAGCTCAAAGAGTACAAACTTTGCAATTGTTACGGTTGGATTGCATGCATGTGACTGCAGATAACATTGTGTTTTATGTTTATGACCTGATCAAACAAAGCAGACCAGGGAGAACTGGAGTTAAGGTAATGTTTAAAGCATATCCTATCGATGAAACGTTGTGTGTAGTTAAGCATTTAACTCAATACATTGAGGTAACCAAAAATCTCAGAGGTTCTGAGGAAGCGTTATTGATAACGCACAAAAAACCACATACAAAAGTTCAGTTCAAACCATTTCTAGATGGTTAAAACAGGTTTTGAGTCTAGCAGGAATAGACACTGATGTGTTTAAATCTCACTCCACTAGGGCGGCAGCTACGTCCGCGGCGAAGGTACAGGACATACCACTCGATCAAATTTTTAGAGGCCGCAGGGTGGTGTAGTGAAGAAACGTTTTCAAAGTTCTACAATAAACCTGTTGTCACGGTGCCAGGATTTGGACACGCAGTACTGGGTTCTCTTTAAATGCTTGCTTTGTTTTATATTATCGATTTATATTATCGATTTATGTTATCATTGACATCATTTATCATTTTTCTTTTGTAATTTTCCCCTACGATAGAGGGGTTATTATTTAAAAAATTGTTCTTTTTTAAAGGATTTATTACATAAATTGTAACAATGTCTTAAAATACTATTTACTCACTACTGTTTTGACTAAACAGAGAGTCGTATGGAATGAATCTACGACATAAAAAACACAGAGCTTTAAAATCTTCACGTAGTCACTCACGTTACTCCGAAGTAAAATAGTAAGATTAAACGAGAACTTACCTGTTCGAAGTTTGATCTTTATTTTATGAGGAGTTACGATGAGGGATTACGTGCCCTCCGCTTCCAACCCTCATAATATAAATGATCATCTGGTAGTTCTAGTCTATGTTGAGCCTTACTATCTTACTCCGGCTATTGGTTCTGTGTTTTTCATGCCGCTGCTTTGAGTATGCCGATCCAGCGCCAGGCGGGGCTTCTTCACGTAATCCCTCATCGTAACTCCTCGTAAAATAAAGATCAAACTTCGAACAGGTAAGTTCTCGTTTAATCTTACTATTAGCTTTGTCTGACAAAATCAAAGTCAAATTCAAAATTTAACTGGAAGATTATTAAAATATGACTAAGAATCACCATCCTAAGTGAAAAGAACAGAAAGAGTTAAAAAGCACCAACATATGAATGATACTAACATCAAAGTATGCTCCTGCATGCTCCAGTATGATCTGGGTGGAATCTGGCTTGTTTCTGCAATATGTTACATACATCTGGAACTTGTCAGCCTGTTCAGAGAAAAGAAAGTAATAGTCACAAAACACATCCTTTTTGCATCATTAGTCATATCCTGAAGGAATATTAACATGGGGAAAAATAACATTAACCAAAATTCGCTTATTAATAAAAATCCAGGGATTCACAAAAGCATAGTAAAGTGGAATAGTTCTGTCAAAAATAAGTTTTTTAAATGCAACTTAATGGCATAAGACAGTAAGTATTTGTACAGGTCACTATTTTTATTAAGAAATCAAAATTACTTTTTATTTGAGCATGTATATACAGTTCCAGTTTTTTTTTTAATGTTCATTGTATTTTTAGGATAGTTGTGAATAGGAAGGGCTAAAATTAACTTCCAACGAGCCGATACTGTCAATTAAACTGTGCATGTACACGACTGATTTAAAAGCAATCAAAATTCAGTAACATGTTTAAAAGCTCAACACTGTTGTTGTGTTATACAACTTGGAGCTGCCTTTTCATGACTTAGGAGGTAAATGGACCATTGCTGTAATCTTACTGCATTTCGATGTTAAAATACAAAGTAGAACAGTGGTGCAATGAGTAGAGCTATTGACTCACAACTCCAGTAACCAAGGTTCAATCCTGACCTCCAGTGCTGGAGTCCGCTCATTTTTCCTATGACCTTATGGTTTTCCTCTGGGTCCTCCAGCTTCCTGCCACATCTCAAAAATGTGCTGGTTCGTTGGTTAATTGACCACTTTAATTTGTCCCAAATATGCAGGCTCCCTACTCATATCATCCAAAAATATTTTGGCAGATCAATTCTCTGCTTTTTGTGTTTTCCATCATAGTCAATTTATCCTAACCAAATTGACAGAAACCAACTACCCACGCCTGACTCCGATTGTATCAATAAAAAAACAGTCCTATGTCTTGGGGCTGGGGTCAGGTTAAGTTGGGCTACCTATTAATAAATAAATGTGCTAATGTTCAGGGCTTCATACATAAATGCACTCATTAAAAATAAACATACTTTGCCAGGTAACGGGAGCTAGGAGCAGGGAGGTTCTACTGCAGTTGTACAGGGTTTTGGTGAGGCCACACCTGGAGTACTGCGTACAGTTTTGGTCTCCAAATCTGAGGAAAGACATCCTTGCCATAGAGGGGGTACAGAGAAGATTCACCAGACTGATTCCTGGGATGTCAGGACTTTCATATGAGGAAAGATTGGATAGACTCGGTTTGTACTCGATGGAATTTAGAAGATTGAGGGGGGATCTTATAGAAACCTACAAAATTCTTAAGGGGTTGGACAAGCTAGATGCTGGAAGATTGTTCCCGATGTTGGGGGAGTCCAGAACAAGGGGTCACAGTCTAAGGATAAGGGGCAATTCCTTTAGGACCGAAATGAGGAAAACATTCTTTACACAGAGAGTGGTGAGTCTCTGGAATTCTCTGCCACAGAAGGTAGTTGAGGCCAGTTCATTGGCTATATTTAAGAGGGCGTTAGATGTGGCACTTGTGGCTAAAGGGATCAGGGGGTATGGAGAGAAGGCAGGTACGGGATACTGAGTTGGATGATCAGCCATGATCACATTGAATGGCGGTGCAGGCTCGAAGGGCCGAATGGCCTACTCCTGCACCTATTTTCTATGTTTCTATGTTTCTATACCATGCTGGTTTGAATGGGCAAAGACCTCTGACCTGGGAAGATGAAGGTCAAGTTGAGGAGTTATCAAAATGATTATAAATCTTTTCTTTTCAGCCAGGTTCAAATTGTTGGATCAAGTATTAATTTTATATACAGAGGTATCATATAGGTATGCAGATTTACACTTGTATTTTTTCATTTACAGACTGTTTATTCAAAAGATACATGTAATCAACAATTTCTTGAATTAACTGACTTAACTGAAGGGACTTAATGTAATGCCATGTTTAAGAAGGAACTGCAGATGCTGGAACATTATGGTCAACTGCAGATGCTGGACAATTCGAGGCTAAGGACATCTACTGCCTCCAGGACTTCCCAGGTAATGGATACTTTCAAGTATCTGACGGGATGGCAGAAATTGATGCAAGACTTCGGGAGAAGGGGAATGAAGTTCCGCTGTCGCTGCTGAAGGTGCAGCCACTCTTCACCGTCACCACCCAGAAGGAATGGATGATCACGGTACACATGCTTAATCCACATGTGCCCGTCGTGGACGTCCTCACCTTGCTCGTTATGTCGAGGGAGCAGGGAACTGTGTGGATGTGAAGGACCTGTTTGGGATCTGGACGAGCAAGCGGCAAGTGAAGGTGAAGCTGAGGATGGACGAGAAGCGAGCCATCATCCACCCTCCCTCGGTGTTCACTATCGGAGGGAACCAAGGGTACATGACCTACGCAGGGCAACACAGGCTGTGCAGGAAATGCAACAGAGGAGGCAGGCCACCTTTACAGGGCCTGCCCTAAAAGAGCTCGCACCTATACACAGGTTACAAGACGGGCTGTTGCCAACACCCCCAGGGTGGGTGAGACCCCCCCCCCACTCCACTGCCAAGACCCAGCAGAAAGGGAGAACAGGGGTGAGGACAGCCCGACCACCTCGAGCCCTCAACCGTCGGACAGAGACCCCCAGCCCCCTGTGCAGAAGGGAGAGTCGATGGAAGAAGGGAAACAGCAGGAGGAATGGCAGGTGGTGAACAGAAGGAAACACCGGAGGGTTCTGCCCAAAGAGTAAAGGCCGGTGGGACGGGTAAATCCAAGAAAATAGTTATTTCCCAGACCTACACCAGCAACCTCACCTCGTCGGAGGAATAGGCGACATCGAGGACCCGACAATGGAGGCAGAGGAAGAAAACAGGTGAGGAAAACCGCAGAACGCCACAGCCAGGCTGCTGACAGGTACCCGGAAGAGGGACCATATTATCCTCATTCTAGCCTCTCTCCACTGGCTGCCAGTACAGTTCAGAGTTGATTTTAAGGTTCTCCTGTTTGTTTATAAAGCCCTATACGGGCTTGCACCCCCCCCCCCCCCCTATATCACAGACCTCCTTTCCCTTTACTCTGAGTGAGGGCAGAGTTACGGGGTATAGAAGAGACCCTGATGAGAGCCTCATTTATAGTCGAAGAGGGGAACCCCCATTCCCTGAAGAATGAGGACATCTCCGATGCCCTGGTTTGGAACACCTCATCCTAGGTGCAGATGCGGCGTAGACGGAGGAATTGGGTGTAGGGGATGGAGTGCTAACAGGAAGCAGGGTGGGAAGAAGTGTAGTCCAGATAGCCATGGGAGTCAGTGGGTTTATGGTGGATGTTGGTCAGAAGTCTGTCGCCTGTGATGGAGATAGTGAGGTCTAGAAATGGTAGGGAAATGTCAGAAATGGTCCGATGGAAGTTTGTGGTGAAATGGATGAAGTCAGTGAGTTCTGCATGGTTGCGGGAGGTAGCACCAATGCAGTCGTCGATGTAGCAGAGGTAGAGTTTGGGGATAGGGCCCGCGGTACGCCTCGAACGAGGATTGTTCGACGTACCCTACAAAGAGACAGGCATAGCTGGGGCCCATGTGCGTGACCATAGCGACGCCTTGGGTTTGGAGGAAATGGGAGGAGTCAAGTGAAAAGTTGTTGAGGGTAAGGACCAGCTCCGCTTGGCGGAGGAGAGTCTCGGTAGATGGGGATTGGTTGGTTCTGCAGTCGATGAAGAAACTGAGGGCTTTAAGACCTTCCTGGTGGGGGGATGGAGGTGTAGAGTGACTGGACATCCATGGTGAAGATGAGGGAGTGGGGGCCTAGAAAACGGAAGTCCTGGAGTCGGCGAAGAGCGTGTGAGGTGTCTTGGACATAGGTAGGGAGGGATTTAACCAGGGGGGATAGGATGGAGTCAAGGTATGTGGAAATAAGTTTGGTAGGAAACGAACAAGCAGAAACAATGGGTCTGCCAGGACAGTCAAGTTTGTGGATTTTGGGGAGAAGGTAAAATTGGGCCATGCGGTGCTGGGGAACGATGAGGTTGGAGACTTGGGAGGGCAGGGAACCAGAAGTGATGAAGCCACAGTGATAGTGTTTGAGATAATGTAATGTCATAGTAACAACATCCAAGCAGCTGGAGAACATCAATAGGATGAGCACCGTCTGTAGATGGAAAGGAATGGTCGACGTTTTGGGATTTGTCCTGATGTAGGGGTTCAACCGAAACATTGGCAATTCCTTTCCATCCACCTATGCTGCCTAATCTGTCGAATTCCTCTAGCAGATTGTTCCAGTATCTGCAGTCTTTTGTGTCTCCATGGTAACAGCTTGATCCTGCAACCACAATTCTGACGATGTGATACCCATGTGTGTTAATCAAAAGTCACTGTCCAATGTGAATTCTTTGTTTGCTAGTTGACAGTATAGAGGCCAACAGTGTACAACCTCTTTGTTAACTATTTTTACCAATTGAGATGCATCCAAGATGAGGCTGAAGCCAGGCAAAACTCTGCATGCTGGTCCCAGCAGTGGATCTGCAATCATTCATTACAATTGCTCCACTCTTTTAAACCTCTACTCCAAAAGCAGGATTTCTTATTATAACTGTGCTCACTAAACATTATTCAGTTTATCCTATATCTATACACTGTGGGAAGCTTTCATGTATAGTCTTTCCACTGACTGGATAGCATGCAACAAAAAAGCTTTTCCCTCTTCCTCGATACATGCAACAATAAATTCAACTAAACTAATTAATCCTTCAAGCTGTACCAAGTTAAATATAACGTTTACCGATTACAGATAATATGTTACATACATGACTCTGTTTATTGAGTTACAGGCAAACCAATTTCCAATTGCCACATTGGTATAGCTTGACGAAAATCCAATACATTTTAAATATTCTAACACTCAAAATTTGCTTTTGGTGTTGATATATATGTTATTTTTACTTGTGTAAGTAAATAACTTAAATAAAAAGATACACATCAACAAAAGTCCATTCTTTTGCCAAAGCTTTTACAATAATCTGATGAAATAAATTTTCTGAAAGTGAGAATCAACTTACCCAGGTTACGAAACAATGACCCACATCTTCTGGCAACTGCTCATACTTTTCCAGCTCCTTCAGAAATAAACTGTGGAGATATTTTTAAGTACATAAAACAATTTAAAAAATGCTATTTCCATTGTAGGATTTCAAACAGCTTTCGAGTCAATATGGCGAGGAAACTGTGCTGTTATTTTACAAATGGCTTGGTAAGGTTAGCGGGGGGAGGGGTGGTTGTGAAGGGAAGCAATATTAAAAAATGTAACACCACATTTATGTGCTATTTGCACTTCCATTCTCCTCTGCTCCTGAAGCCTTCTGCTTGACTTCATCTTTCCAATAAAGTTCCAATGTTGGTCTATCAAATCCGGTCAACTCAAACATCCATCTTAACTTGCGCTAAGCCCTTTCAACCCATCATCCTTGGCTTAACTGGCAGCCTATGTTGGTCAGCAAATGAACACCTTAATTTCTAAGTTCCCACAATTGCCTTTAAAATGTTGATGTTATCAAAACACAACCCCACCGCCCCACTTTTATGTTATATTCACTAGATGTCAGCACTTCTCCACTTCTGGCACTTTGCTTTCCTCACCATTTATTACTAATGATTGACAGTGGTGCCTTTTGCTGCTAAGGACATGGGGTTAAAAATTCCTTCCCCTAATGTCTCTACCTTGTTACCTCTCCTTTAAGATCATCCTTAAAGCTCAACTTTGATTCTAATAGTCTCCTTAATAGTTATTTGCCTCAGTGATTTATGTTTCTTGGACCTTTTCTATGTTAACTATATTCTATGCCAACTGTTATATTTTTTTCTCATTTTGTTGAGTGGGCTAATCATGTCCACCCATTAGGACAATGGATGAGGCAGAAGACCCTGCCAGAGAGACTTCTTCCAACAATTTCCAAAATGTGAATTTAGTATTCTTGCAAAGGCAACACAGGAATATAAACACCTCTATCCACATTTCCCCTGAATGAACGTGGGTGATTACAGCTTAATTACAACTTAATTTGTTCATGGAACTTGCAAAAGTACTGCTGTTTATACATTAAACATACTCACTTATTATGGAATTCACAGATTTCCTGCATGTTACCAAATATGATATGTTCTTTATTTACAATCCCAGGTGGAATTTCATCTACCCCACTGGTCATTTCCCAAAGATATGTCTAGATTAGAAAGAGAAAAAAAATATTCTTCAGGGATGTAATTACAATTATTTTAAAAGAAACAGCAGTAAATATTTTACTAGCAAGAGTTTTTATTAAATTCCTTAAACAACCTCTTGGTGAAATGGAACATTATGTAAAATAATGGAAACACTCAGGCAGCACATATGGGAAAAGAAACTAGAGTTAACAAAAACAGAAAATGGAGAAAATACCCAGCTGAACAGGCAGCATCTATGGGAAGAAGCAGCGTAAACATTTCAGGCCCTTCAGCAAAACCAAAAAGGAGATAAAATAAACTTATATAGCTGCTAGGAGGATGGGGAGGAGGGCTATCTCTGATAGCATAAAATTGGGATAACAATAGGAATAAAGTGTGGAACACAAAGTGCTGGAGGAACTCAGTGGTTCAGGCAGTATCTGTGGATAGATTGGAAAAACGGATTGTATTCAGGGGGAACAAAGCTGGAAATGAGTGCATGGTGTGGGACAAAGTTTGGCACGAGTGAGAGGGGGTTAATTGGTAGTTACGTGGATTAAATGACAAAAGCTTGTGATGAAAAGACAAATGGTTGTCAGATAAGGAGTGAAGACGTGTGAAATATAAAGCCAGAGAGAAGGAGACAGGAGGGAGGGGAAAGAAGAGAAATAAAAAGGAAATGAGAGACATGAGAGAGGGGAAAAGAGTTAGATGATTGGGACAGGATAGTGGGAGAAATGGGGGCGCATCGTGGTGATGCAGGGAAACACGAAATAGAGGGGGTATGGAAGTTTTATTTAAGATTGGGGATTTAAATATTCATACCATTGGGTTATAAACCAACCAAGCATAATATGAGATGCTGTTCCTCTAATAAAACATGTGGCCTCATTCTGACAACGAGGTGGCCAAGGGGAGAGAGGTCGGTATGGGAATGGGGAAGGGATCTAAAATGCTTAGCAACCAGGAAATCCAGCAGGCCTTGCTGGAGAGAGTGCATGTTCGGCAAAATGGTTGCCAAGTCTACGCTTGGTCTCGCTGATAAGCTGTAAAGAAGGTTTTCCAGTCCAGAGTGAATGGGAGCGGTTAGCGAGTGAGAACAGCGACAAAACTACATGGATAAAAGCATGCGACAGTTGTGAAACGCTAATGAGGCCCAATGTTAACCAGAGGTGCAGTGAGGACATAATTTCTGTCTTGGCACGTTGCAGTCTTCAGGACTTAATATCAAATTCAATAATTTCCTATAACTTGCTTTATCTGCTTGTATTGAAAATTGTTGGTTCTGCTATACATGTATCCTTCTGTAATATTAACTAAGTTTCTTACTTTTCAGAGAGTGCTCAATCTCTTGGATATTCCAGCATTCTCCTTTTGAAAACTGATTTCTCCAATTTTAGGTAACCTCCAACAACCACTCGCCCTCCCCTTTATCCCCCCCACACACACCACCCCTTCCCCCCCACCCCCTCTCCTGTGTCCCACCTGAACTCACACCCATTTCTCCCCTCTCCCTCCTCCTCCATTCTTCCCTCTAGCATAACAATTTTCAGTCTATCTTACACCTGCTGTAATCATTTGCCTTTGTTCCAACCATCTGCCTATCAAAGCAAAACCCTAGGTCTGTGTCTACCTATGACCTGCATGCTTTGTCCTGCCTCTCCTCTCTCCCAACTTTCGTCCAACCCCCCAAATCAATCTGAAGAAGGACCCCAACCGAAAACGTCACCTATCCATTTTCTCCAGAGATATTGCCTGACTCGCTGAGTTACTCTAACACTTTGTGCCCTTTTGTGTAATTCAGCATCTATAGTTTCTGTTTCTACACTTCTCCTTTTGGATTAAGTTTTCCACTTCATCTCTGACCTGATATTCACATCTGTAACATATCCCTTTCTTTGTTTTCTCTCAATCTGCCCTTATTAACTTTCAACTAGATTGCTCCACAAACAGCAAGATCACCTCAGCAATCCTTGCCTCACCCTACAGAAGATAATACTTTTGTTCCAACCATCCCTCCCACATCGTCTCTGCAACTTCAACTTGTTTTCCCACTTTACCAGTTCTAATTATAGTTTTAAAATCTGAAATGTTAACTGTTTATCTTTTCCTGCCTGACCTGCTGAGTGTTTCTAGTATTTCCCTGGTTCCAAGAAACATACCTCCAAACACTCTCGGAGATCCCGGACATAAGCTTTTTCAGTTTGTATCAATTCAGCCATAATGAATCTGGGGATAATTGCAGAAATTATGTTGTCAGAATTCATAATTGTTACTATTTTTTAATACTTTAAAAGTAAACGAATGAATTCCCAATGACCTATCCTTACATTAAAAAAATCAAATCTGGGTTTTGAAAACTCAAGTTTTCATGGGGCTGAATCAACCAGCAATCAGTTTGTGCCTGACTGTCTCCCAACAGTCACTGCCTGCCCGAGTGCAGAGCACCAAATGGCATTTGCCACTCGCACACAACAAGCAGCATATCCCAAGTGACTGCCGCCAGAAAATTATTACAGCTTCAACAGATGTGTGTCAAAGAAAGACAAGACGTAAACCATTGAACTCTGCCAGAACTTTTCACATGACTTTGAGAACAGGGCAGAAAATACATTTGGACACCCTCTTCAGAAAGTCATTGCTACCCTTCTGGACTTGATAATGAGCCCAGCCAGTTGCACAGGTATTTGACCATCAGGTTAATTTCAGATTCTCGTGTTTGCAGATGTGTAGAAGTTTAATTATTCCTTCGGTACAAATAGCTGAAGGTGAGCTGTCGCCTTCCAATGCTCTGGCTACAGAACTATTCTGACTAATATTTCTCTAATGATACATAACGTGAAAATCCTTCCATAGTTTGGGTACTAAATTGTCATGCACTCCATCATATCCACAAGACAAAACATTTTTCTTGGAAAATAATTACTAATATATATTTTGTTTTGATGGGATTCAAATTGTGACTATACCCATGATGATAGAACAGCATAGATTAGTGGTATATATATATCAATTCCATAATTTCATTTCACTGCATCAAATTGGCAAACTCAAAGCTAACTTGAAAGAAATCAGAACATACTCTTTCCTGCGAGCTGATTTACGCCTTTCTTCATTAAGCTCATGGGCAGCATCACGAAGTTTCACCTCTGAACCTGGAGCACTTGAGGGGATGATGTCCAAGTGCAAGTCTTTGCTCTGCATTGGATGGTCGAGAAGAAATATCTCAATAAACATGTATGAGAAATAAAGTGAAAATAAAAATACATATTGGCAGCATTTACTCACTGCTTTGGAGTCCAAGATACCCAGTGCTTTTTCTAATGCTACACGATACTTCTCCATACGGAGGGAGAAATCCCGGTATCTCTTATCCACTGCTGTAACCCAATTTTTGATTTCCACTGCATGGGAGTGCCCCTTATCACAAAATCCATCAGCCAGTTGTATCAACAGTTTCACACGATCTTTGGTTTGCTGTTAACAAAATAGGAGCATATTTAAAATAGTAGCAATTACATTTTCTTTTTGTGAACATCCATGAGAGTCAAGAGTGAACATTAAAGCTACCTTGTTTAAGACAGCAAAAAAACTGAACAATGATATTATCATTTGTGTAAAACTTTTATTTTCATCTAGAATAAAGCACACTCAAAGCAACATTCAAAGCAAAATAAAATTTGACGCTTCTCAACACACACGTCTTAAATGAATCATATGCAATCAAACTCAGAGAGCCCGTTTACCTTTGCAGTAATTTGGAACTCTTCATGATCTTTTAAAAGCTCCTGAGTGTGTGGGATGCTGGAGCCTGTGGATGTGTGCGTGGACAGGTAGAACTCCCCAGTATCATGAATCCACTCCAGAGCCTAAAAAATAATTGTACCACAATATAGATTTACATCACATTAAATGAGAACTAGACTAAATGGGACCCGTTCGGTCACAGTCACACGGGAGGCCTGGTTCCCCCCCCCCCCCCCCCGCCCCCCCAACGCAACCCGTTCCCCCAAAGCATATTCCACCATTCTGGGGAGGGGGCGTGGGGGAAGGGGTGGTGTGAGGGAGGGGGTGTGGGGGTGGTGGGGAGGAGGTATGTGGGGGAGGAGGTATGTGGGGGAGGGGGGGTGGGGAGGGGAGGTGTGGGGGAGGGGGAGTGGGGGGTGGGGGTGTGTTGGGGAGGGGGGTGTTGGGGAGGGGGGGTGTGGGGGAGCAGGGAGGTTGGGGGTTTAGGGGAGGATGGGGCTGTGGGGAAGGGGGGGTGTGAGGAAGGGGGAACCTTCACAACCTTTGTACTATTTCACCGATCGGAACAAAACCTATTTGACTTGCAGCAGAGGAGAATGGTGAGTAAGGTTGCGTTAAATCATAGCGTTATGGGGGATCGTTTTTGTGCAAATGTAGTTACAACGCAGACAGGAAGTGGTCAAGATGAGAGTTTAAGTAATATATAGGTATAGATGAAAATAATATATTTAATTCTAATGTTTTCAAAACTCATTTCTTACTCGCTGGTGAAGAATGGTGCAAAATTGAAGATTGTAGTGTAATAAAATTAAAATACAATTACGGAATGACGGAATGAGGTGTGTTTAAGAGCACAAATGCATAGCAGCTCCTCCAGGAAGTAGGGTGAAGGAGGTGATTGGTTCAGAACTTTGATAGCAGTGGGAGTGAGGCTGGTGTATGGACGTCTGAGCTTTCAAGCTCAAGTATCTTCTCCCATGTAGAAAAGAGAAAAGGGAATGGCCAGGATGACCTTCCTTGATGAAGGCAGCCCTCCAGTCTTCCTGCAATGCGCATGAAGATGGACTGGTTGGAAGGAAGCAATCTCTGCTGGTTCAGGCGGGCAAAACGGAGCAGTGGCCAGACTGACTGTGTTGCGTACCTTCAGAATACATTTCTAGAGTTTTAAGACAATTCCCACAGACATGCCAAATTCTTTCAAGACCTCTAAGAAAGTAAATACTTTCTGCATCTCCTTGATTGCTGATGAAGGGACCAGTTTAGGTTGCAGCTGATATGGATGCATAGGTACTTGGAGATGTTGATCACTTCCACGGTAGCTCTGTTAACGAGTATTGGGTTGTGCACTCTTTACTCACCCCCTCACATCCTTAAGTTAACCTCCAGCTCTTTCGTCTCAAAAGGCCTCGACGTTAAGGACCAAATTTGTGACCTGATGCTATGACACAAGGTTACTGATCTCTTTCCTATATCCTGTCTCATCTACACCCTTGACTGAGTGGCCAAGTACAATGTCAATTTGATCTTTAATCTTGCCGATGATCCTATTGTTGATCTGGCCAATAATAATGGGATCATCGGCAAAATTAAGATCGAATTGACATTGTACTTGGCCACTCAGTCAAGGGTGTATATAGGGTTTAGGCAAGGAACTGAGTATATAACCCTAAGCAGCACCAGTGTTGAGGCTCTAACTGGAGGATATGTTATGACTAATTCTAACCAACTGAGGCCTGCCTGTCAGGAAGTCCAGCAGCCAATTGCAGATGGAGGCCCCAAATGTACAGATGAGCTTATTCAGTATTATGGCTTTGAAGGCTGAGGTGTAGTCAATGAATAGCATCTGGAGGCAATTGTTAAGGTGTTCCAGAGCTGAACGTAGTGCAAGAGACATGGCATCCTCCGCATACCTAGTGCAAGGAGGCTAGATTGTCTAGATGACTTGGCATAGATGTGGGCCATTATGGGGCTTTCAAAGCACTTCATTATGGCCGATGATCGATAGTTAGTGAGACAGGTCACTTTATTTTTCCTGGGAATTGTAATGATGGAGGATTCCTTGAAGCAGATGGGTAACCTCCATCAATCCAGCAGCAGATTGTTCAAGTGATTGACAATACCGACAAAGACTGTGGCCAGTTGATCAGTGCACAATTTGACTTCTACCACTGAGTATGGAACAGAGCCAGCTGGGGTGGGAGGGGTGGGTGGTGGTAGGTGGAACTTTGTCTGCTTCTCTGGAATAGACGTGAACAGCATTGAGCTCACATGGCGGAAATGCACCATTTCCAGAGCTCGCCCCTGATTTTGACCTGTAGCCTGTGATGGTATTCAGGCATTGCCACAGTCGCGTGGCATCCACGTGATTGAATTGCTGTCTTGTGAATGTTTGACAACTGAGTAAAATTAGTCCTGTGCCACCTAGGCATTGCCAAGGAATGGTATGTAGATCACTGAAAAGATGGTAAGAGATGAATTCCCTTGGTAGATGAAAGGGATGGCATTTTACGAACAGGTATTTGCAGGTCAGGAGACCAGAGTTGAGCAAAGGCAGTCACATCAGTGCACCATGAAGCATTGACCAAAAACCAAATGCTGTCACCTTTCCCATTCCATGGGATAAATGGGGAAATGCTCAGTTTGTATATAGGGTTAGGTGAGTGAGGGGTGAGTTATGTTTCAGTAAAATAAAGAACACGGCAAACAGTTGAAAACTAATATTAAAAAAGGTGAGGGAAAAAGCAGTATATCTGGATTGTGTACTTTACACATCAAATAATCTTTCTTTGCATTAATGAGTTCAAGTGAATTGCTACAGTGGATGTGGATGTTCATCTCAACTTCAACTAATCATTAGAAATGCTGAAAGACTTAAGTGCAATTACATTTCCTATGAATATATAACATTTCCATACAGTTACATATGAATCCTGCTTACCCATAAATATGATTATTTAGTCATAGAGTGATACAGTGTTGAAACAGACCCTTTGGCCTAAATTGCCCAACAATGTCCCAGCTACACTAGTCCCACTTGCCTGCGCGTGGTCCATATCCCTCCAAACCTGTCCTATCCAGGTACCTGTTTATCTGTCTCTTAAATGCTGGGATTGTCCCAGCCACAACTGCCTCCTCTGGTAGCTTGTTCCTTACACCCCATGTGTGAAAAAGTTACCCCTTGGATTCATATTAAATATTTTCCTCTTCACTTTGAACACATGCCCTCTGGTCCTCGATTCCCCTACTTTGGGCAAGAGACTCTGTGCATCTACCCGATCTATTCCTCTCATCATTTTGTACACCTCTATATGATTCCCCCTTATCCTCCTGTGCTCCATGGAATTGAGATCCAGCTTAACCTTTCCCTATAGCTCACACCCTCTAGTCCTGGCAACATCCTCGTAAATATTTTCTGAACCCTTTCAAGCTTGACAATATCTTTCTTATATTATATGCCCAGGACTGAACACAATATTCTAAATGCAGTCTCACCAACATCTTATACAACTGCAACATGACCTCCCAACTTCTATGCTCAATACTCTGACAGATGAAGGCCAAAATGCCAAAAGCCTTTTTGATCACCTTATCAACCTGCGACTCGACTTTCAAAGAGCCATACACCTGTACTCCTAGATCCCTCTGCTCCACAACACTACCGAGAGACCTACCATTTACTGTGTAGGTCCTGCCCTTGTTCGACATCCCAAAATGCAACACCTCACACTTCTCTATATTAAATTCCATCAACCATTCCTCCGCCCACTTGGCCAATCGATCCAGATCCTGCTGCAATCTTTCTAAGTGTAGTGTTGCTGTAAAATGTAAGTAAATCCCAACCATGCTACTCAATTTTAGCTGAACATCAACCACTCCAGATTTGATTTTCAGGAAAATATTTTATGGATGGGACATCTCCTGTGTGTAAAAGAAAATGTTCTGACATTTTCAAAAGCAAATATTATAACCTGCTATAGAGAATCCTGGGGAACAAGGACATGGCAGACCAATTGAATAACTACTTTGGTTCTGTCTTCACTAAGGAAGACATAAATAATCTGCCGGAAATAGCAGTGGAACGGGGGTCAAATAAGATGGAGGAACTGAGTGAAATCCAGGTTAGCCGGGAGGTGGTGTTGGGTAAATTGAACGGATTGAAGGACGATAAATCCCCAGGGCCAGATAGTCTGCATCCCAGAGTACTCAAGGAGGTAGCCACAGAAATAGTGGATGCATTAGTGATAATTTTTCAAAATTCCTTAGATTCTGGAGTAGTTCCTGAGGATTGGAGGGTAGCTAATGTAACCCCACTTTTTAAAAAAGGAGGGAGAGAGAAAGCGGGGAATTACAGACCAGTTAGTCTAACATCGGTAGTGGGGAAACTGCTAGAGTCAGTTATTAAAGATGGGATAGCAGCGCATTTGGAAAGTGGTGAAATCATTGGACAAAGTCAGCATGGATTTACGAAAGGTAAATCATGTCTGACAAATCTGATAGAATTTTTCGAGGATGTAACTAGTAGAGTGGATAAGGGAGAACCAGTGGATGTGTTATATCTAGACTTTCAGAAGGCTTTCGACAAGGTCCCGCATAAGAGATTAGCATACAAACTTAAAGCACACGGTATTGGGGGTTCAGTATTGATGTGGATAGAGAACTGGCTAGCAGACAGGAGGCAAAGGGTAGGAGTAAACGGGTCCTTTTCAGAATGGCAGGCAGTGACTAGTGGGGTGCCGCAAGGCTCAGTGCTGGGACCCCAGCTATTTACAATATATATTAATGATTTGGACGAGGGAATTCAATGCAACATCTCCAAATTTGCAGATGATACCAAGCTGGGGGGTATAGTTAGGTGTGAGGAGGATGCTTGGAGGCTGCAGGGTGATTTGGATAGGCTGAGTGAATGGGCAGATGCATGGCAGATGCAGTACAATGTGGATAAATGTGAGGTTATCCACTTTGGTGGCAAAAACATGAGGGTAGACTATTATCTGAATGGTGGCAGATTAGGTAAGGGGGAGATGCAACGAGACCTGGGTGTCATGGTACATCAGTCATTGAAAGTAGGCATGCAGGTGCAGCAGGCAGTGAAGAAAGCAAATGGTATGTTAGCATTCATAGCGAAAGGATTTGAGTATAGGAGCAGGGAGGTTCTACTGCAGTTGTACAGGGTTTTGGTGAGGCCACACCTGGAGTACTGCGTACAGTTTTGGTCTCCAAATCTGAGGAAAGACATCCTTGCCATAGAGGGGGTACAGAGAAGATTCACCAGACTGATTCCTGGGATGTCAGGACTTTCATATGAGGAAAGATTGGATAGACTCGGTTTGTACTCGATGGAATTTAGAAGATTGAGGGGGGATCTTAAAGAAACCTACAAAATTCTTAAGGGGTTGGACAAGCTAGATGCTGGAAGATTGTTCCCGATGTTGGGGGAGTCCAGAACAAGGGGTCACAGTCTAAGGATAAGGGGGAATTCCTTTAGGACCGAAATGAGGAAAACATTCTTTACACAGAGAGTGGTGAGTCTCTGGAATTCTCTGCCACAGAAGGTAGTTGAGGCCAGTTCATTGGCTATATTTAAGAGGGCGTTAGATGTGGCACTTGTGGCTAAAGGGATCAGGGGATATGGAGAGAAGGCAGGTACGGGATACTGAGTTGGATGATCAGCCATGATCACATTGAATGGCGGTGCAGGCTCGAAGGGCCGAATGGCCTACTCCTGCACCTATTTTCTATGTTTCTATGTTTCTATGTTTTATTGAGCTATTATTTGAAAGCAATTTTTTCAACAATTACCTAAGAATGAAAAATGCATGAATTGTAAGTGAGTACATTACGTCTTTCTCTTTCATCCAAACATCTAAAATACATTGAAGGAATTTCAAATAAAAGAGAAAAGCAGTAAAAGTAAAAATTCTTAAATCAATTGGAGATACCAAGGTGAATTACTGGAACCCATTCAGGGCCAAGTCAGGTTTGAATGCTTTGAATGCTTTATCCACTTTGGTAGCAAAAACAGGAAGCCAGATTACTATCTAAATGGTGTCAAGTTGGGAAAAGGGGAAGTACAACGGAATCTGGAGGTCCTTGTTCATCAGTCAATGAAAGATAGCGTGCAGGTACAGCAGGCATTGAAGAAAGCAAATGGCTTATTGGCCTTTGTAACAAGAGGAGTTGAGTATCAGAGCAAAGCGGTCCTTCTGCAGTTGTATAGGGCCCTAGTGAGACCACACCTGGAGTATTGTGTGCAGTTTTGGTCCACTTGAGGAAGGCCATTCTTGCTATTGAAGGAGTGCAGCGTAGTTTACAAGGTTAATTCCCGGGATGGCGGAACTGTCATATGCTGAGAGAACGGAGCAGCTGGGCTTGTATACTGGAGTTTAGAAGGATGAGAGGGGATCTTATTGAAACATATAAGATTGTTAAGGGTTTGGACACACTAGAGGCAGAATACATGTTCCCGATGTTGGGGGAGTCCAGAACCAGGGGCCACAGTTTAAGAATAAGGGGTAAGCCATTTAGAACGGAGACGAGGAAACACGTTTTCTCACAGAGAGTTGTGAGTGTGTGGAATTCTCTGCCTCTGAGAGGGGTGGAGGCCGGTTCTCTGGATACTTTCAAGAAAGAGCTAGATAGGGCTCAAAGATAGCAGTCAGGGGATATGGGGAGAAGGCAGGAACAGGGTACTGATTGGGGATGATCAGTCATGATCACATTGAATGGCGGTGCTGGCTCGAGGGGCCGAATGGCCTACTCCTGCACCCATTGTCTATTGTCTATCTGATTACATTTCCTTTCTTTGTTTTCAGTTGTCTAACAGTAAAGATGAATTATAAAATAATAACTCTATTGTCATAATCCTCTCCAAAAAATACATAACGTACCTGTTTAGCACTCCTCTCAAAGACCACATATTGCTGGCACTGGTCCAACCTCTTCTTCCTCATGGTCCAAAAATGCAACACTCGATTCTCCCTTTGCAATAGCTCATTAAGAATGTCTGCAATGTGCAAAATAAATATGCCATTAAAATTCAGATGTGTATATGCTAACATAAAAGTGAACAAATGAGAAAGCAAAACTACAAGAGCTGACAAGTAGGCAGAGGCCACGGTTAACAGTAGAGCTTTGTCTGGAGAAGGATAACCAGTTATCATTATACAGTACCCCGGCATAGAAAAACATCCCAAGGAATTCTTAAAGGCATAATCAAAAACATTAAGACCCATCAAAGAGAAAGTTTCAAGGAGATTGCTAAAGGAACAATGATGGAGGAAAGATTTACAGATGTCAACAAATACTTATTTTTTACAGAACAGCTGGAGGTCATTTGGGCCATTGGTACCATTTATCCTTGTGATGAGGAAGGAGGGAAGTGCATCTTATGGCAACTCACAAAGTGCTGGAGCTACTCAGCTGGTCAGGCAGAACCTGTGGAGGGAATGGGTAGACGATATTTCGGGTCAGGATCCTAAACGTTGTCTGTCCATTTCCCTCAACAGATAATGCCTGACCTGCTGAGTTACTTCAGCACTTTGTGTTTTGCTCAAGATTCCTGCAACAGGTTAGTTCCTTGTGTGTCTATGGAAACCCCGTCAAGGAGAGAACATGCAAATCCCGCACTATTCCACGGTGTTGCTTCTTGTTCTTCTTCTTCTTCTTTCGTGTGGCGTGCACAGCCTAAAGTTGTAGGACAACTTGTTCTATTTAATCTTCCATATGTGCACGTCGAGTTGATTGCAGTAGTCGAAACAGTGCTTCATTTACAGATAAGCTTCTATGATTCTACAATAAACCCCCAGTCCTGACACAATAATGATAAAATCTCACTTTTCACTTGTTGCTCAGGTGCTTTGACATGACTCATCATTCCTGGCATGTTAACACTGTTTCTGTGGAGATATTTCAGGAAAACATCGGCATTCCTCCGAGCTAAAGTGCAGGCCTATAATTAAAAAAGTCAACCAACATTAGTCAGAAAAATTACATTATGCATCTGCCATCTGCTCAGTTCAGATCTACATTAACATAAACATTTTTACTGTTGCATCTATCTATCTATCTATCTATCTATCTATCTATCTATCTATCTATCTATCTATCTATCTATCTATCTATCTATCTATCTATCAGTATATTATATATATATAACGAAAACACTAATCTTGTTTGTTTCTATGTCTGTCTGTGTGTCTGCGTGTGTGGATGTGTGCCCATGTGCTCCCGGGACACGATAGCGGTGTGCCAAAACGGTACACGATAGCGCTACAATTTTTGGACCACCTTACTCACAATTGTCCTGTGTTGTGTTTTTTTTTAAATCAATTTTCGTCCAGATTGATGTTATATTTTATAAGTTATTCACATTTTCAACTTTATAAATTTAACTTCTCATTGTGAAAAATCCAATTCCAACTTGCTGCCCCTGCCTATTACAATGTTGCAATTTACAGGACATTGAGTCCTTTCATTTGTAACTTTGTAATGGGCAGGGGCAGCAGGTGCAATTGGATTTTTAAGAGGGGGGGAGTTATGGGGGATATGGGGAAATGAGCCGCCCCTGTGCAGTTGGGGGCTATGGGTAAGTGGTGAAATATTGCCTTGCGGGAACGGGTTCAGTAGGGGGCGGGTGAGTGGTGGAATATTGCTTTGGGGAACGGGTTGTGTTGGGGGACCACATCTCCCGTGGGGGCTATGGGTGAGTGGTGGAATATTGCATGGGGGAACGGGTTGCATTGGGGGACCAGGCCACCCATGTGACAGTGACCCAATGGATCTTACTTGGTCTAGTATATATATTACTAAAACTCTCATCTTGTTTGTTAGTATGTCCGTGTGTCTGTGAGTGCAATCCGGAAATTACCCCAAAACAGTACACGATAGAGCTACAATTTTTGCCCCGCCTTACTCACCATTATCCTGTGATGTGCATATTTTACAAGTTATTCACATTTTAAACTTTAAAAATTTCACTTTAAAAAATCCAATTCATCTTGCCCTGCCCGTTACAATGTTACCAAATGACAGGACTGCCAGTGCAATGAGAGATTTGTTACATTATAGGAGAGGGAGAGAGTGGGGAGGGGAGGAGGAGAGGGGAAAGTAGACGGAAGGTTAAGAGGAGGGGGGAGGGAGTTCTGGGGGATGAGGGGAAATGAGCCATGCCTGCGCAGTTGGGGCTATGGGTGAGTGGTGGAATATTGCATTGGTGGAACAGGTTGCATTGAGGGTAAGGATTAGTGGTGGAATATTGCGATGGGGGAATGGGACCCAACAGGTCCCACTTGGTCTTTGATTATAAATCCCTTGCAAGAACCAACTCACCCTTGGGGTTGGGATGACATGTTAGCCTTAAGACAAGTCCTCACTGGTTGCAGTATACTCAGTTGGATAAGCAGTAGAACGTTTACCAGATGATTACAGTAATAACATATATTTCTCACAACACAAGAAATCGAGCCTGCTCCATTATTATGGCTGATTATACATCCAAAGGGGATTTTCCTGAATTATCCTCATATCCCTAGATTTCCTTAGTATTCAGAAATCAATTAATTTCTATGTTGAATGGACTGAGCCAGCACAGCCTCCAGTCGGATTTGCTGAGCATTTCCAAAACTTCTGACCTACATTTCCACTGCTTTTACATCCTCTGCTTGCTTTCATTGAAATTTCCCTAATTAGCCTACCACTAGATAGCTTCATCAAATGTTTATCACCATGGCAACCATATCTTATCCTATCAAATATATCTATTTGTTCTACCCATCCCTCCCTCTCCCTCCAAGTGAATAATTTTCTGTATTTCCCAGTTCTGGGGAGAGATCATCAATCAGTTTTGTGGAATAATGATTGAGAGCAATAGCTTTGCTGCCATTACTCTCACAAATTCCAAATGTGATGGATTGAACTTGTGAATTATGCATGCACCTGGTAATTTAAAAGAACCAGGGAAATTTGTGCATAAACATTGTTTCTATTCAGTTACAATCAAGAAATGTTACTCATTAGTCTGAATCAGTAAAAAGAGATACAGTTCTTTGTCACGCCTGACCATCAAGGCTGAGCAGGTGAGGAAAGACCCGAGCAGGCACCACCCAGGCAAAGCCACGGGTCCCAATGGTGTCAGACCTAGGGTACTCAAGACGGAGTACTCCAGCGTATCTTCAACCTGAGCCTGAGCCTGGAGAGGGTTCCTGTGATGAGGAAGACATCCTGCCGGATTCCTGTACCAAAGAGGACGTGCCCCAGCTCCCCCAATGACTATAGACTGGTGGCGCTGCCTTCACACATCATGAAGTCCCTGGAGAGGCTGGTGCTCACTCATCTGTGACCACTGGTTAAACCCTACCTGGACCCCATGCAGTTCGCTTACCAAAAAAAGATGGGGGTTGAGGACGCCATCATCCACCTACTCCATAGTTCATATGCTCACCTGGATAAGCCAGGAAGCATTGTGAGTCATGTTTTTTTAACGCCATCCAGCCTGCATTGCTAGGGAGCAAACTGCCGAAGACGGGTGGATGCTCCATTGGAGTCCTGGATCACCAACTACCTGATTGGACGACCACAATATGTCAGGCTGCATAACTGCGAATCGGACATGGTGGTGAGCAACACAGGGGCCCCACAGAGGATTGTCCTTTCTCCCTTCCTGTTTACCATCTATATCTCAGACTTCAAATATAACTCCGTCTCCTGCCACCTGCAGAAGTTTTCAGATCACTCTGCAATTGTGGGCTGCATCAGTTAGGGGAGGGAAGCTGAATATAGAGGTGTAGTCAACAACTTTGTTGAGTGGTGTGGGCTGAATCACCTGCAGCTCAACACCGTCAAGAGTTAATGGGGGACTTTAGCAAGAGAGGAACATCCCTGTGCCCTGTCTCCATCAATGGTGTGGATGTGCAGTTTACCAGGGAATACAAATACCTTGGAGTGTACCTGGACTGTAAATTGGACTGGTCCAAGAACGCTGAGGCCCTGTAGAAGAAGGGACAGAGCCGGCTGTACTTATTGAGAAGGCTCTGCTCCTTTAATGTCTGCAGTAAGATGCTGCAGATGTTCTACCAATCGGTGGTAGCCAGTGCTATCTTCTTCGCTGCCGTGTGCTGGGGCAGCAGTGCAAAGGCTGCGGACGCCAATATGATAAACAAACTCATCAGGAAGGCTGGTTCCGTCCTGGTGGCGGAGTTGGATTTATGGGAGGTGGTCTTGGAGGGGAGGATACTCCTTAAACTGCGGAACATCCTGGACAAGACAGGTCACCCCCTCCATGACACACTGGTCAACCTGAGGAGTACCTTCAGCAACAGACTGGTTCCACCAAGATGCAGGGAAAGAATATCACAGAAGATCAAACTTTATAACCACCGCCACCCCCCCCCCCCCAAATTCTTTCCACATCCCGCAAGCTTTTCCATTCGTCACTTTAATGTCATGTTTCATGTCAGATTCAGATTCAATTTTAATTGTCATTGTCAGTGTACAGTACAGAGACAACGAAATGCATTTAGCATCTCCCTGGAAGAGCGACACAGCAAATGATTTGAATAAATAACAATAAGTGTCCGGGGGGGGGGGGTGATTGGCAGTCACCGAGGTACGTTGTTGAGTAGCGTGACAGCCGCCGGAAAGAAGCTGTTCCTGGACCTGCTGGTTCGGCAACGGAGAGACCTGTAGCGCCTCCCGGATGGTAGGAGGGTAAACAGTCCATGGTTGGGGTGAGAGAGGTCCTTGGCGATGCTGAGCGCCCTCCGCAGACAACGCTTGCTTTGGACAGACTCAATGGAGGGGAGCGAGGAACCGGTGATGCGTTGGGCAATTTTCACCACCCTCTGCAATGCCTTCCGGTCGGAGACAGAGCAGTTGCCATACCAAACTGTGATGCAGTTGGTAAAGATGCTCTCGATGGTGCAGCGGTAGAAGTTCACCAGGATCTGAGGAGACAGATGGACCTTCTTCAGTCTCCTCAGGAAGAAGAGACGCTGGTGAGCCTTCTTGATCAGAATTGAGGTATTGTGGGTCCAAGAGAGGTCGTCGGAGAGGTTGACTCCCAGGAACCTGAAGCTAGAAACACGTTCCACCTCCGTACTGTTAATGTGGATGGGGGTGTGCGTGCCGCCCCTGGACTTCCTGAAGTCTACAATGAGCTCCTTGGTCTTCTTGGAGTTAAGGGCCAGGTTGTTGTCAGCGCACCATGCTGCTAAGTGCTGGACCTCCTCCCTGTAGGCCGACTCATCGTTGTTGCTGATGAGGCCAATCACCGTTGTATCATCTGCATACTTGATGATGGTGTTAGTACCATGTACAGGTGTGCAGTCATAGGTGAAGAGGGAGTAGAGGAGGGGGCTCAGCACACAGCCCTGTGGAACGCCGGTGTTCAGGGTGAGGGTTGAAGAGGTGTGCTTGTCTAACCTAACAGACTGGGGTCTGTTGGTTAGAAAGTCCAGTATCCAGTTGCAGAGGGAAGGAGCGATGCACAGATTACCGAGTTTGGCGATCAATTTTGATGGTATAATGGTGTTGAATGCTGAGCTGTAATCGATGAACAGCATTCTTACGTAAGTGTCTCTGTTGTCGAGGTGGGAGAGGGCGGAGTGAAGTGCCGTTGAGATGGCATCCTCCGTACTCCTGTTCTTGCGGTAGGCAAACTGATAGGGATCCAGTGTGGGGGGTAGGCAGCTTTTGAGGTGTGCCAGGACCAGCCTCTCGAAGCACTTGGTGATGATGGGGGTAAGTGCAACTGGGCGGAAGTCGTTGAGGCTTGCCGCAGTGGAGTGTTTTGACACTGGAACGATGGAGGTGGTTTAAAGGCACGTGGGGACAACTGCCTGGGCAAGTGACAGGTTGAAGATATCAGTCCAGACGTCTGCCAGCTGCGCCGCACAGACCCTGAGCACGCGCCCGGGGATGCCGTCAGGGCCAGCAGCTTTACGTGCATTAGTCCTACTCAGTGCCACGTATACGTCGTAGGGGGTGAGTGTGAGGGGTTGGTGATCGGCAGGTAGCACAGCCTTGATGGCTGTCTCTAGATTGTCCCTGTCGAAGCGGCCATAGAAGTGATTGAGCTCCTCAAGGAAGGAGGCGTCGCTTGATGTGGGGGTGGTGTTGGCGGGTCTGTAGTCCGTGATGGCCTGGATGCCTTGCCACATGCGTCGGGGGTCGGAGTTGTTGTTGAAGTGCTCCTCAATCCTGAGCTTATGGCAGTGCTTGGCCTTCTTGATGCCCCTCTTCAGGTTAGCCCTGGCTGAACTGTAGGCTCGAGCATCGCCTGACCTGAAAGCGGTGTCCCGTGCTTTCAGCAGTAGCCTGATCTCGCTGTTCATCCATGGCTTCTGATTCGGGAATATGGTCACCTGTTTGAGGGAGGTGACACTATTGATGGTGGAGTTTATAAAGTCCAGAACAGAGGATGTGTAGGAGTCAATGTCCGTGTGGGAGTCAAGGGTGGCCTGGGCTGCAAACGCCTTCCAGTCAGTGTTTCCAAAACACTGCTGAAGTGTGAAGTCCGCTTCCTCTGACCAGACTTTAACTGTCCTCACAGTTGGTTTAACCCGTCTGATGAGTGGGGAGTACTTAGGGATGTATTTTGTGTTTTATGAATTTTGCATTTTTATGACTGTTGGCAGATCAATTTCCCTCCAGGGATAAATAAAGTTCTATCGTATAGGGAGTCATGTTTCTTCATCTAAGAAAATTGATTTTCTTTTCAGAAAATGTTCAGGAAAGTGATCAATTTAAAAACAACCATTTCTGGAAATCACAGTGGAACTGTTTTCTACAATTGTTATTGTATATGATTTTTTTTTAAATTGCTTATGAGATATTTCCTAACCACATATGGTGAATGTCAATTTGGAAATGAGCAACAATGACCAAATAGGCAAAGATTTCACTTACTTTGAGAAAGGCTTCTTTTTGTTCCAGGTGCTTGCTGATCATGGGTGTCACATGATCACATTCGGAATTTGGACCAAGCTTATCGATTCCTCCGCACCAGTCCTCTTCTCTTTTGTACTCCTGTTCCAGACTCTCCAGAACACTGCAGACCTATTCAAAGAACACATTACCTAAATTGATCTTTTCTTAACAGATGTATCTATTGATTTAATTTACTAATAAAGACATATCTGATGCATCAATTAAGCAAGCTGCTATGTTCCAGAAAGCATCATACTTAGAATCATAAGAGTCATAGTGATACAGTGTGGAAACAGGCCCATCAGCCCAACTTGCCCACACCTACCAACATGTCCCATCTACATTAGTCCCACGTGCCTGTGTCTGGCCCATATCCCTCTAAACATATTCTATCCACATATTTGTCAAATTGTTTCTAAAAACGTTGCGATAGCATCTGCCTCAACTACCTCCTCTGGTACCCATCATGTACAAAAGGTTACCCCTCAGGATCCTATTAAATACTTCCCCCCTCACCTTAAACCTGTGTCCTCTGGTTCTTAATTACCCAACTCTGGGCAAGAGACTCTGTGCGTCTACCCAATCTATTTGTCACATGATTTTGTACACCTCTATAAGATCACCTCGATAAGATCACCCCTTATCCTCCTGTGCTCCAAGAAATAGAGTCCTAGCCTGCTCAACCTCTCCCTGTAGCTCAGGCCCTCGAGTCCTAGCAACATCCTCGTAAGTCTTCTCTGTACCCTTTCCAGCTTGACAACATCTTTCCTGTAATATGGTGACCAAACTGAACACAATACTCTAAATGTGGCCTCACCAATGTCTTATATAACTGCATCATGAACTCCCACATACTCAATATGTGTAGGAAAGAACTGCAGATGCTGGTTCAAATTGAAAATAGACACAAAATGCTGGAGTAACTCAGTGGGACAAGCAGCGTCTCTGGAGAGAAGGAATGGGTGATGTTTCGGGTCGAGACAACTTATTCAGACTCAATATTCTGACTGTGAAGGCTAATATGCCAAAAGCCGTTTTGACCACCCTATCTATCTGTAATGCCCCTTTCAAGGAACTATTTACCTGCACTCCTCGATCTCTCTGCGCTACAACCCTCCCCAGAGCCCTACCATTCATCGTGTATATCCTGACTATGTTAGACTTCCCAAAATGCAACACCTCACATTCCATCAAGCATTCCTCAGCCCACCTGCCCAACCAATCAACATTCTGCTGCAATTTTGGACTATCATCTTCATTATCTACAATACCTTTTGTGTCATCTGGAAACTTGCTAATCATGCCATGTACGTTCTCATCCAAATCATTGATATAGATAACATACAGCAATGGACCCAGCACTGAACCCAAAAAGTCCGAAAAGCAACCTCCCACCATCACCCTCTGTTTCAAGAGTCAAGTGAGTTTTATTGTCATATGTCCCAGATAGAACAATGAAATCTTACTTGCTGCAGCACAACAGCACAAATAAGTAAACACAATACACTGTAAACAATATCATAATTATAATCTTTCCACAAAGCCAATTTTCTATCCATTCATCTTTCTCTCCTTGGGGCCCATGTGATCTAACCTTCCAGGGCAGCCTGCGATGCAATACATTTCTCAATTCTTCTTCATGCACTTCTCAATTCTTGTTGGAGCTCTACTCAAATCTAAGTTAAATGCATTCAATCACATTTCTTGAGTGCCTCAACAATGGAGAGCCAGGGGGTAAACTACTACCCAGCAACTACTCAGCCCCTTATCACTCTATAGTCTCTATAAAGTCATCATATATCTAGACCATTGAGACGTCCATCAATTTGATTGTACATATTTAATGATAGTGTTGTAGTTGCATTTCAGGGGGAGATGGTTCGAATCTTTCTTCCTGGAGAGAGCATTGTGTGACATTTGTGAGGTGCAAATGTAGTATCATTTGTACAATCCTAGATGTTGGTCTTGTCTATGAAAATATGTTTTCTGCCCAACTAGAAACAGACAGTAACTAATGAAAGTTCAAACTTTCTTGAGGCCTGGTTTCTGAAGCTAAATGATTGGAGTAATTCCAGGAGCAAAATTTGAAGTTATAATCCCAGAAACAACAACAGAACTGCATGCTCATCACCACACCATCCTGAAAGAAAGGAACAAGGCTGAATAACTAGAATGCAGAACTACCAAGGCCATTTACTGGCATGCCTAATGTAGCTGAAGGACATAAAACTGTTTGAAGTCAAGCTTAAACCTTAAACCAGATGTCTGGTTAAATTTAGTTCCCTATTTACATGCCTGTGAACAATTACTCATTTCCAACCAAAATCATACCTTTTAGATTAAATACGTATTTTTTAACAGTGGGAGTATTTCAAAGCTGCATGCTTGTTAAAAGACAAAATTATATGGTGGGCCAAAACAGAGGGACATGTTCAAAAATTTGTCCCATCTCCTGATCAGAATTGAATAAACATATATACTTATACATAGTAATGCCGACACTCATCACTGAATCACAATTGAATGACAACCAAGAGAGATATTGGAGCCATATAGCTACCATACAACAATAATTTAGCAAATTAATACTTTAGGAAAAGAGAGATTAAAAATTATTGAAAATAAAAATGCCGACATCTCATAAAGCACAATCCACGTGACCAATTTCAAGATCCAAATTGTGTTCATTTCTGAACTTGGAATTTTTTCAATACTGTTAAAAGCCATTTCCTATTCCTAATCTAATTAGATATAAAAAAGGTGGTTCTTGGCTTATTCAAAGTGAATCAACAGACTTATGGAACAAGCTGCCAAAGGAAGTGGTGGAGGTGGGTATAATTATGACATTTAAAAACACTTGGAAATATATATTTTTTAAAAGAAAGTGCTTGAGTAACTAAGTGGATCTGGCAGCATGTCTGGAGGACATAGATAGGTGACCTTTTAGGTCGGGACCCTTCTTCAGACTAGTTAGGCTGAAGTGCCTATTTCTGTGCTGTATGCAGGGGCCGCGGAACGTTTTTGTAGGTGGGGGGGGGGGGGGGGGGGGGGGGAGGCTGAGCGATCCCTGATCACCGGCCTTGGGGGTACCAGGTGAGGGAGCGGAGCAACCGAGCAGGAGGAGTGCGGCACAATTATTATCTTTTGTTATTGCTCGACCTCCAAAAACTGGGGGGATAATACAGGCCATCCCCCAACTCAAAAAGTGGGGGGATATAAGGGGTGTGGGTCGGCAGCGCCTACACATGGGGCCGGGTGGAGCAGGGCCGCGGCTTGGGACAGAGGGCACACCGGGACGAAAACCCGGCAACAGAGTGCAGCAGAGTTGGGGACAGTCTTGTTCCCCCGCCCACCCAGAGTCACTGCACCGGCACCCCGACCCCCCCCCCCCCCCATCCCTGAGAGAGAGTCGGCCCCTCTCTTAGGGCTGACTCTCTCTCTCGAAGCCGACACTCTCTCTCAGGGCTGACTCTCTCTCTCTCTCTCTCTCTCTGGGCCGACCCTCCCTCCCTCTCAGGGCCGACTCTCTCTTTCTCCCTCCCTCTCGCGGCCGACTCTCTCTTTCTCCATCCCACCCTCCCTCCTTTCCGCTCAGCGACTAATCACAGCGCTTTGTTCACTGCCCCATATCTTGACTGTAAACCGCGCTGTGATTGGCTGTGGAGGGGAGGGAAGGTTTTGGGGGTCAGTCATGGGGGCAGCCACGGCTGGTTGTGGTTTTGCTGCGTTCACTGTGAGCTTGTTTTGAGATTCTGGATGCCGGAGGTCCTCAGAAGAAGAGAAAAATACGCCTGCAGGCCGGATCATTTCAGGTTATGAAGCATTTCTCGCCAAAATAGTGGAGGGGCGGCAGCCCCCAAGCCTCCCCGGTTCCGCGGCCCACGGCATGGCTCCAAGACTCTGATGATTATGGGCATCACTGATCCTTCTAAACAGTTTCCTGTGCTGATAGAGGCCATTATTATTTTATTACACAAAGTACACATAAAGAAAGTAGTCAATGTCCTCAAATAACATCAGAAACCAAGTATTTCAAATTCATAGATGAAAAACTTAAATACTTAAACTGTATCAGCTGAGAGTTATTTGGTAGCACAATAATCAAAGCTAACACTAAAAATATTGCAGTCTGATGTATCAGCTGGTCTCTCGTATGGACCCACAGCATCATTGCACAGAAGAATAGGGGAGTCATTCCAAGTGTTCCAGTTAACATTTATCGCCGACTTAACATTGCTAGAATAAAAATGAACATCATCATAATTGTACTTGTGGAAGCTTGCTATTCACATACTGGCGGCTACATTATTGACATTACATAGGGTGTAACCTTCAATGCCTGTCAAGACATGAAAAGTAGCAGAGATATGCCAATCCTACCTTTTCTTTTAACTGTTGATTTATTTTTTTAATTGACCATTAAAAGGTTTGCTTCAATATTTTATGAACAACCCATAATCAACACTATTTCATCCGTATAATCTATCCCAATATTTCATATTTGTGGAGTAGATGTAGTCACTGTTCTCATTTCATTTTTATATAATTCATAATTTAAAAACAAAAAAAAATCATATTTGAATGGGACAGAATACAACTACAAATTATATTGTTTTAAGAATGTTTCATTCTTGTTCTAATGTTGCAAAATAGCTTGTGTTAATACCTGTAGTCCCATAGGTGTTATGCTTATGTTATTTCATATTAATTTAATGCAGACTTACTTTCTAAATTTCATATACTTCAAGGGTATTGTGTTGGGTTTCTAAAATTTCCATTTGATGAGGGACCTTTTATAATCATTACACAAACACAATAATACTCACAATCTGGGTTAATACATCACTTGTAAACTTAGAATTATTTGCTTACCTGTTCAGAAGTTTTATAAAATGCAACTGAGGCATTAACAAGCTTTAACCGATCCTCCATCTTGAGCATGAGCTGTTGCCAGTTGGAAGCCACCTTCTCTGCACATTCTCGGATCATCTCCATATCATAGTGATTAGCCTGCAGTAGGCCTTCTGCTTTCTGCTGCACTTGAAGGGCACTTTGATGAGTTTTCTATTGTAAAATAAAAGTGAAAAAGAAACATAATTTCAAATTATCAATGCGTTTTACTGGCTGAGAATAACTCAACAAATAAATTGTTCCAATAAAGCTTTCTATTTTTTGAGGTAAATCAATTGCCGCTTTGCAGATGTGCTCTTAAATCGAGCAACTTCTAATTCTGGTGAAAATATAAACTGCAAATAATCTTTTAAAATTTGTTTCAGAGGACTGAAACAAATCAGATACTGAATATAGAAGCTGATCATTTAACTATTCCTGAAATTGTTGAAGGCAATTCAAAAAGGATTGAATATCAGCAACATTGTGGTCACCAAAGATACTCAGTGAGAATCAGGACAAAGAAGTGACAGCAGAAAATAGACATAACCTTCATAACTAACAACAAAAAATGGCCCCGCAGAAGCGTCCACGTCGCGGGGCTAGAAACTGGAAGAATCCTGAGCTAATTCTGCTACCACCATCTACTGCGACAAGTGATGGCTTCCACTGACTGTCGCCGGAAGCTTGCGTCCTTTAGAGGACGGACGATGACAGCGAGGTTAACATTTGTAACAAGATGGACACGAAAAGTAACTACTAAAAATAAGTTTGTGCATCAGTGGATATGCACATTAGATGAATCAGAGTTTCACGCATTTTGATCTTCAAGTGTTGCAAAATACATGGTGCAGTTTTGGTCCTGTGGTAGTGAAGATTAATTGGGAAAATTAGACTGTTGAGGAGGGAGGAAGTGCTGGTGTCAGATGACACTGAAAATAACGCAGGCTTAGTTACTGATATATATCAGTTGACGTCTGAATTCCAGTGACACTTTTCCCCATTATTTCCAAAATGACAAGTTGTCCATAGATTGATCGAAAGTGCAAAGCAAAATAGAAAAGGGTAAATAATAGGAAGTAACTCATTGTTTAATCATTTTTCAATTAGCACAGAGGTCAAAACATCAACTAGTGGATATCTTGACATGGCCATCGTGGTTCCCTCTCATTCCAGGCCAATGGAAAAATGTGGAAAATTGAGTGCTTGAGGGTGGGGGCAAGTGAATGCTAACATAGGAATAATCTTGTGGTAGAGATAATGCAACCTCCAGGCATTTTCATTCAAATCGTCAACAAATGAAGGAAATAATATTGCACTCCAACACACCATCAATTATAATATTCTCCCAAATAACAGCTACAAATCTGCACCACTCAAACAAAGTGTTTTTTAATTCCTGGAAGCATTCTGCATTCTAAGCTATTTATGACATTATAAATAATGTTCTTACAAGAGCACTTGCAGAGTCCATCACAGAAACCCGTTTCAAAGAAAGTAGAAGTTCAAAGAAACTTAATTTTCCTAACTAACTGTCCTGAAGTCATTTTCACCCTCAATATTTTCAATAATTTGCCATCTTCCTCTCAGCTGGGACTTTTCCGAAATGCAAAGTCCAATAATTATATATTTAAGCAATAATATTCAATTTGATGTGATCTTGAGAGTACATAATATTTTCTGTGGTATTCATAACACAACAATAACACAAAAGATATTTGCTTTGATTGCACCTACCAACATGCATACATTATTATATTACAGTTAATATGTACCAAGGGCAAATTTTTGTTCCAGTGCTCCCCATTCCCAATTACTTTTACATTGAAGTGATTGAAATCCAAGTGAAGTTTAAATGGCATCAGAAAAATAAAACCTCAGAAATGGATGATATTCATTAAGTATCAGCACGCAGTCAGTATCAGCACAATTACTATATTAAACTTTGAATCTTCAGATGTCCTGGTTCAAGTTAAAACTAAAGACAAATAATGACCTCCTCACACATTCCCCTGCAAGTATCTCTGTCACTTCTTTAAAATATGCCCCTTCTTTGAACAAGCTCTTAAACATCACATCTGAATCAGTTTCCATCTGATTACACTCCTTGAGGATGTTCACCTACATGTTCAATTAATACAATGAGATTGGGGACATTTCTATTCAACCTGTCAAAGGAATTTGGTGGGGGGGGGGGAGTGTTAGAAATAGTCAGTAAGGTAAACAAACATTATAGTTGAGTGGCAAATGACAATAGTGCTACCTTCCCAATATTTAACTGAAGGAAATAATGGGTTATCGGGGCTGTATGTTGTGACAGACAGCCTGACATCTTGCATGTCATTTTAATATTACATTTATCCCATCCCCCTGGATATACCGATTAATAATTAAGGTTTAGTCAACTAATTACAAATCAGGCTAATTACAAATCAATAACATTAGCCAACTCTGAAACATGAAGCGCTGAGCATTGGGATCCAGACATCACGGACAACTGGCCTCAGTTCCCCGCTCACATCTGGCAATGCTCTCTGTCTGAACTAGGGGGCGCTGAGCGTTTTTGAAAGTGGGGGGGGCTGAGCGATCACTGATCACTGGCCTTGGGGGTACCTGGAGAGGGAGATGGGCGACCAAGTGGGGGGGGTGGGTGTGGTAGGGGTGTGTCCCTCCTCCCAAGGTAGGGACTTTTTGAAAGTTGATGTATTAAAATCATGTTTTATTGCATTGTAGAATTATGATTTAAATGTTTTTTGTTTGAAGTATTTTTAAGAGGTAACTTTTTAAGGGGTAACTTTTTCCACACAAAGGGTGGTGGGTGTATGGAACAAGCTGCCAGAGGAGGTAGTTGAGGCAGGGACTATCCCAACATTTGAGAAACAGTTAGACTGATACATGGATAGGACAGGTTTGGAGGGATATGGACCAAAAGCAGGTAGCGTAGCTGGGACATGTTGGCGGGTGTGGGCAAGTTGGGCCCAAGAGCCTGTTTTCACACTGTATCACTTTATGACTACATTATACCTCCGCCATGCATGAATACTTAAAAATCAAGTGGTCGAGTTTTATTGTCATATACTCAAGCATAGAAACATAGAAAATAAGTGTTGGAATGGGCCATTCGGCCCTTCGAGCCAGCACTGCCATTCAATATGATCATGGCTGTTCATCTAAAATCAGTACCTCTTTCCTGTTTTTTCCCCATACCCCTTGATTTCACTAGCCCCAAGAGCTAAATGTAACTCTTGAAAACATCCTGTGAACTGGCCTCCACTGCCTTCTGTGCAAGAGAATTCCACAGATTCACAACTTTCTGGGTGAAGAATGTTTGTCCTCATCTCAATCCTAAATGGCCCCTTAATCTTAAACTGTGTGACCCCTGGTTCTGAACTTCCCTAACATGGGGAACATTTTTCCTGCAGTTACAGTAAGTGAAAATCTAGCAAGCAAGCAGAATGCTTTCTCCAACTACCCCCATTTGAAGGCCACTAATTTCCACCGCTTCTACCCAGTGCTTGGTACCTACTTCCAGAAGCCACTGGTTGTCCTCCAGGATGCACCAAACCACAGCCTGATCCATGCCGGTCACCAAGGCGAATTCGGCACAGAGAATCTCACAGCAACATCACAACGCTTCCGATGCCTCCGATGGCCCGGGACTTTTGCACTGAGGCTGCTCCATGGCCGGAGCTGTAGCGAGCGACTCGCCAGCCCGGCAAATACTCGCCAGCCCCAGCTCCCCATCCGCATCTGCCTCCGCCGCTCCATCCCTCCCTCTGCCCCGGCACTCCAACACCCGCGGCCCATGCAGTTGATATTAGTTTTGAAATTCTCGTTGATCACAGAATTTCTCATGACAGAACGTGAGAAATTCTGTGATCAGCGTGAGAATTTGGCGAAATGCGTGATTCTCACACTAAATGCGTGAGAGTTACCAGCTCTGCCTCTGTTACTAGATTCTCTCACTAGTGAACCATCCTCTCCACATTCACACAATACAGGCTGTTCAATGAGGTTCCCCCTCATCCTTCTAAACTCCAGCAAGTACAGGAGGCCTTCAAACGCTCATCATATGCTAACCCAATCATTGCTGGGATCACACTCGTAAACCTCCTCTGGACCCTCTCCATTGGCAGCACATCCCTCCTCAGATATGGGGCACAAAACTGCTCATAATATTCCAAATGTGGTCTAATCAGTACCTTAAAAAGCCTCCGATTTACATCCCAGTTTTTGTATTGTAGCCTTCTCAAAATGAATGCTAGCATTGCATTCGCCTTCCTTACTACCAATTCAACTTGCAAATTAACTCTTTGGGAATACTGCACCAGTACTCCCAAATCTCTTTGCACCTCTGATTTCTGAATTCTCTCCCCATTTAGAAAATAGTATACACCTTTATTCCTTCTACCAAATGCGGGATTTCACGCATTGCTATGCTGTATTCTGTCTGTCACTTCACAGCCCACTCTCCCAACCTGTCCAAGTCCTTCTGCAGAGTCCCTGCTTTCTCTACAATAACTGTCCCTCCATCTATCTTCATATCATCTGCAAACTTGGACACAATGCCTTTAAGTTCAAATATTATTTCAAAGAAGCATAATTGATTAGAATGCCAGTAAAATGTGTGTAGATTTCCATCAACAAACCATAAGATAGTCCTCAAAGCATCAGATAAAGTATTTGTAAAACAGATTTAATTGAAGTCATTTATATATTTTTTCATAATTTTTGTTGGGAACATTATAACAGTGGAGAGTAGCCATGGGATTCTCATTTTAAATTGCACATGCAGAAAACCCACATGTGGATAGTTTCACCATAATTTTCATTGTAAAACTCAATCCATAGACACTGCATGCCCGAGTTGAAATGGATTACAATTCTTGGTGTTATGTCTACTCTTCATATATATCTTTTGCAATGATTTTAACCCAGAGAGTGAGACGAAAGCATAAAGGCTAACTGAATAAATACATACATTTAAGAGGATGATGGATTTAAAACATGAGAAAGAAAACATTGGTGACATAAGGTGAACCAATGTAGCTGAAGGTGCTTGTGACTATCTGGTAGGGTATCCTGTTCCATGCATACAAATGAATGCAATTCAAGGAATATGGGCAATGGACATCAATTTGTTTCAGTAATACAGTAGACGGGATAAAATTTATTCTGACAAGAAAAAGGTATTTGGGAACATGAATCTTGTGCAGAACTGCAACCAATTAAGGAGGAAACGGTGCTCACTGGAAGGTTATTGGGTAATGCAATAAACTTTGATAATGGTGTCAACTTCCACGAGGTCTGCCTAATGGACCTGTCGCACTTTGGCGTTTTTTTAGGCAACTAACGGCGATTAGTTTGTCGCCACATGTTCACCGGTGGTTGCCGGGAGTAGTCCTCTCAGTCGCGCAAAAAGTCATTGTGCCTTTCTGGTCGCCGCTAAATTTTCAACATGTTGAACATTTTTCGGCGACAGTGGGTTTGACGCCAATAAGCGTAGCTTGACTTCTCCTGACGTAGGTGCTGTCATAGGTTGTCGCCAGGATGACGTAGGTTGTCACCGTTTTTTCGGCGACCTGCTACGACTATGACAGTCGCCAGCAGTTGCCTAAAAACTCTCCAAGTGGGACAGGCCCATAAGACTGACACCATGTTGATACTATTTCTCATGAGACCCTATTTATATCTCAGATTAAGGACCATCTCAACTCTGGTTGTGTGCACTGCTCTACAGTGCCACATAGTGGTTCTCTATATTGGTTATCAGTCACAATAGGCTTTTCACAATGCGGTTAGTGGTGGGAGAAGGCAGGAGCTGTGCTTGGGGTGTAAACACTGGATATTTTAAACCAAATAATCAGCAATTGGAAATAGCCCATCAGCTTTCTCAGTTTCCTTCCCAACTGCAGAATTGCTTGTGAAATAAAGAGGTCAAAATAGAAGAGAGAAAAAATATACAATGTGTAAATCACTGAATGCTATTGGGCTGTATCATATTAGATCAGTAGACACAACATGCTGAGGTAACTCAGCAGGACAGGCAGCATCTCTGGAGAGAAGGAATGGGTGACATTTTGGGTCACGATCCTTTTACGGACTGAAGTCTGAAAATGGGTCTTGACCCGAAATATCACCCATTTCTGAGTTACTCCAGCACTCTGTGTCTATCTTCGGTGTAAACTAGCATCTGCAGTTCCTTCCTACACATTTCGTCAGATTAGATCAGATTGTCTTATTGACATAAAAAAAAGAGTACGAGGCAATATTTTGCTCGCAATGAAGCTCAGATGATACAGTATACATGATTATGACAAAAACACCAATAAAGACAATGAGTTGAATACACTGACAAATGCAATATAGCAGAAAGGTGTAGATTGTAGTGCGAAAAAAATGAAAGCGCAATAGCAGAATAATTGAACATTATTCAAACTCTCACTATCACATGTAAAAGCTTCCCACTTTATGCTTGTCTCTTTGCCAATAAACAACCTACTCCAATCACTTTTGCAAGTTCCTGTCTAATTCCTTTTTGGGTTTCCTCTAATTGGAATTCCTCTAATTGGAAGTCTGTTCGCAGGTAAAGGGATGGCTGGCTAATGCAAAGCTTTTAATTGGATAGATTCCTGCACCTTCTGCCATTACCCTTGCGGGTGGTCACAAATCTACTTTCTGCCTGCAACTTACATGTGACCACCTCACTACAGTTCCTACGTAAAGCACTCTCAATCTCCCGGACGATCCTCAGGTTGTCCAGCCACAGCTCCACTTTCCATATGTGGTCAGTGAGGAGCTGCAGCTTGACACACTTCCCACAGGTGTAGTCCTGAGTGACACTGGAACATTCCCTGATTTCACACATCCTGCAGGAGCACAGCAGTGCCCTAAAGGCCACCCAGACTGCCATAAGACTAAAGAAGAACGTCACCAAAACAGGACCTTATCTTATCTTGCCATCACCCTCTGCTCAATCTCATTGCTAAAACCTCCTGAGTCAAAGCCTTAACTCTTACTCTCAAAAACTGCCCTTGAGCCTCAACACAACCTCTCCCTAAATGGCCGCCCAGCTATACCTTTACCTTATTGGCTGCTGTGCCTCTCAATGAGCCAATCAAACAAAACTCTTCTAAACCTTTCCCCTGTAGCTTCTCTGCTCTGCTTCCTGGCCTGAAATTTTATTTAAACTGTTGGCATTTCGGAGCAAAACTCTGCATCTAGATATTTTATTGCATATATGAAGTGACTGAAATTATCTGGAGCTTTCAACTCGGAAAGTATCAGATTTTAGTTGGAAAATCTTTTCAGCCACAATGACATTGTCTTCCAGTAGAATAGCGAATGGCCTACTCCTGCACCTATTGTCTATTGACACACTGTAGACAGAAACTTGCATTACCTCAATAGCATGCTGGAACTGCTCGTGTTCACGCTGTAGCTGCTCAGCTTCCTGGAGCGAGCTTGCAGTAATGAGGCCTGCATTTAGCATGGATTCTCCATTCCGGATCCAACCCAGTACCTACATCAAAACCAAGGGCACAAACGAATGACATATAATAACACTTCAAATTGTCAAAGGAATGGGTATTAAGGAAACACAGGTGGAGATGTTTTTGGAGAGAATTTCATATCTTGGGTGTACGTGACTGAATACATGTTTACCTAAGATAAGGGGTAAATAGTGGCCAGAACGACCAGTGTTCACAGGCAAATTCTGCACTTGTTTTATATGTCTCAATATGAGGAAGAACATTTTAACTAAAGTGCTAATTATCTGATATACAAAAGCTTTCAGTTTTCCTCTATCATTCTATTATTTTACACAAGAACGACACATGTACAATACATGGTGAATTCTGCACTCTGAGAGTGAACATAATGTAAAGTAACAGAAGCTATTGCTGCCGGTCCCCATCACTACTTTCCTCACTCCTCCTCCCCCAACCAGATTCACCATCACTAGAAAGCTCCATTGTTAAGGTCCGGTGGTCGGATGTATTGTATCGTATGTATTGCACTCCAGACATGAGTGCAAATCTAATGCAACTTCAGTAACATTCTGTGAATAATGTGCTCCTCCTTCCTCTGGATGTGGCAATTTATGATTGCTCCATCAACCAGTCATAGAGACAAACAGCATTTCAGCCCAACTTTGCAGTCCCTTTCCAACCGTCTCTAAGTTAGTCCATATACCTCAGTTTGGCCCATACCCTCCAAATCTTTACAACCATGTATCTGTTCAAATGTCTTTTAAATGTTATTGTACCTGCCATAACTCCTTCATCTGGTAGCTTATTCCATACAACCTCTGGAAAAAGTTGCTACTCATATTCCTATTAAATCTCCCCCTTACTGAAAACCTTTGCCTCTTGATTCCCCTAGCCTGGGAAAAAGACTGTGCATTCACCCTACTTATACCCTTCATGATTCCAATACACCTCTGCAAGATCACCTCACAGCCTTCTGTCCTCCAAGGAATAAAAGTTCTTCTCTGGCCAACCTCTCTCTATAGCTCTTTTGAGTCCTGGAAGCATCCTTGTAAATCTTCTCCACACTTTTTCCAGCTTCATGGCATCTTTCCTATAGCAAGGCAACTATAGGATGTTGACTAACCACCCTGTCTTTGCAAAAGCATGCATCTATTTTCCCTCAGAATCCTCTCGAGGAATATTTGGTCACTGGTCTATAATTCTCCTTTTTTTTTAATTTGCAGCCCTTTTCAATAGGAGGCACAACATGAGATACCCTCCAGACTTCCGGCATCTCAACCACCTTTAATGATGATTTACATATCTCAGCCAGGACTCTTGTAATTACTTCTCTAGTTTCCTAGTTTCCTTGGATTTACCTGATCAGGCCCAGGATATTTATCTACCTTCATGCATTTTAGGACATCCAGCACCTCCTTGACTCACCTTACAGACTACCATGATATTCTTCATCCATGAAGCAACTCCCCCTCCTCTCTTACCTTCACCTCTATCTCATCTGTAGCATTAGCCTGCCAGTCCCATCGTTAAGTCAGGTTTCTGTAATGGCTATAATATCCAAGTCACATCTACCTATCCTATCTGCTCCGCAAGATCATCCGCCTTACCTGTCAGGGCATTAGCATTGAAATAAATGCAATTTAATCAAATCGGCTTTTCTCGTTCCCTACCCTTCTGCCTATCCTATCTTCTGTTATTACATAAACGATTGCTAATATCTATTTCCCACTTCATATTAATCCTATACTTATACCTACTGATCAAATTCATTTTCATTTTTGGGTCTGATCACCAAGTAACAAGAACCTGTTTAACTTCAGCCTGTAGATGCCTCAGCTGCACACACTGCTCCAAGTGGCGACGGTGTTGCTCAGCTGTCAGGTCCAATTCCTGCTGCTTCTCATGCAGAAACTCCAGCAGGTCTTGCACACGGGTTGCCATGTCAACATCTCTGTCACAGGTTAACTCAACACCTGAAATGTAAGTGCAAATACAAAATATAATTTTGTCTCAAAAAATCTGCTTTTTAAATAGAAAAATACGTGCAGGAGTAGGCCATTCGGCCCTTCAAGCCAGTACCACCAAAATCAGAACCCCGTTCCTGCTTTTTTCCCCATATCCCTTGATTCCTTTAGCCCTAGAACTAAATCTAACTCTCTCTTGAAAACATACACTGAATTGGCCTCCACTGTCTTCTGTGGCAGAGAATTCCACAGATTCACAACTCTCCGGGTGAATTTTTTTTTTCCTCAACTCATCCTAAATGGCCTAACCCTTATTCCTAAACTGTGACCCCTGGTTCTGGACTCCCCCAACATAGGGAACATTTTTCCAGCATCTAGCAGCTGTCCAACCCCTTAAGAATTGTATATGTTTCTATAAGATCTCCTCTCATCCTTCTAAATTCCAGTGAATACAAGCCCAGTCAACCCATTCTTTCATCATATGTCAGTCCCGCCATCCCAGGAATTAACCTGGTGAACCTATGCTGCACTCCCTCAATAGCAGTAATGTCCTTCCTCAAATTAGGAGGCCAAAATAACACACAATACGCCAGAAGCGGTCTCACCAGGACCCTGGAACCTCAGGGGACCTCCTTGCTTCTGAACTCAAATCCTCTAGCAATGGCGAACATGCCATGAGCTTTCTTCACTGCCTGCTGTATCTGCATACTTACTTTCAGTGACTGATGTACAAGCACACCTAGCCCTTTTCCTACTCTTGACACCATTCATCTGCCTTCCTGTTCTTGCCACCAAAGTGGATAACCTCACATTTATCCACATTATACTGCATCTGCCATGCATCTGGCCACTCACCCAACCTATCCAAGTCACACTGCAGCCTCATAGCACCCTCATCGTAGCCCACACAGCCATCCAGCTTTGTGTCATCTTGACTCTTGACTCATTAGAGTTAACCATTTGATTATTTTTTCCCCAAAACAAAAGGTCTCAACACAAAACGTCACCCATTCTTTCTCTCCAGAGATGCTGCCTATCCCGCTGAGTTATTCTAGCATTTTGTGTCTATCTTCGGTTTAAACCAGCATCTGCAGTTCCTTCCTACACAAACTATTTAAGCTATTCTTTGGTAAATAGGAGCATATATAGTCCAATGGTTTATAGCAGGGGCCGGCAGCCTTGTTCTGCATAGGGGCCAGGACCCATGTCTGTGAGCGGATAGCGGGCCACATCTATCGCCATAGGTAATAAATGGAGGCAATAATAATACATACTAAATTAGTAATAATACATACTAATAATACATACATTACTAATATTACATACTAATAATACATACTAACTAGTGTGACACTTGGTGTTGTTTTTCGCATTCGTTTTCATGTGTTTCTCAATTAGTTTTCTGCAGTTACCAGATCCCCCGCGTGCCCTGGGACTGGCTGCAGTTCCCAGGTCGGCTCACCTGCCCCGGGACTGGCTGTAGCGCCCAGGTTGCCTTCATGCCCCGGGAATAGCTGCAGTTTCCAAGTTGGCTCGCCTCCCCGGGACTAGCTGCAGTACTTCCCAGGTCAGCTTACGTGCAAGGAACTAGCTGCAGTTCCCAGATCCCTTGAGTGCCCCGGGACTGGCTGCAGTTCCCAGTTTGGCTCTCGTCCCACGACTGGCTGCAGTTCTCAGGTCGCCTGCGTGCCCCGCGACTGGCTGCAGTTCCCAGGTCAGCTCGCGTCTCTGAGACTAACTGCAGTTCCCAGGTGGGCTCACCTGCGCCGGGACTAGCTGCAGCACTTCCCAGGTCGACTCGCCTGCCCCGGGACTGACTGCAGTTCCCAGGTCGGCTGGCCTGCCTCGGGACTGGCTGCGGTACTTCCCAGGTCAGCTCATGTCCCAGGGACTGGCTGCAGTTCCCAAGTCGGTTCATGTCCCTGGGACTGACTGCACTTCCCAGGTCGCGAAAACGAATTGAAAAAAAAATATGCCTGCGGGTCAAATGATTTCGGGTTACAGACCGGATCCGGCCTGTGGGCCGTAGGTTGCCGACCACTGGTTTATAGTTTATAATGCCTTTGGCGCCATTGCTAACAACTGATTGTTTATCCTTTGTTATTTAAAAATGAGGGAGTAAACAGTGTCCATGCCTTCAAAAAAACTAATTATTATTCCATTAAATTTTAGGTTCATAATTAATGTGTTTGATCTCTACTCCAAACTGCTCTCCAAACAATAAGCCCATCCTTTTCCCTTGTTACTGAGAGTGTGAAGCAGATTGTGCACCATAAGTACCATTAAGCTGAACTTCTGATCTAATATCTTCTCTATTACCAATCTGCCTACTTCCACAGCTGTCTCTTTAGTCATCTCCAGCCCAGCCTCAACTGGAATGCTGCTAAAATCTTCTTCAGAGCGGCACAGTGAAAGAGTTGCTGCCTCACAGCACCAGCGCCCTGGGTTCAATCCTGACTATGGGTGCTGTCTGTAAGGTGTTTATAAGTTCTCCCTGTGATCACTTGTTTGTTCTCTGGGTGCTCCGGTTTCCTCCCACACTGCAAAGGCCACACAGGTTAATTGGCTTTTTATACGTTGTAAAATTGTCTTTAGACTTTGGACTTATACGGTGCAGAAATAGGCCCACCGAATCCGCACCGAACAGCGATCACCCTGTACATTAACACCATCCTACATACTAGGGATAATTTTAAAACTTACCGAAGCCAATTAACCTATAAACGTACGTCTTTGGAGTATGGAAGGAAACTGGAGCACCCAGATAAAACCAACATGATCACAAGTAGAATGTACAAGCTCTGTAGACAGCAGCCATAGTCAGGATCGTACCCGGGTCTCTGGCGCTGTAAGGTAGCACTCTACCTGCTGTGCCAATTTTCCTTAGTATGCAGGATGGTGTAATATACGGGATGATCACTGGTCGGCATGGACTCGGTGCACTAAAGGACCTGTTTCCATGCTGTATCTCTAAAGTCTAAAAGTCCAACCCCTCGTTATCTCCAGATTTGATTATTCCAATTGTCAGCCTTCCACTTTGCATTCTTTGTAATCCTGAGTCATTCAAACATTTAACAGTGATCCCTGATCCGACTGACAATTATCCAATTGGATTCTTTTGCACGCATTTGGGATGTGGGAGGAAACTGGAACCTTTGGAGGCTGCAGAAGAACATGCAAACTCCAAGCAGACAGCACCCGAGGTCAGGATCGAACCTGGGTCTTTGGCATCATGAAGCAGCAGCTCTATCTTCTGCGTTTCTGAGCCACCCAAATTTAGATCCTTTGTCCTATAGATATCTTGGGAGAATGTGATAGAAAAGACAATGAATAGAGCATACCTGTTGCTTGAACGTCATTCACATATTGGAGTAACTCCTGTCCCTGGTGGATAACATCAAAGGTCAGGTTGTTCATGGTGAGGGATTTATCAGCATGGTGTTGCAATCTTTGCTCAGCAAGGGTCAAATCCTCAGTATCAAAATCATTCATCTGCTGAGATAGCTCGTCACCCCAAGATTCGAGGTCTGAAATAATCTGAAAGAAGCAAGGCATCATAATTTACGGAAAACCATGCCGCAGTGGTGGACAGATTCCAGCCTTCATGTGGCAAATTACTTTCAATGTGGTAAAAAATCAGTTTGTTAAAGCTTAGCATCAAAACATAACACACATACAGGCTTCTATAGAGTGCCAATATAAGAGTTAAAAATAATAATTTACCACTATCTACCAGAACAGGCTAAAGTGTGTTGTGACTCAATGTGCAATTTTAAAGTAAAAAGGAAGAAAACAATGCACAATTAAACTCACCAAGAAAACATTCTGCAACGTACAATTTTACATTTGCCTAGTCTCGCAAGATAATCACTCCAAAATATATTAGAATCTAGCAGTTATCAGCAGTTTCATTCAAATTGAAGGTCAGGATTATCATCAAAATAATCAGTCATCAAAAAATGGTGATTTTTCAAAATAATCTTTGCAGTGGCTCACATAGCTTGGCATTATTAAAATGCAAGAACAACAAGCTTTATAAATAATCATAATCTCTCAAAATAAGCCAAGGGTGCCCTGCAGGAAAATGTCTCCCAATTTGCAACCCAAGATGCAGCTAATTTTATATGTATATATTATTGTGTCCACCTGCTGATCGGTAACTCTGCAGTAAAACCATGGTTCATGCCTGTCCTCAGTATTTCCATGAAGTTGGGAATACAGAAAATAGTTATGCATAATAGGTTTCATGTTCTACCTTGTAACCTAGATGGTAATCTGACAGTGGTTCAACCAGTTATTGTGCCTCAAAAAAATTCCATTCCAATAAAATCAGTAAATGCCAAGTGATGCATGTCTCAGCTTACTGCTTACATGCTTAAGTTAAATTATTATTCTCCAAATGCTAATAGGAAAATTATCCCAGCACTCTATTGATTATTTTCATAATACCATTATTATTTGTTGATCATTTATAAATGCACTAACATGTAAATATTATTCTCTCACCATTACAGATGAACTTTACAATCATCTGTTCACACATATAAACCATTCCAGTCCATTCCCACATGTACAAAGTCTTACCTGTGAACTGCATGGAAATTGGAACAGGCCAATTTTCTGCAAAAAAAGTTATATTTGTAACCTAGACACAGAAGTTACCCAAATCACACCCTGTCAAATTGACTGGTTTATTTTGTATAGCCTAAGTGAGCTAATTTTGTAAAATTCTGTAAAATTACGATGCTGCTCTGCAGGACAACATAAACCACCAATATAAACTATTTTTTAATCTTTCTTGATCCTTATCCATCGCTTGTCTTGTACACAGTTAATAACCCATATGCTTAACTATTATATTCAATTCTTCCTTCAGTTATTTTCCTCTTCCGCTTGAAGTATCAACTGCTCTTACGGTACAGATTTCTGTTAAGCTGGGTACCTAGTCATAAAATCATGAAATAAAATGTCACAGAAACTGGACCCTCAGCCCAACTCGTCCCTGCTGAACAAGATGCCCATCTAAGCTAGATGGTCATCCACTTACCAGTGCGTGGGCCATGTCCCTCTAAACCTTTCATACCCATGTACAACCAAATGGCTTTCAGATGTTTTTGTATGCCTCAACCACTTACTGCTGCAGCTCATTCTATATATGCACCACTCTTGACCCACCTACCTGATTGATTAGATGCCTCTGTAATTCTTTATAATGGACAATAGGTGCAGGAGCCAGCACTGCCATTCAATGTGATCATGGCTGATCATCCCCAATCAGTACCCTGTTCCTGCCTTCTCCCCATATCCCCTGACTCTGCTATTTTTAAGTGCCCTTTCTAGCTCTTTCTTGAAAGCATCCAGAGAACCTGCCTCCACTGCCCTCTGAGGCAGAGATTTCCACAGACTCACCACTCTCTGTGACAAAAAGTGTTTCCTCGTCTCCGTTCTAAATGGCTTAATCCTTATTCTTAAACTGTGGCCCCTGGTTCTGGACTCCCCCAACATCGGGAACATGTTCCCTGCCTCTAGCGTGTCCAAGCCTTTAACAATCTTATATGTTTCAATGAGATCCACTCTCATCCTTCTAAACTCCAGAGTGTACAAGCTCAGCTGCTCCATTCTCTCAGCATATGACAGTCCCGCCATCCCTGGAATAATCTAGAATTGATGAAATATTTGACTGCATTGTATATCACAGCTATACTCACATTTACACAAGAAATGAACAATCCAGCAAATACCACTGGATGCAAGATTTTGGGATGCAATGTTTGGATCTTTCAACCATTAAAGCCAACAGTAAGATTCAAATGAGATTAGCAGAATAAAGATTGAATCTAGGATTTTGAGCAAAAAACAAAGTGCTCAAGGAACTCAGGGGATGAGACAGCATTTGTGGAGGGAATGGACAGGCAAAGTTTTAGGTGGACTCTTCTTCAGACTGCGGTGAGAAAGCAACAAAAGAGAGGTGGGAGTGGGTCAAAGTTGACAAGTCATAGAGGGAGTATGATTAGCAGATGGGTGGAGATGGTGATGAAGGATAGAGGTGAAAAGGAGAATAAAGGAGGGTCTGAAGAAGGGTTTCGGCCCGAAACGTTGCCTATCTCCTTAGCTCCATAGATGCTGCTGCACCCGCTGAGTTTCTCCAGCATTTTGTGTACCCCCAAACGAGAATAAAGGGTGTGAGATAAGGAAAGAAGTGAGGGAGTAGAGCTGGCGGGTGTGATATAGGTGGAAGGGGAATGGAAGGTGATGAAAGAGGGAATATTTTCCGGTTTGGAAAGCCTTATAAAACATTGGGGAAGTTATTTTGTACCTTACTCCACTTTGCTTACCATTAAAAATAAATAGCTAAATGTACAGTACTTTATAATTATTGCTGCTAGAAATATAAGTTCCCTTGAACTTACAATGCCAAGCTATGGCTATTATTTGTATTTGTGCAGTAACAACAATGGGGAGTAGGTGTGGTAACTGGCAAAGAGTAAGTCCAATAAATTGCTGGGGGTGAAGCAAACAATGGTCTTCAAAATAAACCAAGTATTTGCATTAACGTCCACAACTTAGATGTATAACAGTGATTCATTAGCCTGGATTGATCGGAGGCTGCCATCTGTAGCTTAGAAGTAATTTTTTAATCCCTAACGTCCATTCGAACTGTTTTATATATATCTTTAATAATATTTAAATGCACTTCCAAAAACTTTTAACTAAAGCAAGCTATCAAATGTCATCAGTAGGTCTGGACCAGTGGGGTGCCTCAGGGATCTGTGTTGGGTCCACTGTTGTTTGTCATGTACATCAATGATCTGGGTGATGGGGTGGAAAATTGGATAAGTAAGTATGCAGATGATACTAAGATAGGGGGTGCCGTGGATAATGAAGAAGATTTTCAAAGTCTACAGAGAGATTTGGGACATTTGGAAGAGTGGGCTGAAAGATGGCAGATGGAGTTATCAGCAGTGGAGTCACACTGCTGATAAGTGTGAGGTGCTACATCTTGGCAGGACAAATCAAAATAGGACGTACATGGTAAATGGTAGGGAATTGAGGAATGCTGTGGAACAGAGGGATCTAGGAATAACTGTGCATAGTTCCCTGAAGGTGGAATCGCATGTAGATAGGGTGGTAAAGAAAGCTTTTGGTGTGCTGGCCTTTATAAATCAGAGCATTGAATATAGGAGTAGGGAAGTAATGTTAAAATTGTACAAGGCATAGGTAAGACCAATTCTGGAGTATGGTGTACAATTTTGGTCGCCTAATTATAGGAAGGATGTCAACAAAATAGAGAGAGTACAGAGGAGATTTACTAGAATGTTACCTGGGTTCCAGCAACTAAGTTACAGAGAAAGGTTGAACAAGTTAGGTCTTTATTCTTTGGAGTGCAGAAGGTTGAGGGAGGACTTGATTGATTGAGGTCTTTAAAATGATGAAAGGGATAGACAGAGTTGATGTGGATAAGCTTTTCCCATTGAGGGTAGAAAAGATTCAAACAAGAGAGCATGACATGAGAATTGAGGGACAGAAGTTTAGGGGTAACATGAGGGGGAACTTCTTTACTCAGAGAGTGGTGGCTGTGTGGAATGATCTTCCAGCAGAAGTGGTGGAGGCAGGATCGATTTTAACATTTAAAAGTAAAGTGGATAGGTATATGGACGGGAAGGGAATGGAGGGGTATGGTCTGAGTGCAGGTAGATGGGACTAGGGGAATTAAATGGTCGGCACGGACTGGAAGGGCCGAGAAGGCCTGTTTCCGTGCTGTAATTGTTATATGGTTATAAAATGGTAAGTGCTTCAGGAAGAAGATAATGCTCGTGGTTGAACGTCATTCCCTATCATCAATTTTAATAGCTGGTTTGCAAGGAAGATAGTGTGGAACTATTTGACTCAAGAGGCTGCGGGTCAGATCAGGTGTGGTCTCTCCGTGTACAGAACTAGGTTGATTAGTTTTACAAATTTCTATTTGAGGTTACACTTTGTACAGCACGATAATTAAATGTGAAAATCCAAATACATTTTTTGAAAATGTATGAAACAAGATATAAAATTGTAATATGTCTGGCAATCTTGAAATGCATGACATTTACAAGTACAATAACAAACAACAATTCAGTGGAACTAACTAACTTGAGATGTTAAAATGTCACTCAACATTAATGAATGAACAAAATTAGACCATTTTGATTGCTCAGTTGTCCAGCAACTGGTTCATCAGAAACATTAGAACTAGGTATCAAATAAACTTTTAAGAATAGGTACTGCAAATACTAACTCAGTAATGTGAATAAAGGCATGGCTCCTCCAAGCCTCCAGGACCAGAAGTATTTTATGGCGTAAAAGGAAAATTAACCAACCTATCTGGTTTCATTACAGGGCTACCACTTTTATCATGACAATTCATTAATACAACTGCACAATACCTAATCATATTTAGTGTGAAGAAGAGTTACGACCTGAAACAACACCTATCCACGTCTTCCACAAATGCTGCCTGACACACTGGGTTACTCCAGCACTTTGTTTTTTTTTGTAAACCAGCTTCTGCAGTTCCTTGTATTTGCATGATACATAATCATGCTGGTATACAAGGACGTGTTTTTTTTAGTACCAACGGTTTCTTTAAACCAATTGTTGTCAGTGTGTGTTGCATCTCAAATTATTCATATCACAAGCCAGAAACAAATTGCTGGAGGAACTCAGCAGATCAAACATTACCCATAGGGGGGGAAGGAGCTATCAATGTTTTGAGTTGGGACCTTGCATCAGGACTGAGAGAGGAGAGGGATGCTAGTCAATATAAAGAAGAGACATGGGCTAGCAGCTGATATGGGGAACGAAGAGGGGTGAGATTTGGTGAGTAGGTGGAATCAGGTTTATGGAGGGGGGGGAGGGGTTAGAGATGGGAGACAGAGCAAGGTATGATAAGTGGAAGTTGACAAGGAAAACTGAAGGCAGGTGGAGCCAGGTAGGAGTGTGTGTGTGTGTTTGGGGGGGGGGGGGGCAAAGTGAGAGTCGAGACAACTGCTGGAGGTGATAAGCAGGGACACAAAGACTACACGTCACATGTTAGCCCTGTTAACACCACAAGTCAGCTTGTTCACCAAACAGCTAATATCTGAAAGACTAGAATTTTTCATCAAGAGATAACACTTGGATTTTTTGAGGAGGGATGTAGGAAAACAATATGACGAGGAATAAATCAGAAAATATTTCCCCAAATGCAACTTGTTACTAAGGAAATTTAAATTAGATTTACTTTACATTTAAAAAAAAAAGCAAGGCTATTAAAAAGGGTCTAGGTTAATTAAATCTGAGATATTTTCGGTAAGATTAATGTTTGAATTGCTTTCCTTATTTAGGGGACCAAATTCATCTGTTTGACTTTCACATTGAGCCAGACACAGAGGGAACAGAAATAGCAATGAAATGAGCAGTGGCACAGAGGAGTGGAAATTAAAGTGGGATGGGAATTGCTGGAGTTCAGAGAACCTTGAACTTTTGACTTTGGCGAAACTTTCAGTAAAAGTCAACACATAAGTGAATGAAGGAGTCAGAAGAGGAGAATTTATATTCTGTGCAATTTGTGCAGAATCTAAAATTTGAACACTGACAACTAGAAATGCCAGGCATAATTCAGAAATTAACAAGTTACTTCTAAACCTCTATTTTTTCTAAATCAGATAATTGATTTGAAAGTTGAAATCTGAAATATTTCAACAGAAGCAACAATTGAAAGTTATTCTTTCATAATGAAAAAAATCAATATTGCAGAGTTTAAAAGCTACAGAAACATTAGTGCTAGATTGTTGCACCAGCTGCCACCACTAAGACTCTGATTAGTATCAGTTCCAATTATTATAACACTGAACTGGTTAACACCAACAAATGCCCAAGTATGTGAAGAATCCACTGGAGTTCATCTCTAAATTGGCATTCAATTAAAGATAAGACCATACGATATAGGCGTTGAATTAGGCCATTCCGTCCTTTACGTCTATTTCGCCATTCAATCAGAGCTGATCTATTTTTCCCTCTCAACCCCATTAGGGTTAGGGTTCTCCACATAACCCTTCCTAATCAATCTCCACTTTAAAAGCACCCAATGTATTGGCCTCCATAGTCATCTGCAGCAATGAATTCCACTGATTCACCACCGTCTGGCTAAAGAAATTCCTCATCATTTTAAAAATACATCCTTTTATTCTGAGGCTGTGCCCTCTGGTTCTTGACCTTTCCCGGTCCACTATCTAGGCCTTTCATTAACCGGTAGTTTTCAAAGAGATCCCCCCTCGTTCTCCTAAACTCCAACGAGTACAGGCCCAGAGCCTTCAAACACGCCTCATACATTAAACCAGTCATCCCCAGGATCATTCTCCTTTGGATCCTATCCTCCTCTGGACCCTATCCAAAGCCAGCACATCCTGATCATATTGAATGGTGGTGCTGGCTCGAAGGGCCGAATGGCCTCCTCCTGCACCTATTTTCTAAGTTTCTATCCTTCCTCAGATATGGGTCCCAAAACGGCTCACATTATTCCAAATGAGACCTCAGCAGCACCTTATAGAGACTCAGCATTACATCTTGCATTTAACCTTTAGTTCCCTAATGCTGGCATTAATTAATGCTGGCATTGCATTTGCCTTGCTTACCACCAACACAATGTGCATATTAACCTTTTAGGAATCCTGCACCAGCACTCCTAAGTCTCTTTGCAAACTCTGAATCCTTTGAATCTTATCCCCATTTAGAAAGTAGTCTACACCTTTATTCCTTAAAATACAGGATTGCCATTTTGTAATTAAATCAACTCAAAATGTTTCTAAATAAATTGAGCACCTTAAAGTGACAGTTGCTGCGATTTTGATGAACAGAGCTCCCATTTGATTGGTGTGATTAGGCAGTGATGACAGGGGAACCTGCTAGTACAATGCTAAAACGCTACAGGCTACCTGCATGCTAATGTGGAAGACGCCAGGCACATCACAGTAAATGCCACTTACTGTCTCATTGAAGGAAGTACAAAACCAAATTAATGATTTGGACGAGGGAATTCAATGCAACATCTCCAAATTTGCAGATGACACCAAGCTGGAGCATGGATAACAGAGATCGGCGAATTAAAACAAATGCTTTAGCAAACCTCTACTTTCTGCTGTTGACACCTACATCTATTGCATCCCGCTCAAATACTCTGAGCTGAAGAAAAAGATCCAGTTTGATCTTGCGTTCCTGAAAAAGATCTTCCATTTGAGCCTGGGCTTCATCCAGCTGTTGAAGAACGCTCTCTATGTGATTAATCGAGCTGTTGTGTGGTGTCTTGTTGCTTGAAATGGCTGAATCCCTATTAAGAAAAGGAGAGTAAACTAAATGCCACAGATAATTACACAATGACTGAACTCTAAATACTTTTAAGTTAGGGCGCATAGTGCCACAGCTGATAGAGCAGCTGTCTCCACACAGACCCAGGTTCAATCTCAACCTTGGGTACTGTATGTGTGGAGTTTGCACATTCTCTCGGTGACTGTGTGGGTTTTCTTCCACATCCCCAAAACCTGTAGATTTATAGGTCTTTGACCCCAGTAAAATGTTCCCTAATGTATAGGGAATAAATGAGAAAAGTGGGGATAACATAGAACTAGTGAGAATGGGAGATTGATAGTCTGTGTGGATTTGGTGGGCCAAAGGAGCTGTATCCATACTGAATCTCCAAACTAAACTAAGTTACTATTTGGAGATCCACTAACTTGTTGGGTTTCCATGTAAAAAAAAACTAAATGTGATAATGTTTCGTGAGAATTTAACTTCTAGTGGGAAATATTGTTTGTCATGAAAAGTGACCTGTCTTATGTAACTAGCTTATTTGTGTCAGATGTATCAAGTTAAATACAGTGAAATCCCCTCAACTCTGCCCAACCGAAGATTCTAAACTTTGACATGTACTCACTGCAGACTGTGTAATTTTTAACTAAGGTCATTATCAAACATCATCAAAATAGTGTGAGTATTGTGCTCTAAGCCCTCAACTGAAAATAATTTGATTGGAGATGTTTCACTGCATGAGATACTCTCAGAGCCATGGATTACTAATTTAAGGGACTTAAATCAAATGCCCAGGATTTGAAATGTTATTTTAACCAGCGTTTTTACCCAGAGAAAATGAGGTTAAATGCAGTGCAAATACTGCTGTGCAAGCCGTGAGCAACCAACACAGAATCCATGAAGTACACTAGTGTTTTTTGTGGAATTTTGTTTTAAAAATCTAACACACCTGCAGATCAAGCTGGCCAATAAATAGAGAGAAAAAACAGAAACAAATCTTTCAAATGCTTGTATCTGAAATGTGTAGGTGAACGTCAAGATTCCCATTTTCAATTATTAGCATGAAAAGCAAAAATATTCTTAATGGCATTATTACGCATAGGGAATATTACTCAATCCTATTCACATAAAACAAATGTTGTGATTTAAAGTGCAATTTAAACACATCATACTTCACCGGCATATTTTACAGAAATGACATCATATACAACACACTGAGTATGAGAGATAGAGCTTTTATTTAGTATGAACAAATTTACTGCACCATCTGCTTAATGTTGGAATAACTTTCAAATAGCTAATGAGAAGAGTGTTTAAAAACAGAATAAATTAATGTATTCGAATCACATCTGAAACTTAAAGGCCTACCTCTTACTGTAGCTAATCTTAAATATCTCTGCATCCTAAATCCCAAATACCTCTGAAGATATGTCCTGGGACCAGCACACCAATGCAATCCAAAGAAACCTCATCAACTCTTCTAATTCTTAAAAGTTGAAGAGATTTGGCCTGCCACCCAATATTCTATCTCACCTATACATATGCACGAGCCATGACAGATTGAATCACGGCCTGGTTCGGTAAGCCAAATATCCAAGAACAAAGGACACTGCAGAAATTAATGAACATTGCCTGGTCCATTATGGGCATCGACTTCACCTTCAAAGGATGGATCTTATTGAAACATATAAGATTATTAAGGGTTTGGACACGCGAGAGGCAGGAAACATGTTCCCGATGATGGGGAGAATCCAGAGCCAGGGGCCACAGTTTAAGAATAAGGGGTAAGCCATTTCGAATGGAGACGAGGAAACACCTTTTCTCACAGAGAGTTGTGAGTCTGTGGAATTCTCTGCCTCAGAGGGCGGTGGAGGCCGGTTCGCTGGATACTTTCAAGAGAGAGCTGGATAGGGCTCTTAAAGATAGCGGAGACAGCGGATATGGGGAGAAGGCAGGAATGGGGTACTGATTGGGGATGATCAGCCATGATCCCATTGAATGGCGGTGCTGGCTCGAAGGGCCGAATGGCCTACTCCTATATACCAATATCGTGCAAGTATATTTAGATTTATGCTGTTGATTTTATTTTGTCTCTTTTTTTCCTACTATACCGAAGGATACTACCTACGTTGCATTATTGATAGAAGGTAACATTTATATCAGAAAATATTAAATCGAATACTACCATTTATGTCAATTAATCAGAAAGTTATTTGGGCATTATTATAAATTTATTTTGTATCCAGGCTCTAAGCATATTCGAGGAATGAAAACAGATATTCCATTCCATAATGAGGAAGGGTTAGTTAGCAGTCTTGTTGTGCATGGCCCCTTGGGCAAGAGTGATCATAATATGGTTGAGTTCTTCATTAGGATGGAGAGTGACAACATTAAGTCAGAAACAAGGGTTCTGAACTTGAACAAAGGTAACTTTGAAGGTATGAGATGTGAATTGGCCAAGATAGACTGGCAGGTGATTCTTAAAGGATTGACAGTGGATGTACAATGGAAGGTATTTAAAGACTGCATGGATGAAGTACAAAAATTGTTCATACCAGTTTGGCAAAAGAATAAATCGGGGAAGGTGGTGCATTCATGAATAACAAGGGAAATCAGGGATAGTATAAAAACAAAAGATGAGGCATACAAATTTGCCAGAAAAAGCAGCCTACCGGAGGACTGGGAGAAATTCAGAATCCAGCAGAGGAGGACAAAGGGCTTAATTAGGAAAGGGAAAATAGATTATGAAAGGAAACTGGCAGGGAACATAAAAACTGACTGCAAAAGTTTTTATAGATATGTGAAGAGAAAGAGACTAGTTAAAACAAATGTTGGTCCCTTGCAGTCAGAAACAGGTGAATTGATCATGGGGAACAAGGACATGGCAGACCAATTGAATAACTACTTTGGTTCTGTCTTCACTAAGGAAGACATAAATAATCTGCCGGAAATAGCAGTGGAACGGGGGTCAAATAAGATGGAGGAACTGAGTGAAATCCAGGTTAGCCAGGAGGTGGTGTTGGGTAAATTGAACGGATTGAAGGCCGATAAATCCCCAGGGCCAGATAGTCTGCATCCCAGAGTACTCAGGGAGGTAGCCACAGAAATAGTGGATGCATTAGTTATAATTTTTCAAAATTCCTTGGATTCTGGAGTAGTTCCTGAGGATTGGAGGGTAGCTAATGTAACCCCACTTTTTAAAAAAGGAGGGAGAGAGAAAGCGGGGAATTACAGACCAGTTAGTCTAACATCGGTAGTGGGGAAACTGCTAGAGTCAGTTATTAAAGATGGGATAGCAGCACATTTGGAAAGTGGTGAAATCATTGGACAAAGTCAGCATGGATTTACAAAAAGGTAAATCATGTCTGACAAATCTGATAGAATTTTTCGAGGATGTAACTAGTAGAGTGGATAAGGGAGAACCAGGGGATGTGTTATATCTAGACTTTCAGAAGGCTTTCGACAAGGTCCCGCATAAGAGATTAGCATACAAACTTAAAGCACACGGTATTAGGGGTTCAGTATTGATGTGGATAGAGAACTGGCTAGCAGACAGGAAGCAAAGGGTAGGAGTAAACGGGTCCTTTTCAGAAAGGCAGGCAGTGACTAGTGGGGTACCACAAGGCTCAGTGCTGGGACCCCAGCTATTTACAATATATATTAATGATTTGGACGAGGGAATTCAATGCAACATCTCCAAATTTGCAGATGACACCAAGCTGGGGGGTATAGTTAGGTGTGAGGAGGATGCTTGGAGGCTGCAGGGTGATTTGGATAGGCTGAGTGAATGGGCAGATGCATGGCAGATGCAGTATAATGTGGATAAATGTGAGGTTATCCACTTTGGTGGAAAAACATGAGGGTAGACCATTATCTGAATGGTAGCAGATTAGGAAAAGGGGAGATGCAACGAGACCTGGGTGTCATGGTACACCAGTCATTGAAAGTAGGCATGCAGGTGCAGCAGGCAGTGAAGAAAGCAAATGGTATGTTAGCATTCATAGCGAAAGGATTTGAGTATAGGAGCAGGGAGGTTCTACTGCAGTTGTACAGGGTTTTGGTGAGGCCACACCTGAAGTATTGCGTACAGTTTTGGTCTCCAAATCTGAGGAAAGACATCCTTGCCATAGAGGGGGTACAGAGAAGATTCACCAGACTGATTCCTGGGATGTCAGGACTTTCATATGAGGAAAGATTGGATAGACTCAGCTTGTACTCGCTGGAATTTAGAAGATTGAGGGGGGATCTTATAGAAACTTACAAAATTCTTAAGGGGTTGGACAAGCTAGATGCTGGAAGATTGTTCCCGATGTTGGGGGAGTCCAGAACAAGGGGGTCACAGTCTAAGGATAAGGGGGAATTCCTTCAGGACCGAGATGAGGAAAACATTCTTTACACAGAGAGTGGTTAGTCTCTGGAATTCTCTGCCACAGAAGGTAGTTGAGGCCAGTTCATTGGCTATATTTAAGAGGGCGTTAGATGTGGCACTTGTGGCTAAAGGGATCAGGGGGTATAGAGAGAAGGCAGGTACGGGATACTGAGTTGGAAGATCAGCCATGATCACATTGAATGGCGGTGCAGGCTCGAAGGGCCGAATGGCCTACTCCTGCACCTATTTTTCTATGTTTCTATTCTTCTAACATATTTGAGTTTAGCTACAAAAATAATAATACGCACAAAAAGCTGCATTTTTACTGTTCTTTACTTAATGACCATATTGGCAAACTGCTATCTTTGAGCACTCTTTCCAAACTTACAAAACTATAACAAATAAATTATTGAAATGATAATAAAGTAGCCGTAGTTTTGCATTTACATGTAATTCCAACACAAAATTAGGAGAGGCTTAAGTCTTGCAAATGGCTACCAATTTCCAAAAATTCAAACCAATTGGGAAAAGCCTAAAAGCTTTAACAGCCTGTTCACCAACCTCAGCTGCTGGATGAGGGCCTCCCCTTCTTTGATGACATTTACTGTCACTTGGAGGGTGGTCTGCTGCTGCTGTCCAAAGCGTTTTATCAAATCCTGCACTGCCTCCACAGATTCCGCATAGACATCGTCAAGGAGTTCCTTCTGTAACTCCTCCAACCACGTCCATAGCTTCAAAAAAACAGTTAAAAAACATTAGCACACTGAATACAATAAAGGCTTGTGATTGAGAAAAGGTTTAAGAAAAAGTTTGAAAATTACTGTTCTGTACACATCTTATTTTCCCACAAACAGGTTAACATATTTTGTGTGGGTCATCAGCCTATTATATTTTCTCCATTTCCAGCAGCCAAGTACAACCTTTGGGAGATTGAGAGTCATAATTTATTGCAAAATTATCCAATGGTGTGATTTTTCATTGCTCAATGAAGAAGACCAAATGGCCGTTAGCAGCAGAAATTAAATAAGCAACTCATTGCCTTGAAGAACATATAAACTCTTCACACTCACAGGCAAACTATTATAACTGGTGTTTTTTCAACACATGAATGGTGCATATCCTCCCACTTTTGCAATTCAACTACGAAGAAACAGTTTCTGGAGATCCTAATTCAGAATGCAATTTAGCACCAAAAGAAACATCCGATCTCCTCTCCTAAATGTCCATTCAACAAGGCAAGAGTTCCACAATTGATTGCAATGTTTCCACAATGGAATGATAAGCATTCTCTCAAAAACCTTCACAGTTGCAGTAATTAACATTCATCTGCAAAAAGGCCTGTGATCCATCAATCATTCAGTTAACTGTTCATATTACGAATCAACTTTAAATGCTGTTTAAGAACCTAGTTAGTAGACTGGCTGCTGTTCCACAACTGCTACAAATGCCAGCCAAGCAGCAATATTATTCAAACATAGTTAGCAATATCCATTAAAAATCATTGGCCAGAAATACATCAAGATGTGAAAATATACAATTATTAAACAAAGGGAAAAAATAACATCTCACCTCTTTGACATGAGTATGAAAAGAGACCGACATATCCAATAAAATTTTCCGCTGTTCTACTCTTCTCACAAAATCCTGTATCCGATCTTCCAGTTGATGGGCTGCCTGGTAAATCTCTTCAGGGTCACACTCTCCAGTCTGAGCCAATTGCTCTGCTGCTTCCAGGAGTTTATCTGCATTAGTGTATGTGTTCTAAAGAAGAAAATAATGTTTCTATATTTTCTGCGATTTTCAATGAACTCTGGAACACAATGTAACCGATTTCCAAACAGGAGCCAAGTTTATTCAAGAAAGTTAACCTATTACAATGAATATATAATTTGGCTGCGTAAGAAACTCAGGGAATATCAGATATATATACATTTTCAGATGACACAATAGATTTATCATCTCATTTTAATAATGGGTTGAATGTAACATTTCCTAAGGTGCTGTCAATCTACAGAATGACAGGTTCAATCGGCATAATTCCTTAGTGATAGTGGTTGACATCTATTGAAGTGCTACATGCATGCAAATCCACATATGAACGTGTCCATGTGTGAGAAGTACTTATGTATGTGTAAGAAAATGTGTGTGAGGGTTTACGTTCGTATACACTTGAACACAAATGAATAAGGTGAGTGTTCATTGGAATGCACAACTGTGGAAATGTTAGTGAGAGTGTGTTTCAGACCAAGTATGAGGTTGGAAATGCATAAGAGCATGAGTGTTACACACTCCACACATGAGCATGGCAGAATGACCATGATCTCAAATGTGTATGATCATGAAAGAGCACAGGCATGAGAATGAAGTCAAACACAATCTTGGATGAAATAGAGAACGGTTTAATGCATATTTCATGGAGGCCTATCTTGTGAAGAACTACAGATGACTTCCATGTAAAATGGGGGGGGGGGGTGACAGTTCATATCTTAATTTTCTACAATGCAAAGCTGTGTCATCCCTGCATGCACCAGGAATTGCGATTTGATAAATAAAATTGTATTGATTTATTCACTTTTTCTCTTTTATTCACTTATTCACTTATATTCTTTGAGAGCAAATTTTATTTTATTCTGTTTCTAAAATTTCTGGGTTGTAATTTGTGAATTCTGTTGGGGTGAATTTCCGTCACCTGCATGGTGGGAATGCAACGGTCATAAACACAGTTATATTTGGAGGGTACACAAAATGCTGGAGAAACTCAGCGGGTGCAGCAGCATCTATGGAGCAAAGGAAATAGGCAACGTTTCGGGCTGAAACCCTTATTCAGACTGTTGGGGGGTGGGGGGAGGCGGGGGGAAGAAAGGAAAAAGGAGGAGGAGCCCGAGGGCTGAGGGAGAGGTAGGAAGGGGAGGAGACAGCAAGGGTTAACAGAATTGTGAGAATTCGATGTTCATGCCAAGAGGATGCAGACTCCCCAAGCGGAATATGAGGTGCCGTTCCTCCAATTTGCGGTATTCCTCACTCTGGCCGTGGAGGAGGCCCAGGACACAGAGGTCGGATACGGAATGGGAGGGGGAGTTGAAGTGCTGAGCCACCGGGAGGTCGGTTATATTTGGAATTAGTCCTGCCAGGGATTACCCATACCTGAGAGCAAATATTTGTTTATGACACTGCTAAAATACTTTTAATATTGATTCCATTAGTAAAGTCACAAGAGATATATGACAACTTCCTCAAATTTCCTTTATGTAATACATTCACTATCATAACCAAACAAACCACCTTCAATTTCCCACTTCAGTTTTTTCAGTTTGAAACTGAAACTATTTGTCATTGGAGGATCATAGTGGGAAGCTGCAGTAACATTTGCACTTGTGCTGTATGCACATGATTTTAACGCAATGCTTTTTTAAAGCAATGCTCAGTCATCATGTTGCTTTAAATTCTCAAAAGTGTAACAGATCTAAAGTCTCCAATCTCTTGTCATAACAGAACTGCAACATTCTGCAGAATGGCCTTTGCACCCCCTCCAGCGCTATCATACCTTGGTGACCACAAATGCATGTATTTCTCCAACTGAGGTCTGACCATTTTTTTCTAAAATTGGAACATAGCCTCTCTACTTCTGCATTCAATGCCCCCTTTCGCTGTGCTGACTTAAAAAGTGAAATAGAAAATGGTTTAAGGTAGGTGGGAGCTATATAAAGGTCCCTCAGAGCAGCTGGGATTTTGCAGAGCATATTATTGCAGAAAATTCTAAGCAGGCTAACACGCATGCACACCTTTTTGACAAGAACTTGATTGCTTATCCCAATCTTTATGAAATTTAAAATGCATTACCAAAATCACGGTATCTATTCGCACAATTTGCTCATCTCTTTACTACAGCCAGCAAAACCCCATACAGAACTTCAACTGTGTTCTTTATCTTTATTTGAAACTATGAAGAGGGTACAAAAGGTGTTTACCAGGATGCTTCTTGAGTGTATTAGCTAAATGGATAGTTTGGAGAAACGTGTTCTGTCAGAAGAGTTAGAAGTATAGGCTAAGCGGAAAGGGACTTCGAGAATAAGATGGGAAACTTGTTCATCAGGAGGGAAGCAAGTACTTAATACAGTGCCCAAGAGAATGTAAGTTGGATCGCTAACCAGATTGAAGAATTGTTTAGTCAATTTAGGCATGGAGATTTATGGACCAATTGTTGGGCAATGGAGATATCACAGAATGGTCCCCACTAGAAGGTTTGGATAAGTTGCGCCAAATGGCCTCTTTCCATAGTTTACAATTATATAAAAACCCATATTAGATCTAATGACATATTTAGTTAATAGCCGGTCTAATTGCAACAAAAATATTGTTGAATCACTGTTCAATAGAAAATAAAATAGCCTTTAAATTTGTAGATTTAACTCAGTTCAGTTAAATTCAAACAGGCGCCGGAAAAAATCAATTCCTGTATTTGAGGCCCATTTCATTCTCGAAGAACGTACTCTCTCTACAATACAGTAACAGTGAAGTTACGACAGTTGGAATTTCATTGCTGACTGATGTCATTGTAAGCACATGATACACTTGGAGACAGTGATGTAACGTCCCAAAGTGTACCATGTACAAAAACAGATTTAGCAATCAGTTTACAAGTGAAACCTAGTCATGCGTTAAATGCTACCTAGTGAAGTTGAATATCCCACAATTAACTAACACTTCCACAAGTAGGCAGGTTCAACAGGAGTTGGAAAACTGGGGGGGGGGGGGGGGAATGTAATGTCAGGGGGAAATCAATCACAATCACAATAATACTTTATTAGCCAAGTATGTTTTGCAACATACGAAGAATTTAATTTGCCAAGTCAGTCATACAAATAAAAAGCAACTGAACACACAAATCCCATTTTAACATAAACATCCATCACAGAGACTCCTCCACATTCCTCTCTGTGATGGAAGGTAAAACAAAGTTCAATCTCTTTGCTCTCCCGCGGTCGTGGGCCTCGAGTCCTTCATTGACTCCCATAGCCAGTCGTGGGCCCTCCGTGTCGAGGTGATCTGCTCCTGCATCGGGGGGATGTCAGCTTCCCCGCACCGGACGATCGAACCTCGCATCGGGGCTGGTCGAACATTCTGCGATCTTGGAGCACCCGACATCCACGACCTATCCCAAGACTGCAAGCTCCAGATGTAAAGTCCGCAGGCCTCAGTTAGAGCGATCCAAGGGTTTGACTCCGATGTAAGTTCACGCCTCGCGGTGGGGATCAAGTCAATCCAAGGAGACGTCCAGCTCCATCAATGGTAGGCTGCAGAGCGACCGGAGAATGCGATCCGATAATTAATCGCATTCTCCGGCAAGGTACGAAACTGGGAAAAAAAATTCCCGACCCATCTCCCTCCCCCCACATAAAACAAACTGGAAGATATCTACACAAACTTTTAACACACACTAAAAGCAGGGCTGCCAATCGTATGGCATCTCTGATGGTCAACGAAGTGAACCATTAATATGTGGAGATGTGGGAATTAGCAGAGGTAACACCAAATAGTTCTCAACTAAGTCCAAAACTTGGACTAAATCTGAAAACAAAAGTTGAAATCAAAATGTAGTCAATGCTGAATACATGTTACGCCTTTGAGAATTTAAACAAAATGCAGTGTATGGGTAAAACTGACAATTTCAGCTGAAATGTGAAATGGAGTTATCAGCTAAGTTAGCAGCCCTACATTCTATAGCCTCTTGAAAACAAGTTTTCAAACGCGTTATCTCCTCGCACCTGTGATCATTGCCTACTGAATAGGGAGGTTTCTGGTGGAAGCCGTTGATTGGTGGAAGCAGACTAGAGGAAGCAGCTGATTGGGTGGAACCTCTGGTTAGTATTTCTGCTTTCTGGTTAAAGGTACAGTGGGTTAGTAAACATACAGTGGGTTAGTAAAGGTACAGTGTTTTAGTAAAGGTACAGTGCTTTTGGTTTGTATAATTAAGGTGTGGTTTAAAGGTCAAGAGGGAGCAGCTGTTTGAGTCAAATACCTGCTGATTTCTCACAGCAGTTTCCATTATATTATACTGGTAACGGATCCAGGGTAAGGCGAGAGAATGTCAGCCAGAGCAGTGTACTGTACTGCATGTCAGATGTGGGAGGTCGTGGTGTCGGATGGCCCTCTTGACATCCACATCTACACCAGGTGCAGAGAGGTGGCGCTCCTAAGGGACCGTATTAGGATCCTGGAGCAGCAGCTCGATGACCTCTGCCTGGTCAGGGAGAGTGAAGAGGTGATAGAGGAGAGTTATAGGGAGGTGGTCACTCCAAAACCACAGGAGAGAGACATGTGGTCACGCTAAGGAAGGGCAAGGGGCAGAGGCATGAACGAGTGAGTACTCCAATGTCAGTACACCTGGCAAATAAGTACTCCTGTTTGAGTACGGATGGGGGTGACAGCCTACCCAGGGGTAGCGACAGCGGACGGGCCTTCAGCACAGAGACCGGCCCTGTTGCTCCGAAAGGTAGGGGGAAAAAAGAGGGCAATAGTAATTGGGACTCTATTGTTAGGGGGTCGGATAGGCGATTCTGTGGACGCAGTCGGGAGACCAGGATGGTGGTCTGCCTCCCTGGTGCCAAGGTCTCGGACGTGTCTCAACGTGTCCAAGATATCCTCAAATCAGAGGGAGAGGAGCCTGGGTTCGTGGTACATATAGGTACCAATGACATAGGTAAAAAAAGGGAAGAGGTCCTGAAGGGAGGATTTAAGGACTTTGGAGGAGAGTTGAGGAAAAGGACCAAAAAGATAACAATCTCAGGATTACTGCCTATGCCACGCGACAGTGAGGGTAGAAATGGAGCAAGGTGGAGGATAAATGCTTGGCTGAAAGACTGGTGCAGAGGGCAGGGATTCAAGTTTCTGGATCATTGGGACTTCTTTTGGGGTAGGTGGGACCTGTACAGAAAGGATGGGTTGCACTTGAACCCGAGGGGGACCAATATCCTGGCGGGGAAATTTGCAAAGGCCACTGGGGAGACTTTAAACTAGAATGGTTGGGGCGAGGGATGCAAATAGCAAAAGCTAGTAGACAGAATGGGAGGCAGGAAGCAGAAAAGGGAAGCACTCGGACACAAGAGGAGAATGAAAAAAAAGGAAATAAACAAAGAATAAGATATGGGGGGTTTCTTAAATGTGCATATTTTAATGCTAGGAGCATTGTAAGAAAGGTGGATGAGCTTAGAGTCTGGATAGACACCTGGAAGTATGATGTTGTGGCGATCAGTGAAACATGGTTGCAGGAGGGCTGTGATTGGAAACTAAATATTCCAGGATTTTGTTGCTTCAGGTGTAATAGAATTGGAGGGGCAAGAGGTGGAGGTGTTGCATTGCTAGTCAGGGAAGATATTACAGCAGTGCTTTGGCAAGAGAGATTGGAGGGCTCATCTAGGGAGGCTATTCGGGTGGAACTGAGAAGTGGGAAAGGTGTAGCAACACTTATAGGGGTATATTATAGACCGCCAAATGGGGAACGAGAATTGGAAGAGCAAATATGTAAAGAGATAGCAGATATTAGTAGTAAGCACAAGGTAGTGATTGTGGGAGATTTCAACTTTCCACACATAGACTGGGAAACACATTCTGTAAATGGGCTGGATGGTTTGGAGTTTGTAAAATGTGTGCAGGATAGTTTTTTGCAGCAATACATAGAGGTGCCTACTAGAGGAGGGGCAGTGCTGGACCTCCTGTTAGGAAATGAGACGGGACAGGTGGCGGAGGTATGCGTTGGGGAGCACTTCGGGTCCAGTGATCACAATACCATTAGTTTCAATATAATTATGGGGAAGGACAGAACTGGGCCTAGGGTTGAGATTTTTGATTGGAGAAAGGCTAACTTTAACGAGATGCAAGATGATTTAAAAGGAGTGAACTGGGACATTTTGTTTTATGGGAAAGATGCAGAAGAGAAATGGAGGACATTTAAAGGGGAAATTTTAAGAGTACAGAATCTTTATGTTCCTGTTCGGTTGAAAGGAACCAGTAAAAATTGGAAAGAGCCCTGGTTTTCAAGGGAAATTGGACATCTTGTTCGGAAAAAGAGGGAGATCTTCAATAATTATAGGCAGCATGAAGTAAATGAGGTGCTTGAGGAGTATAAGGAATGTAAAAAGAATCTTAAGAAAGAAATTAGAAAAGCTAAAAGAAGATATGAGGTTGCTTTGGCAAGAAAGGTGAAAGTAAATCCAAAGGGTTTCTACAGCTATATTAATAGCAAAAGGATAACAAGGGATAAAATTGGTACATTGGAGAGACCGAGTGGACAGCTATCTGCAGAGCCAAAAGAGATGGGGGAGATATTGAACAATTTATTTTCTTCGGTATTCACCAAGGAGAAGGATATTGAATTATGTGAGGTAAGGGAAACTAGTAGAGTAGCTATGGATACTATGAGTTTCAAAGTAAAAGAAGTACTGACACTTTTGAAAAATATAAAAGTGGATAAGTCTCCAGGACCTGACAGGATATTCCCTAGGACATTGAGGGAAGTTAGTGTAGAAATAGCCGGGGCTATGACAGAAATATTTCAAATGTCATTAGAAACGGGAATAGTCCCCGAGGATTGGCGTACTGCGCATGTTGTTCCATTGTTTAAAAAGGGTTCTAAGAGTAAACCTAGCAATTATAGACCGGTTAGTTTGACTTCAGTGGTGGGCAAATTAATGGAAAAGATACTTAGAGATAATATATATATAAGCATCTGGATAAAGAGGGTTTAATTAGGAACAGTCAACATGGATTTATGCCTGGAAGGTCATGTTTGACTATTCTTGAATTTTTTGAAGAGGTTACTAGGGAAATTGACGAGGGTAAAGCAGTGGATGTTGTCTATATGGACTTTAGTAAAGCCTTTGACAAGGTTCCTCATGGAAGGTTGGTTAAGAAGGTTCAACTGTTGGGTATAAATGCAGGAATGGCAAGATGGATTCAACAGTGGCTGAATGGGAGAAGCCAGAGGGTAATGGTGGATGGCTGCTTGTCGCGTTGGAGGCAGGTGACTAGTGGGGTGCCTCAGGGATCTGTGTTGGGTCCTTTGTTGTTTGTCATGTACATCAATGATCTGGATGAAGGGGTGGTAAATTGGATTAGTAAGTATGCAGATGATACCAAGATAGGGGGCGTTGTGGATAATGAAGAGGATTTCCAAAGTCTACAGAGTGATTTAGGCCAGTTGGAAAAATGGGCTGAAAGATGGCAGATGGAGTTTAATGCTGATAAATGTGAGGTGCTACACCTTGGCAGGACAAATCAAAATAGGACGTACATGGTAAATGGTAGGGAATTGAAGAATACAGCTGAACAGAGGGATCTGGGAATAACTGTGCATAGTTCCTTGAAGGTGGAATCTCATATAGATAAGGTGGTAAAGAAAGCTTTTGGTATGCTAGCCTTTATAAATCAGAGCATTGAGTATAGAAGCTGGGATGTAATGTTAAAATTGTACAAGGCGTTGGTGAGACCAAATCTGGAGTATGGTGTACAATTTTGGTCGCCCAATTATAGGAAGGATGTCAACAAAATAGAGAGGGTACAGAGGAGATTTACTAGAATGTTGCCTGGGTTTCAACAGCTAAGTTACAGAGATAGGTTGAATAAGTTAGGTCTTTATTCTCTGGAGCGCAGAAGGTTAAGGGGGGACTTGATACAGGTCCTTAAAATGATGAGAGGGATAGACAGAGTTGATGTGGACAAGCTTTTCCCTTTGAGAATAGGGAAGATTCAAACAAGAGGACATGACTTTAGAATTAAGGGACAGACGTTTAGGGGTAACATGAGGGGGAACTTCTTTACTCAGAGAGTGGAAGCGGTGTGGAATGAGCTTCCAGTGGAAGTGGTGGCGGCAGGTTCGTTGGTATCATTTAAAAATAAGTTGGATAGGCATAAGGATGAGAAGGGTATGGAGGGTTATGGTATGAGTGCAGGCAGGTGGGACTAAGGGAAAAATGTTGTACGGCACGGGCTTGAAGGGCCGAGATGGCCTGTTTCCGTGCTGTAATTGTTATATGGTTATATGGTTAGTGGACATTAATACCTGGGATGGGGACATCTGGTATGATAACCATCGCGGGAAGCAGGCAGTGGATCAGGGTCCCTCCCTTCCCCTACGACCCCCCCCCCCCCCCCCATGGTCCACAGCCAAGGAGGGGGCAGTGGCACTAAGACAATGGGCCCTGATTATGTCCTTATATGACGATGACTGGAATTATGAGATTCCTGTGGACTGTGACTTTACTGCCTCCCTCCTTTCTTATTTGGTTAAGACTGCGGCACCTGACATCAGGGGGGTGGTACTCCTGCTCCTGTGTCCGGTTGTTAAGGAATCTATAGGGACAGCCCTCAGTGCACTCGAGGGGTTAGACCATCTGAATGACCGCGCCTCCTCGAGGCGACAAGTGAGGAGAATTGATGCATCCAACCCCAGACCAGCGGGTGGGGCTTTGGGGAATCTATCCAGAAATAAACTGATTCTGGCCCTCCTCCGAGCCAGAGTGGATAAGGAACTGATAGACAGCGTCTACGGTTTACCGATGGCGCGAGTTGTTGGGTTGCAGGTAAGGCCATTTGGCAGGCGGCTGCCCTCCCTTTGTCTGATGACAATACTCCAGTTGGACTGTACACCGACTCCTGGGCAGTTGCCGACGGTATGGCTGTATGGATGGATGACACAGTGGCAGTCCCAGGGGTGGGAAATACATGGTCTGCGCCAGCTAATGGCCAAGAATGGTACCATATGGGAGATTCAGTCTGAAAAGGGGTACCACTTTACCAGTAACAAACTACAACAGTGGGCAGCTGATAATGAGGTGCAGTGAATCCTCTGCATCCCGTATGAATTATCTACTAAAAGAGCCGATACGTACACTAACTCCCTCCCACAACCTAAGGGGTGGGCCCTTGTGTTATAGGAGCAGTAAACAACTTGATCCAACGACCTGTGGCAGGGTGGACTTCTGGCTGTTGCAGTCGAGCCAGATGACGCCACACCAATGAAAGAACATCAGGAAGACACCTGGAAGGTGTGGGTTTCGGTTCCCGGCAGGGGACCCCCTCGCAAGGGGGACGTTATTGCCACAGCGCAGGGCAATATGCGGTGGCTTATGGTGATGGGGAGGATAAACCTATATGTCTACCTTTACAGCACTTAACCAGACAAGAGCGAGCCTGCTCCACCCTCTCTCTACAGAACAACCGAGAGGCGCCTCATGCATACCGGACGATGGTGTGGGCTGATACGTCTGGCAATGCTGGTTGCAGCACCGCCTGTCTGCACGGAATCAAACACCTATAGGGCCTGTCCCACTGTGGGGACCTAATTTGCAAGTTTAGAAGAGTTTGCCCTGACTCATACTCGCAGCATGGACGACACGAGGTCCGATGAGGTCTTTGTAATTCTCCTTCATGCTAGAGAATGGTCCCCGCGAACTCAAGGCATCAGTTTGGTCGAGCCTTTTTTTTAGCATGCTGAAAATTGTCCGCGAGTAAAAAAAGGTCGCCATGGAACAAAATCAACATTTTTTTACTTGTAGGTTTAGTCTAAGTAGGTCGTAGTAGGTCAGCATGTTATTCGCAGGTAATCAAAGGTAATCGAGGGTAGTCGAAGGTAGTCGTAGATAGTGTTAGTATAGTCAAAGGTGGTCATCTTCACTCTCCACTATTCGGTGTCCAATTTTCCCGAAGCTAGTCTTCACCATAGTCAAAGGAGGTCTACATAATTGAAGGATGTCTTCAACATATTCATAGGAGGTTATCTACATGGTCGAGGAAGGTCGAAGGAGGTGTTCTAATTCGGCGATACAACACGACCATGACACTTTTTCATACTCTCCTAAACTCTGCTACACTTGCAAATTAGGTCCCCGCAGTGGGACAGGCCCTTATCTCTCACTCCTGCATACGTACCTAAGTAAACTGAGTTTGTGCACATGTCCCACATCACAGACAACAAGACCACTCTGGGGCTAGTAGAGGCAGGGCAAGCTATCCAAACCCTGAGTGCCAAAATGGTGGCAATCCGAACTGTCGCCTTGCAGAATCGCATGGCCCTAGACTTCCTACTACCTGTGATTTGTGCCATCATAGGGAGAGAATGCTGCATTTACATACCGGATGCCAATGAAAACATTACAAACCTGGTGGCCCACAGGTTGAGGCTTTGAATGAAGTTGGTAAACATGTCATGATGAGGCCACGAGAGCGCATGGTGGAATTGGTGGTTCAGAGGTTGGGGGCATATTAATATTATGCAATGGCTGATGACTGGACTTGTTTTGGTGGTGGTTGGCATAATATTCTTCAATTGTGTGCTTCCCTACTGTGTGGAAGGAGCGCCAAAATGGTGCAGGGGTGGTATTGAGCCTGTGGGCGAATACAACGGGATTTGGGGTGTATGGGGTTAATGCGAGGTGAAATTGTGTTCAAAACACCACTTTGCTTGCTGAATTCAGATAACAGTTTGATTCACTCAGTAATTTATTATACTACTGAATATAGCACATACCCTCACGTCTCCTCAAATATCCCCGAATGCACTTGCAAATTCCGAGTACACAGTAGAGCACGCCGCAGGGTGTTTCTACATATACTCACGTAAACCCATACGCACTCGCAAACTCATCAGAGCACCCCACAGGATGTTTCGTTTTTGATCACCTGGCACAGTTCGCGACACGGTCGAAGGCTGAGGTTCTCTCACCGAAAGGGCGCCCAACACCCATCTTTATGGCATTTCTTATCAGAGCGGACACACCACTGCCCCCTCCCCGAGCCAATCTTTATGGCATAGTAAAGAGGGGCTAGTAAATCATGGGGATGCTTGCAAGGCTATTGAGATAAGCTTTGCTTTCACAGAGACTTCTAAAACTAATTTGGTGTCTGATAAAACACATAACTCTCGCCTTAATGGCATGGATAATTAGTGTCACACATGATCATCACTCATTCATAGCAAAATAAGTATAATACTTTTGATTATTATTTTGTTTACGCAGTAAAATGTAGTTAATGGGCGCTAATGTAGACTGATGACTCCAAGGGGTGGAGTGTAGCGCAAGGGTGAAACTGACAATTTCAGCTAAAATGTGAAATGGAGTATCAGCTAACTTAGCAGCCCTACATTCCATAACCTATTGAAAATAAGTTTCCTGACGCGTTATCTCTTCGCATCTGTGATCATTGCCTGGGAACACAGCCTTTACCAGGCCATTCTATAGCCATTCAACAGCAATAGTTGGGTAGGCCACCCACGGCCCCTGCCACTAGTAGCGCAGAAACGTTGCAGACAAGGGGGGCTTATGATTGGCTCGGGGAGGGGGCAGTGGCGTGTCCGCTCTGATAAGAAATTCCATAAAGATGAGTGTTGGGCACCCATTTGGTGAGAGAACCTCAGCCTTCGTCCGTGTTGAGAATGGTGCCAGGTGATCAAGAAAGAAACATCCTGTGGCGTGCTCTGATGAGTTTGCGAGTGTGTACGGGTTTACGTGAATGTCTGTAGAAACACCCTGCGGCATGCTCAACTGTGTACTTGGGGTTTGCGAGTGCGTTCGGGGATATTCGAGGATACATCAGTGTATGTGGATTATTTAGTAGTGTAATAAATTACTGAGTGAATCAAACATTGTTAACCAGTGATTTATCGAACACAACACAATAATAGAGTGCAAAAAGTTGTGAACACTGCCCAGTCCATCACCAGCTCTGACATCCCCACCATCGAAGGGATTTATCGGAGTCGCTGCCTCAAAAAGGCAGCCAACATCATCAGAGGCCCACACTATCCTGGCCTCACACTCATTTCACCACTGCCATCGGGAAAAAGGTACAGGAGCCTGAAAACTGTAACGTCCAGGTTCAGGAACAGCTACTTCCCTACAGCCATCAGGCTATTAAACTCTACAACCTCATATAGGCTCTGAATTACAATAGAATATTATTATTATTGTTGCATTGTTTTGTTTGTTTGTTGAGTAGGCGTGTATGTGTATATATGGGTGCGTTGCTAGTATGTGTGTATATATACACACTGAGCTTTTCTTTTCTCTGTCTCGTTTGTCATATCATACGATGTTTGCATAGTCTGTTGTGCTGCAGCAAGTAAGAATTTAATTGTTCTATCTTGGACATATGACATTAAAACACTCTTGACTTAATAGTTTAGTTTAATTTAGTTTAGTTTAAAAATACATTGTGGAAACAGGCCCTACAGCCCACCCAATCTGGACTAACCAGTGATCTCCGCACACTAACACTATCCTACACACACTAGGGAAAATTTACAATTACACCAAGCCAATGAACCTACAAACCTGTACTTCTTTGGTGTGCGGGAGAAAACCGGAGATCCCGGAGAAAACCCACGCCGGTCATGGGGAGAATGTACAAACTCTGTACAGACAGCACCCACAGTCAAGATCAAACTCGGGTCTCTGGCTCTGTAAGGCAACAACTCTTACCGCTGAAGAAAGAACTGCAGATGCTGGAAAAATCGATGGTAGACAAAAATGCTGGAGCAACTCAGCGGGTGAGGCAGCAACTATGGAGCAAAGGAACAGGTGACGTTTCGGGTCGAGACCCTCTTCAGACTGATGTGGAGGTGGGGGGGGGGGGGAAGAAGAAAGGAAGAGATGGAGACAGTAGGCTCCCAGTGGGAGAGCTGGGATGGGGAGGGCAAGGAGGGAGAAAGCAAGGATTACCTGATAATGGAGAAGTCAATGTTCATACCTCTTATGAATGCTGGAATACCCAATGCTGGACTGACGCCAACTGGCAGGAGTACATATCTGAAATTGCCAAATTCTCGGTTGGGGTGCAAACAGCCCAAGCAAAATATAAGGTGCTGCTCCTCTAATTTGCGGTTGGACACACTCTGGCCATGGAGGAGGCCCAGGACAAAAAGGTTGGATTCAGAATGGGAGGGGGACCTGAAGTGCTGGGCTACCGGGAGATCAGTTTGGTTAGTGTGAACCGAGCGGAGGTGTTGGGCGAAGCAATCGCCAAGCCTACGCTTGGTCTCACCGATGTACAGCAGCTGACACCTAGAACAGCGGATGCAATAGATGAGGTTGGAGGAGGTGCAGGTGAACCTCTGCCTCACCTGGAAAGACTGCTTGGGTCCTTGAATGGAGTCAAGGGAGGAGGTAAAGCGACAAGTGTAGCAATTCCTGTGGTTGCAAGGGAAAGTACCAGGGGAGGGGGTGGTTTGGGTGGGAAGGGACAAACTGACCAGGGAGTTACGGAGGGAGCGGTCTCTGTGGAAAGCCAAAAGGGGAGGAGATGGGAAGATGTGGCCAGTGGAGGGATCCCGTTGGAGGTGGCGAAAATGTCGGAGGATTATCTGTTGCATGTGACGGCTAGTAGGGTGGAAGGTGATGACAAGGGGGACTCTGCCCTTGTTACAAGTAGGGGAAATGGGGAGTGAGGAAGATGGGGAATTTATTTTTGCACCCAAACCATGTTCTGAAGCTCATTGTGTGACAGCCACAAACTGTCTTCATGTTTAAAGAGCACCCGGCAGAACTCACGATGGCTCATACCTAAATATTTACACACGGAGTTCAGAAGTGAAATTAGTCTGAATAAGTTCTTTATCTGGTATGGACACAATGAACAAAGGGGATCTTTCTACAATTTATTTTAAGGTTCTACAAACTCATTCGATCTCACTTCATATAACCATGCCTAATTAAATTTTTAGATGCACCACAGTAAGATTTTAAAGATTACAAATCTGTTGCAAAATTTAAGGTTTGAATAGTTTGCAATGTCTAAAATCCTGAAGTACTTAGCAGATCAAGTAGCATCTGTGCAGAGAGTTAGTGACCTATCATCAGATCTAGGAAAAGATAGATAATATCAATGGAGGAGGGGTGAGGAGAACAAAGGGGACGTTTTTGATACAGTGGAGACCAACTGAGACTGTAATGCAAACCATTGTGGTGCTGGTCGAGGCTTGTTAACTCTAGGGAAGATATTTAAATAGGTGACGATTAAGGACTGAGGAGAGAAAACAGTCAACATTTCTGAAAGTTAAATATGGTGCAAAGCATTTACTGTAAATCATAAATGAATGCTGGAATACCCAATGCTGGACTGACGCCAATTGGCAGGAGTACATATCTGAAATTGCCAAATTCTCGGTTGAGTGCTGGGGACTGTAATGAGCTTGGTCATAGGATGAGATGCTGTTTCTCAACCTTAGTTTGGTCTTCATTTGAACACTCCAAGAAGTCAAGAAGTCAGAGCGAGATGGAATGGATAATTAACATGGAGATGGAGATGTAAGCTCTGGATTAACCTTGCATGCAGGATCCTTAAGAATACACAAATATCATGCATCTCTTGATAGAAAATGAAATTTAACTCTTCATCTCCCAGCATGCATGAGTTGAACTTACCTGTGCAACTTCTTCAAAATCCTCATGTCGCTTCTGTAAAGCCCTGGCTCTATGTAGTGATTTTCCCACTCCAGTATGTTTGCTGAGGAAAGCTTCTCCATGATTTTCAATCCAGTCCAACACCTGAAATATTTAACAAAACCACTCTAAGGAATGAACTTTCAGGTATTCTGCCCAAACCAATGCTCCCAATAGCAGCTCGAAAGACCAAGACATTTTAATCAATTTTGAACGTGAAGGATGAAAAATGGCTTCGGGAACATGCCTCAGTATAATCTCCTATTCTTATACTCTTGTACTTAAGTATAATTGTACCTATTGTAAAAATATTTTTACAACTATATGTAAAAGGAAATGACACCGTACCAAAGTACATCTAACATTAAAGTACCATTAATTGCCATTCATCACGATCAAGATAATCCAATTTTTACAAAAGAGTGCAATATTTTAACAAGACAAAAAACATGATTAGCTGCATCATTTTTTTAAAATCACCCTTGTCCTTGCTTTGAACTGCCACAGTGAAGGGACAAAAATAATGACTCAGCAAGGACAACGTACATGAAAACTGTGCCTTTAACATTGAAAAATGCCCCAAATTAGTTTAGACTAAAATTTGTGTTTTATCAGATTTTTTTCCTATTTTTTCCAGTAAAAATGTCATAGCAACATTCTCGTGCTTTTAATTATTACACCATCTGCCAATGTTGTATCTTAATTCACCAGTCTGAAGAAGGATCTCGACCCAAATCGTCACCCATTCCTTCTTTCTAGAGATTCTGCCTGTCCTGCTGAGTTACTCGTTTTTTGTGTCTATCGCTTCTGGAATGTCCGACAGCGATGTCGAGTACAGAGCTCAGAGATCTAGACTGTGATGTTGAAAATAAGTTTGTTTTCAGGTCAGCTTTATATTTGGCTTGGTGGGGAATGCAAAGGTGCTGGTGTTCACTTGCATTTTATCCTAACTCTGGTGGTGAGATTGCAACTTTCCGAGGTTCCATTAGGGCTTACACAGTGGGTAACCACAGTATATTCTGTATATGGTACATATTGCAGTCACAGAGCACCAATGTAACAAGGAATAATGTATAAGATAAAGAGGGTGCTATTACGCTAAACGTTAATTAAGCATTTTGCTCCGTCCTGTATTGTGTCAATCTTCTTGAGTCTTTGTGGAACTTGCAATCACACGGGAAAGTGGAAAGTACTTTTTTTACGCTCCTAACCTCTGCCTTGCTGACTGTGGAAAGGCACTGTGGTGTTGGAAGGTGGGTTATTCACTTCACCGACCTGCTACTGGACTCCTCCCCCTTCTGTCATGGGGTAGACTGATTCCCCTTTCCTTCCCCCCCCCCCCAAATCTATGCACATCCCCAATCCTTTCCACTCGTCACTTTAATTTCAAGTTTCATGTCTTGTGATTTATGACTGTTGGCAGATCAATTTCTCTACTGGGATAAATAAAGTTCTATTGTATTGTATCGTACTGTTGCCAGTTATTAATACCTGGATATATTACAATTTTATATGTTTAATTTTAGTCATGTCAGCCTTTGGTCTGTTAAATCTTAAAGTTACATATAGAATTAGCTAATCCCAATTACACATGGATTAGAACACTGCATCAGTAATATTAGATTTGAATTTGCCTTGCTTACAATGTATTTAGAAACATAGAAACATAGAAAATAGGTGCAGGAGTAGGCCATTCAGCCCTTCGAGCCTGCACCACCATTCAATTTGATCATGGCTGATCATCCAACTCAGTATCCCGTACCTGCCTTTTCTCCATACCCCCTGATTCCTTTAGCCACAAGGGCCACATCCCTAACTCCCTCTTAAATATAGCCAATGAACTGGCCTCAACTACCTTCTGTGGCAGAGAATTCCACAGATTCACCACTCTCTGTGTGAAAAATGTTTTTCTCATCTCGGTCCTAAAAGACTTCACCCTTATCCTTAAACTGTGACCCCGTGTTCTGGCCTTCCCCAGCATCGGGAACAATCTTCCTGCATCTAGCCTGTCCAACCTCTTAAGAATTTTGTAAGTTTCTATAAGATCCCCCCTCAATCTTCTAAATGCTAGCGAGTACAAGCTGAGTCTATCCAGTCTTTCTTCATATGAAAGTCCTGCCATCCCAGGAATCAGTCTGGTGAACCTTCTCTGTACTCCCTCTATGGCAAGAATGTCTTTCCTCAGATTAGGAGACCAAAACTGTACGCAATGCTCCAGGTGTGGTCTCACCAAGGCCCTGTACAACTACAGTAGAACCTCCCTGCTCCTATACTCAAATCCTTTTGCTATGAATGCTAACATATCATTCGCGTTCTTCACTGCCTGCTGCACCTGCATGCCTACTTTCAATGACTGGCGTACCATGACACCCAGGTCTCGTTGCATCTCCCCTTTTCCTAATCGGCCACCACTCAGATAATAGTCTACTTTCCTGTTCTTGCCACCAAAGTGATTTAATGTGAATTATTGTTAGAAGTCACATTCAAACTGTTCCTCAATTTTTAATTTACTTTATGATGAGGTGTATGTTCATAAGGACAATCAAAGAAGATAGATGTGAGCCGCCACTTTAAATTAAGAGATTTTGGAAACAATGTTTCTGGTTTTTCACAAAAAATTTAAAAAACAATCAATCACCGAGAAGATTCAAATACGTATCAGTAATTCACCAATCTATAATGTGTACATTCTTTCTATTAACTGCCTGAAGTGCTGGTGGCTTATTTGTAAAAAATAAAAAAGAAATGTATGAACAAAAATACAATGGAGCTAGGAATAATATTAAATTCTCTAAATGCGAACATAACACCCCATTCCATTGTATCATGACACCAATAAAATGTTGCCATTCACCTGATGTACATCTTGTTGAAATACACAGAGCTGGAGTCGCTGGTGAAGTCGAACTTTGCGATGCTGCCAGATATTTTCCAACTGTCGCTGATGGTGGAGGACCTCATGAATGATATCCAAGACATGATGAACGGCCTTTGAATAATTGGCTGTTGCCATTAATGAGTCAGCACTTCCTGGAGTCAGGGGTCGCTGGAGTTTATCCAGCAGAACTTTTCCATCTTGACTCACCTGCACAAGATTTAAAAAAATGGATTATAAGTAAAATGAAACTGTAACTCTAAATTCATCTTTAGTAAAAAGCAACTAAATTATAAGTCACCGCAAATTCAATCATGCCTCAAGTTTTTCAATTATTTGATTGCCCTTAATGCTTCGGCTAAAAACTAATAACAGAAGCATTTCCCCTTCTTTGTTTGATGCCTTTGCTTAAAGATATAATTTTCCAAATTTCTGAGGCGAAACAATGAGTGCTAATAGCATTTTTGACTGATGAGGGCATCCAGCAGAATCTATTCTGATCTTGACCAATGAACAAAAATGTACTCTTTCCAGAAGAAGCAACAGGGCAAGTCAGATATTAGTTTGAGTGGGAAGCTACTACACATGCTGGTTTACACAAAATACTAGAGTAACTCAGTGGGCAGGCAGCATCTCTGGATCGAAGGAATGGGTGATGTTTTGGGTCGAGACCCTTCTTCAGACTTTAGGTTGATTGTTCCCCCCACAGTTCAGGTGCACATCTATCAAAATACCCCAGCATGGGAAGGTATGGGAAATGCACCACAGACCCAAAATCTAATTTGTTGCCTTCCATTATAAATGGAGCACCAGGTGGTGTACTGCATAATGGATCATCAGTGAAATTACCAAGATGATTTTCAAGTATTTTGACGTTGCTGATTTAGGGTATCTTTTTAAAACAAGTTTAAAAGCAAAACTATTCATGGCTGAGCAGTATACTTTCAACTAACAATACCAAAAAGGAGAACAAGCCAAAGAAGAGTTTAGTTGGGAGTGCTAAAATGTTTTCCTGCAGCGCTGGGTCATAAAATGGATCTTAAAGCAAAAGAGGCAGAGTTAGGGACATTGAAGGAAAGAATTTCACAGATTTCAAACTGGCTGATAACTCATGGTGGCGCATAGAGAAGGTAGTGCATAACTGGTCAGAGTGAAAGAAATTAAGAATTTATGGAAATGTTACGAAGGAAACCATCACAAGAAATAGGATTTTAAATGCAAATCATAGAAGAAGGCACGAGGGTTGGGAACCCAATCAAAAAGGATAGTAAGGATGTGGCCAAGGAATCGACAGGAAATGGGAATTAGAAATTCGTCTGAACTGCAGCGTGCGTAAGATGGAAGCTTGCCAAAATAGCAGTGGGGGAGCACTTCTCGAGGCGTACGTGAAGGCTTCATTAGCAGGCAAACTCTTGAGCAGGGAATGAAAAGGAAGGTGAAAAAACAAAAAGCTGAAGTTGATAGTTTCAAGGAAATCTTGGATTAAACGAGGTTGGATGCTGACCAACCCCTCATGCAGTGGCTATGATAAAGATATAGCATTAAGCAGGAAGTTGTGCAATAAAACCATAAAAACAATGGGAATTTGCGCAGCTGAGGTACCATCTGTGAAGGGAAAAAATTAAATTAAAGAATATATTGAGTGTAAGTGGAAACAAAATTAATCAATGCCTTGCAATTGAAATAGAAAAGGCAGTGAAGGGCTATGGGGAAAGAGCAGTAAATTAGGGATTGGCCGAATTGCTCTATTGAAAAAGGTGAACTTCCTGTGCCAGTATAAATCTAAGAATCTAAAATTTCTTCCAAGGGTCAATGATTTAACACTGATCTCTTTTAAGATACTGTCTGACCTGCTAAGTATTTCCGTGAATTATTTTCTAATATTTCATACTCTGCTTTGTAAAGAAAGCAGCAGCTGGAAACATCAAATCATTTTGCCTCCCAGATTAAAGAGTTGAAAATGAAATATATTAGCCCAACATTGTTTATGATTGCTTTTTTACCTGTGAGAAATGCAGTACATGCTTGCAGTTTGAACAAGCACAGGGATCCAGGCTCTATAAATGAATCAGCTAATAATTTTTATTAAAAATAGATAATTGTGTCTGAGCAATTCCATGAAATGGGAATGTCATCAATTCATAGAAAAGTTATAAGCAAGTCATTCTGATCCCATTCCAAAACCTTCGAGTTTTTCACAAATTAAGCATGTCAAAGTTTGGTTAAAATTCAGCCATTAAATGATAAATGTTTATATCATCCCATTGAAAAGTCGTAAAGGGTATGAATTGACAAACATAAACTTAAAAAAAAAAAAGAACTCCAAGGAAGGAGGAGCCTGAACATTTCAGAAATAAGTTTTGAAATCCAACAGGTTTTATCCAGGATTCCCTTTTGTGCCAATAGTGCAAAACTCTCTTCAAAATGCTGCAACCTCATTAATTGAGACCAGGCAACCATGAAAAAACACAGATGAATGCTAATCCTGTACAGAATATCCAGAAATTTGGATGGAACTAAGTCCAAATTCATGTCTGGTTTTATAACACAGCAAACAGAAGATTTGCTGTATTTTCTTTATCAAAACAATTTACTTTATAATTAAAAAGCTTCCACAAATGTATTTTCCTAAATATTTTTGCCTCTTTATCAAAAATTATACTACTTTAATCTCTCAGGTTTGCATTTATGAAGATTACATTAAAAATGTTTTAAAAATCGTGCTTTCCTTGTTCCTATGCTGATTTTCTTTATACATTCTAAGAATAATAAAAAGGTACCCTTGCAAATAAATTGTTAGGCAGATCATTTTATGCTTCTGTTTGTCAAGATGGTGAAAGGAACCTGCATTAAAGGTGGCCTAAATGTATGCCCTTATGTTGTAATTTGTTCTGTATTAGTTCACTTACCTCAGAGTATGCCAATGTTATTTGTTCATATAAACCTTGGTGATGGTGAATTGAATCTTCTAGATCTTGCAGCTCTGAGGGAAGATCCACTTCTCCACAGGCCTTACACCAAGAATCCACGTTACTCATGTACTAGGAATAGAAATCCATGGTCACTGATAGGATACTTCAGTTTATAGGACCTTGATCTGAAAACCTTGTGTTGTATATATTCAAATGCCATTGAACCTTTATTGCAATAGTGCAGAAATAAACACCATAGCAACCTTTTTTATAATAGTATTTGTAAATCACTCATTGCATCAATTGCATGTAATTAAACATTATATAGATTTATGTAAAGAACATAATATGCTGTGTATGTTCCAAAAACAAACAACAAAAATTGGAGCAACAGAATATATCAAATTATCTTATGCTGCCTATGAACACACCAGAATAAGTTCAGAACATCACTCCACTATGTCGGATGTAGTTCATGAATTTAGGATCAACATAAGGAATCTCATAAAATAACTATTTTAGGATGACAGGTTAGACAGGCAAAAATAAACATGCCATTTGACGCAACTAGTTCATATTCGCTCTAATCCTGTTCTTCCTCATCTAATTCATCACTATTCCCCTATCCCTCATAGACTTGACCATATTCTCCTTTAATGCATAAAATAACTTACTCCAACCATTTCCTACGGTAGCAATTTCACATCCTCACCACTGTTCAGGCAAAGACGTCACTTCCGAATTCTCAATTTAATTTCTACATTACACCAATGACTTCAGGTTATGCTCTTCTCACATGGAAATATTCTCTTTAAAGAACCTCTATCACTGAATGGCTACAGCTTGGAAGGAGGCCATTGGGCATGTTTAGTTTATACCACCTCTATGCAAGATCATTCCAGCAATGCTCATTTTCTCCCATACCCTAAAAGCTCTTTCTTCCATACATACCGGCTTCTTTTTCAATACTACAATTGAAACTGTCTCCACTGTCTCCATTCCTTCTAAAGGCCGTACATTCCAGACCCTAACAACTCATTTTGTACAATGGGTTTTCTTGATGATACTTTTGGTTAATGATCATTTTATATTAATTAAATTCCCTGAACAGAAACAGTAGCTCCCCATCTACCCTAGTCTATTTCCTTTGTGATTTTAAATACTCCATGTTTTCAGGTCTTCTCACAACCTCCTTAGTTCCAAGGAAAACAACCATAGCTTCTCCAATTTCCCCACTTCTATAGTCAATCATCTCAACATCATTTAAGTACAACTCTTCGGCAGCCTCTCCAAAGCCTTCATCTATCCTTGAGTGCAATGCCAAGGACAGCAATACCTCTTCACCTGCCTACAACATCTCTTTTCTCATGTATTTATCTGTTCTACTCTGCTATTACCATACTCAGGAAGTAATTGGGATACATCCATCTTAGAGGTCTTTACTTAACTTCTTACAATCTGCTCGCAGGATCTCACCATTTTTCTACCAATATCATTGGTACTGAAATGGACCAGGATCTTGAGCTGATCATCCTCGAGAATTTTGTGCTATCACTCTTTCATAATCTAGGCAAAATTTCATCCTGGAATCAGTTTTGCATTCACAAAAAGACTTACTACTCCCCTAATGAGGTAATCAAAATAACTATTGCACTCTTGGCATATCTCTTTCAATGTAGAATTGGAGAAATCCATAGGGCTATGGTTCTGACTGCAGTTCCCAGGGTACTACAGTCCTTCTCATCACTGACTATCCGAATGCTGAATCCCAACGATCCAATTTGGCACCACACCCAAATTTAGAAATTGTACATTTGATTCTCAAGTCTAAAATATTAATGATAATTGCAATTAACAGTGCTCTCCAAGGAAATGATCATTTCTCAATTCCTTCCATTGTCAAGAGTCACTCTTTACTCTTAATATCAGCTCACTGTCGGAAGTAAACTTAAAACAGAATTCTCATGTGCACTAAGACAACAGCAGAACAAAACCACTTTCAAACAGTTTGTCAAGACAAATGACTGAAATGCATTGTTATCTCTAAGAGTGAGTTTCCAAACAAAAATGCTGGAAATATTCCACGAACATTTTATGTAGGGGGAATGTATGTTTATCAACCCAACAAATTAAGATCAATCAAATAGCAACCCCCACCCCTCCTCCCACCAATCATGTGATGCTGTCAGATTTACAAAGCTTAGTGCAGCTTTCTGTATTCGTAGGACAGTATCAATGTAACTTTTGCAGCAGCTGCCAAATTAGGCTATTGTTTAACTGTTTAAGTTAGAGGTTTTCTTATAGTGATTCACTTAATTATTACTGCAAGTAGCACGAGTTTTAGCAATTGTAAGAAATCAACAAACTGGACTATCAAGTTAAACAAAGCAAATTCTTATAATTAGCAGCAGCAGCAATGATGGGGATGAACGTTCAATCCTTTTAAAGCAGAAATAAAACCCAAGGAAGAGGGCTGTTTCTTTACCAAGATCATGTCACTAATTTACAGATCCCCATGGTTCTGCTCAAGTTCTAGTTCTGTTGAGTCACTCACTTTTTCAAAAGAAAGAACAATATAGTATTTTATTCTTATATTTAGCAATACTAAGTTCACAAAATAATTAGGTCACAAAATACATTACTGCAATCAGGTCTATTCTGCGAACAATCATCAGCTAATTATTTTTCATTCCCTGCAGATTAATGGGAGACTGCTATAATCTGTCACTGGCAATGTCTTTCAAATAAGACATAAAACCAACGACTTGCTTGGCCTCCAAAAGATCCCCACAGTCCATTTCACAGGAAGTGAAGGGAGTTATCTCTGGCATCCTGGTCTATATTTATTTATCTAACAATATCGCAAAAAGAAACAAAATCTTCTCATGGTCAAAAAAGAAACACTGGAAAATAACAGAAAATACAAGAATCAGATATTTTGATTCTATAACTGCTATATCATATTTCAAACTTATTATGGCATTTTATGGCGGAAAAAAATCAGAATTTTATAAAATGGAGCTTGGGTCTCTTGCGGTATCATTTTTTAAAGGACCATTTTTTAGATATATTGGTTAATGGATGAGATCTTTGCAAGGACATCATTCTCTATTGTAGCCGCTGAAGTAGACTGCAAGAAGAAATTATTTGAGACAGTTTTAAGAATAGAACAATTTGCAAGGAGTTACATTTGACCTAAAAACTATCAGGTATAGAAATAGGTCAAGAGAAGCTCAACATGCCAGGTGCACAATAATAGAGAAAAAATATAAAAATGAAATATCTGAAGTACTGGCAACAGATTTTCTATATAAAAAGCAATCACATAGGCAATGACAATGAGCATTTACTGAAATTCAAAAAAACCTACAGATTCTAGAAATGTATAACTGAAACTGCAGTAAATACTCAGTAGGTTAGGCAGCGTCTGTGGGAAGAGAAACTGGCTTTCTCTTCCCAGTCCAGTCTGTACTTACTGCCTGACCTGCTGAGTAATGAGCAATTACTGACCTGTTCAGCTTTCTGATGGAAAACAGCAGACATGTCAAGCAAGGTACTTCGCTCATCTAGCGCTGCTGCAAATGCCTTCCACTCCAGATCCAGCTGATTAGCAATCTGCTTGATTTGCTGAGATGCATAATGGTTAGATTCCAATAAACGATTGGCCACCGACATGATGCGATTGATATTTACATATACATTCTGTGGAAAAACAGATAGAAAAAAACAACTGTTGGTTTTGACAAATAACATTTTGGGTTTCTCAGCATTTGCCACAAGCCCAGTTTGGCAACAACATCCTTTACAACTCAGACTGCATCATTGGTCACAATGTATGATGCCACTTTTGATGATGAACACAGAAGAACTTCACCTGTTAAGATTCTGTGCCCTTGTTCTATCCATCTCTCCCTCACGTTGTCGGGTGCTAAAAACTAACTTGTTTTCCTCTATTTCCAAGTTCTGACAGAAGGTCCTGCACATGTAGTATTAACTGGTTTTCCATCCAGATGCTGCCCAACCTTCTGAATTCTTGCAGTGTTTTTTGTTCCAACTAAGTCGTGCGTTTAAGAGATGTAGCCAACAAAGTCTGGGTGACTTAATCAAATATTTTTGGGGCACACACTGCTTCCATGGGTGTGACAGTGATGGAAATAGTAAATATACATCAATTGGCTACTTTGTCCTGCATGTGTTGAGCAACTAGCTTCAGCCGAGTGAAAAGTATTCAATCTTACTCCCAATGTCTACCTTGTAGATGACGACAGGAATTTGGGGAATAGCCACCTTTTACCTGCTTTTGTAACCACAGCATCTATGAAGCAGGTCCAGTTAATATTAGAGTCAACGATGACCCCCCCCCCTCCCCCCCAAATCTTGATGGTTGGAGATTATTATATCACTGAATAAATAGGTGTCGTAACTTCTATTGTGATGGTCCTTGGCTGCCATATATTTAGCAAATTGTGATTGACCACTTCCAGCACATGCCCAAATGTAATCTATGCCTTGCGTCTACATGCTTGGATTGCTCAGATGTTACAAATGTAACTGAACCATGATGAAAATCCCCGATTTCAACCTTTAGTATTCATGCAGAGAAGATGAAGCATCTCAAGACAGTTCAGCACTGGACAACCTGTTATAGCATGGGGTTCAGTCTGAAGAAGGGTCTCGGCCAGAAACGGCACCCATTCCTTCTCTCCAGAGATGCTGCTTGTCCCGCTCAGTTACTCCAGTATTTTGTGTCTACCTTCGGGGTTGAGCCAATAATCTCCGACAACCAGAAAGTGATGGAAGGTGTCATTGGCATTGTTCGATATACCCTTCTGCTATGTACAGCTCAAATCAATGGAGAGTTTCGCTCTTGTTTTCCATAAATTTCAATCTCATCAAGGTACTTTGATGGCATACTTGATTAAAAGTTGCATTAAAGTTATGAGCTGTAACTCTCAGATTGTTTCCAGTCACTAAGTTATTTTGTCCATATAGAACAAAACTTATAATCAAGTCCTCGTATGAGGAGCAGGGTAGTACTGGCAAAGCTCAAACTGAGCGTCAGTGAGCAAGCAAATGCCACTTGCCGTACATAACAATGAGAATGACATAGTCCAACACTTTGCTGATTATTGCTAGGCTTATAGGGTATTAATTAGATTGATCATATTTGTCCCTCATTATTTTGAACTGGATTTGTGTGGGCTAATTTTCCACATTGTCCAGTAGATGCCAGTATAGTAGCTACACTGGAACTGCTGCTTGGTTAGATACACAGCTAAATCCGGAGCATAAGTCTCCAACACCACACAAACAACAAAAATAAGAACATTCTGGTATAGACTCAACAGATCAAGCTGAATTTCTGAAGTGAGACATAGAGTTAATGCTTTGTGAATGACCTTTCAAAAGAACAAAAAGTTAGGAAAAAGGCAAATAAGTTGCGGCGAAAGAGCATGGTGAAGCTCCAGAGAACAAAAGAGAAAATCTGTGAAATGCTGGAGCCAGAGAAAAAAGCGATGACACAGATTTGTTGTCAGCCGATGGAGAGATGAAGGCATGTTAATTTGAAAATAGAGGGAAGAAAAGAGAGTAAAATAGCTGGAACTGTGAGGACAGAACATGACACTTGCTGAAGACTTGAAATAATCGTGAATGCTGGAAAACACTACAGCAAAGGCAGCACCTGCGGCAAGCGAAAATTTGGGTTAAATTTACAGATTGATGAATTGTGATAGTTTTCACAAAAAATAGAGAGGCTGGGTGATTGTTGAATTTAGTGTTAAGTTCAGAGGGCTTTACAGTGGCTTGACTAAGGTTACGATGTTGTACCTCCAGCTTGTTTTGTGCTTTGTCATAAAAGTGCAGAAAGCCAAAGAAAGAGGGATTAGATTGGCAATGGAATGTAACATGGCAGGCAATTGGAAGCTCAGGTCACTTGTACAAACTGAATGAAAGTTGATTGTAGCAGAAATTATGACGACCTTCTGGACGTAGAAACTAGTGGGGTAGAAGGTGAAGTGGAACCTATCCTTGCTCTGGCTGGAAAGAGAAACGATGAGAGCAGAAATGCAGGAAATAAAAGAGGTGCAATTGAGAGTGCAGTCAATGGAAGTAGATGGAAAGCTAGAGTTAAGGAAAAGAGAAGACATCTACAGGTAATGACGTGGACGGACTCATTATCAGAATGGACACAATGATGCAAAACAAAAAAACTGTGGAGAATGGAACTGATGTCTTTCTGAAACCAGGGTGTAAATATGGGGATCTGTGAGTTTGAAGTTTATATTTGGTCTTTCTGAAACCAGGGTGTAAATATGGGGAACCATGAGTTTGACGTTTATATTTGGTCAAGAACCTATCTCCAGAGGTAGAGACAGAATAATTCAGAAAAAAAGTATGAGAGCATGGTCAAAAATGGCAGCCAAGGTAATGACATCTTTAATTTCTAAATGCATGCAGGAAGCAGCTCCAAAATACAGTGCTCTCCATAATGTTTGAGACAAAGACACATCATTTATTTATTTGCATCTGTACACCACAATTTGAGACTTGCTTGGAACATATTCTAGTCAACATCGCTCAGTGCATCCTGCAGCATGGCCTCTGTATGGTCAGACCACTGCTTTACGTCCCTCGTCACTGCCGCTTCCCTTATTATCCGTTGTTTATACTCCGGCCGCAGGAAAATGGCAGCATGGTCAGATTTTCCAAAAGGAGGGAGAGAAATGGCCTTGTAGCCTTTCCTGAATGCCGTGTAGCAGTGGTCCAAAGTTATTTCCCCCCGGTGACACACGTGGTGTTAGGCATGACCTTTTTGAGATTTGCCTTATTAAAATCCCCAGTTCTATCTTGATAGAAGTATATAAAATTATGAGAGGCATAGATAGGATAGACAGTCAGAACATAATTCCCAGATTGGAAATGTCCAACACTAGCGGGCATAGCTGTAGATGAGATTGGGAAAGTTTAATAAAGTACAGGAACATTTATTTTACATAGAGAGTGGTGGGGGCCTGGAATGCATTGCCAGTGGTGGTTGTGGGGGCAGGTATGATGGTGGCATTTAAGAGACTTTTAGATAGGAACATGGAAGTGCAGAGAATAGAAAGATATAGATCATTTACAGGCAGAAGAGATCAGTATAAGTATCACGTTCAGCACAAACATTATGGACTGAAGGGCCCATTCCTGAGTGGTACTCTTCTATAGTCTATCTCAGTTTTTAACAGAAATGAGCAAATCTCCACAATTCTCTGGGATAAAACTTTTCAACGAATCACCATACACCATGTGAGGAAATTTCAGTCCTAAATGTCTAATCCTTCTCTTGTGACTGTAACCACTATTACCATTATTGAATGTCAGAGCTGCATCACCTGGTCCAGGTCAGCTGCATCTCCCTGGCCCTACACTCACTCCTGGAACATCTGTATTTAAGGTTGAAAATTTGATCAGAAAGAAAAAGGAACTATATGTAAGATTCAGACTTCATTCATTCATCATCGTTGAAAACATTAGCGATTCAGAAGGATGAAATCAGACAGGGCCTTTGAAGAATATAAATAAAGCAGGGAAGAAATTGAGTATGGCAATAGGATGGCCACAAGAGGCCATGAAATATCGTTGGCAATTTGGATTAAAGAGAATTTTGGAGTAAGAGGATTTAGGCGTGGTGATTATGGATAATCTCCCAGGACCTGACAATATCTATCCCAGTTTATTGAGGCAAGAGAGGAGATTGCTGGGGCTTTGACAAAGATCTTGTATCTTCTCTAACCAGGCCAAGGTCATGGAGGACTGGAGAGTAACCAATTTTGGTTCTTTGTTCAAGAACGGAAATAGGTGTAACGCAGGAAATTACAGGCCGCTGAGCCTCACATCAGGGGAAGGGAAGCCACTGGTATTTAGAAGGATGTGAGGGGATCTTATAGAAACATATAAAATTCTTAAGGGATTAAACAAGCTAAATGCAGGAAACATTTTCCAGATGTTGGGGGAGTCCAGAACCAGGGGCCGCTGTTTAAGAATAAATGGTAGACCCAGAGAAATGTGAATTTGTGGAATTCTCTGCCTCAGAAGGCAGTGGAGGCCAATTCACTGGATACATTCAAAAGAGAGTTAGAGTTATTAGGGCTAGAGGAAACAAGGGAGAAGGCAGGAACAAGGTACTGATCGTGGATGATCAGCCATGATCACATTGAATGGTGGTGCTAGCTCGAAGGGCCAAATGGCCTACTCCTGCACCTATCTTCTGTGTTTCTATGAGATGATTTGTTCAGAGAGGATTTACTCGCAAATGTACGAAAATGGCCTAATTGGGGCTTTGTCCGCTACAGGTCGTGTCTTGCTGAGTTTTCTGAGGAGGTGACAAAAGTTGATGGAGGTAGGGCAGTGGAAAATAAAGGGAAAGTATATAGTTTATGGCAGAACCCTTAACAGCACCGATGTAAAAGTAGATAGTGGTACAGAATGGTATATTTGCCTTTGTCAGTTAGGATATTGAAGAAAAACATCAGCAAGACATCTTGCCGCCTTATAAAATTTTGGTTAGACCACATTTGGAGTATTATATGCAAATACAGTCACACCATTACAGGATGAGGGTGGCTTTGGAGAGATTGCATAAGAGATTTGCCAGGATGCTGCCTGGATTAGAGGGTATTAGCTATATGCAAAGATTGGATTGTCCTCTTTGGAATGTCGGGTTCTGTGTGGTGACCTGATGTAAGACCTCATTTTATAAAATTAGGTTTATTGGAATGAATAGGGAGCCAGTCGGAATCTACTCTCTGGGGTTTAAATGTCAAAGGCTAGAGCACATATCATTAAGGTAAGAGGAGCAAAATTTAAAGATGATGTGTGAGCAAGTTATTTTAGAAACATAGAAACATAGAAATTAGGTGCAGGAGTAGGCCATTCGGCCCTTCGAGCCTGCACCGCCATTCAATATGATCATGGCTGATCATCCAACTCAGTATCCCGTACCTGCCTTCTCTCCATACCCTCTGATCCCCTGAGCCACATCTAACTCCCTCTTAAATATAGCCAACAAACTGGCCTCAACTACCCTCTGTGGCAGAGAGTTCCAGAGACCCACCACTCTCTGTGTGAAAAAAGTCCTTCTCATCTTGGTCCTAAAGGATTTCCCCCTTATCCTTAAGCTGTGACCCCTTGTTCTGGACCTCCCCAACATCGGGAACAATATTCCTACATCTAGCCTGTCCAACCCCTTAAGAATTTTGTAAGTTTCTATAAGATCCCCTCTCAATCTCTTAAATTCTAGAGAGTATAAACCGAGTCTATCCAGTATTTCTTCATATGACAGTCCTGACATCCCAGGAATCAGTCTGGTGAACCTTCTCTGCACGCCCTCTATGGCAATAATGTCCTTCCTCAGATTTGGAGACCAGAACTGTACGCAATACTCCAGGAGCGGTCTCACCAAGACCCTATATAACTGAAGTAGAACCTCCCTGCTCCTATACTCAAATCCTTTTGCTATGAAAACTAACATACCATTCGCTTTCCTCACTGCCTGCTGCACCTGCATGCCTACTTTCAATGACTGGTGTACCACGACACCCAGGTCGCGTTGCATCTCCCCTTTTCCTAATCGGCCACCATTTAGATAATACTAATTGGCCACTATTTAGATAATTTACACAGAGAATGGGGTGTGCCTGGAACATGCTACCAGACTTGGTGATGGAAGCAGAAATGGCATTCAGAGGCTTTGGGGCAGGCACATAAATATGCAGGAAATGGTGGAATATGGATCATAGAAACATAGAAACATAGAAAATAGGTGCAGGAGTAGGCCATTCGGCCCTTCGAGCCTGCACCGCCATTCAATGTGATCATGGCTGATCATCCAACTCAGTATCCCGTACCTGCCTTCTCTCCATACCCCCTGATCCCTTTAGCCACAAGTGCCACATCTAACGCCCTCTTAAATATAGCCAATGAACTGGCCTCAACTACCTTCTGTGGCAGAGAATTCCAGAGACTCACCACTCTCTGTGTAAAGAATGTTTTCCTCATTTCGGTCCTAAAGGAATTCCCCCTTATCCTTAGACTGTGACCCCTTGTTCTGGACTCCCCCAACATCGGGAACAATCTTCCAGCATCTAGCTTGTCCAACCCCTTAAGAATTTTGTAGGTTTCTATAAGATCCCCCCTCAATCTTCTAAATTCCATCGAGTACAAACCGAGTCTATCCAATCTTTCCTCATATGAAAGTCCTGACATCCCAGGAATCAGTCTGGTGAATCTTCTCTGTACCCCCTCTATGGCAAGGATGTCTTTCCTCAGATTTGGAGACCAAAACTGTATGCAGTACTCCAGGTGTGGCCTCACCAAAACCCTGTACAACTGCAGTAGAACCTCCCTGCTCCTATACTCAAATCCTTTCGCTATGAATGCTAACATACCATTTGCTTTCTTCACTGCCTGCTGCACCTGCATGCCTACTTTCAATGACTGGTGTACCATGACACCCAGGTCTCGTTGCATCTCCCCCTTACCTAATCTGCCACCATTCAGATAATAGTCTACCCTCATGTTTTTGCCACCAAAGTGGATAACCTCACATTTATCCACATTGTACTGCATCTGCCATGCATCTGCCCATTCACTCAGCCTATCCAAATCACCCTGCAGCCTCCAAGCATCCTCCTCACACCTAACTATACCCCCCAGCTTGGTATCATCTGCAAATTTGGAGATGTTGCATTGAATTCCCTCGTCCAAATCATTAATATATATTGTAAATAGCTGGGGTCCCAGCACTGAGCCTTGCGGCACCCCACTAGTCACTGCCTGCCATTCTGAAAAGGACCCGTTTACTCCTACCCTTTGCCTCCTGTCTGCTAGCCAGTTCTCTATCCACATCAATACTGAACCCCCAATACCGTGTGCTTTAAGTTTGTATGCTAATCTCTTATGCGGGACCTTGTCGAAAGCCTTCTGAAAGTCTAGATATAACACATCCACTGGTTCTCCCTTATCCACTCTACTAGTTACATCCTCGAAAAATTCTATCAGATTTGTCAGACATGATTTACCTTTCGTAAATCCATGCTGACTTTGTCCAATGATTTCACCACTTTCCAAATGCGCTGCTATCCCATCTTTAATAACTGACTCTAGCAGTTTCCCCACTACCGATGTTAGACTAACTGGTCTGTAATTCCCCGCTTTCTCTCTCCCTCCTTTTTTAAAAAGTGGGGTTACATTAGCTACCCTCCAATCCTCAGGAACTACTCCAGAATCTAAGGAATTTTGAAAAATTATCACTAATGCATCCACTATTTATGTGGCTACCTCCTTGAGTATTCTGGGATGCAGACTATCTGGCCCTGGGGATTTATCGGCCTTCAATCCGTTCAATTTACCCAACACCACCTCCCGGCTAACCTGGATTTCACTCAGTTCCTCCATCTTATTTGACCCCCGTTCCACTGCTATTTCCGGCAGATTATTTATGTCTTCCTTAGTGAAGACAGAACCAAAGTAGTTATTCAATTGGTCTGCCATGTCCTTGTTCCCCATGATCAATTCACCTGTTTCTGACTGCAAGGGACCAACATTTGTTTTAACTAGTCTCTTTCTCTTTACATATCTATAAAAACTTTTGCAGTCAGTTTTTATGTTCCCTGCCAGTTTCCTTTCATAATCTATTTTCCCTTTCCTAATTAAGCCCTTTGTCCTCCTCTGCTGGATTCTGAATTTCTCCCAGTCCTCCGGTAGGCTGCTTTTTCTGGCAAATTTGTATGCCTCATCTTTTGTTTTTATACTATCCCTGATTTCCCTTGTTATCCATGGATGCACCACCTTCCCCGATTTATTCTTTTGCCAAACTGGTATGAACAACTTTTGTACTTCATCCATGCAGTCTTTAAATACCTTCCATTGCACATCCACTGTCAACCCTTTAAGAATCACCTGCCAGTCTATCTTGGCCAATTCACATCTCATACCTTCAAAGTTACCTTTGTTCAAGTTCAGAACCCTTGTTTCTGACTTAATTTTGTCACTCTCCATCCTAATGAAGAACTCAACCATATTATGGTCACTCTTGCCCAAGGGGCCACGCACAACAAGACTGCTAACTAACCCTTCCTCATTACTCAATACCCAGTCTAGAATAGCCTGCTCTCTCGTTGGTTCCTCCACATGTTGGTTGAGAAAACTATCCCGCATACATTCCAGGAAATCCTCTTCCTCAGCACCCCTGCCAATTTGATTCACCCAATCTACATGCAGATTGAAGTCACCCATTATAACCGTGTTACCCTTGTTGCACGCATTTCTAATTTCCTGTTTGATGCCATCCCCAACTCCAATACTACTGTTAGGTGGCCTGTACACAGTTCCCACTAGCGTTTTCTGCCCCTTAGAGTTTCGCAGCTCTACCCATATCGATTCCACATCCTCCACGCTAATGTCCTTCCTTTCTATTGCATTAATCTCCTCTCTCACCAGCAACGCTACCCCACCTCCTTTTCCTTTTCGTCTATCCCTCCTGAATATTGAATATCCCTGGATGTTCAGCTCCCAGCCTTGGTCATCCTGGAGCCAAGTCTCCGTGATTCCAACTATAGCATAGTCATTAATCGCTATCTGCACCTTCAACTCATCCACCTTATTACGAATGCTCCTCGCATTGAGACACAAAGCCTTCAGGCTTGTTTTTACAACACTCTTACTCCTTATACAATTATGTTGACAAGTGGCCCCTTTCACATCGATCCCTATTACACTTGGCCATACTCTCCTATCCCTTTGTGAGCTTTCTTCCCCGTTAATTCTGGGGTCATTAACCATCGCTTTACTCTCTTTCCCTCTAACTCCGTCCTCGACTATCCCATTTGATACCCCACCCCCCTTATTCAGTTTAAAACCATCCGTGTAGCAGTGGCAAACCTGCCGGCCAGAATGCTGGTCCCCCACCTGTTAAGATGCAATCCGTCCCTTTTCTACAGTTCCCCCTTACTATAAAAAAAATCCCAGTGATCTAAGAATCTAAATCCCTGCCCCCTGCACCAGTTCCTCAGCCACACATTCAGGTCCCATATCTCCCTGTTCCTGCTCTCGCCAGCACGAGGAACTGGAAGCAAACCGGAGATAACAACCCTGGAAGTCCTGCTTTTCAGCATTTTTCCGAGCTCTCTGAAGTCCCGCAGAAAAAATCATGTGCAGGCAGAAGGGATTAGTTGAATTTGACATCATGTTGGTGCCTGTAGTTGCATTTAATGTTTTAAGTAAGGTCACTGACATCAGACTGCTATTTATTAACTATCACCCTGTCTTCAACACCATAATTCCAACCAAATTTACCTCCAAACACTTAGATTTTGGAGTCACCACCTTCCCCCTGCAACTGGAACCGCAATTCCTGAAAATACAGACCACAATCTATAAGGGTAGGCGATAAAACATCCTCTGCAATAACTCAACACCGGTGACTCACAAGATGCCTACTCAGCCCCACTATACTCCCTATACACTCGTGACTAAGTGGCCAAATTCAACTCTAATTCCATTTTCAGATGACACCACTGTTGCGGGGCAGATCTCAAACAACGAGATTAAGTTCAGGAAGAAGATAGAGAATGTAGTAGTTTGGTGTCAAAACAACCACCTCCCTCAACATCAACAAAATTTTGGAGCTTTTCATCAAGTTCAGGAAGTACACGTCCCTGTCTGGAGCAGCGGTGGAGATGATCAGGAGCTTCAACTTCCTCAGTGTAAATATCACCAAGAATTGGTCCACTCACAAAAACACTGCGGCTAAGCAAACACACTACCTCCTCAGAAAGCTGAGGAAATTCAGCATGTCTCCAATTAATTGTGCCAATTTCCACAGAGTCACCACAGAAAGCATCCAATTTGAATGCATCACAACTTGGTATAGCAACTGCTCTTCCCAAGACCACAAGCACTGTAGGAAGTTGTGAACGCAGTACAGTCCATCATGCAAACCAGCCACCTGATCGTCAACTCCATCTACACTTCACACTACCTCAGAAAAACAGCCAACATAATCAAGATCTACTCACATCTCAATCATTTGCTTTTCTCCCATCTCCTGGTGGGCAGAAGCTTCAAAAGCTTGAAAGCAAATGCCAATATATCAAAGAAAAGCTTTTTGAAGCATCTTTGCACTCACCACTTGCCACATTCTCTTAGTTTCATGTCACCTGCAAACTTGCAATTATAACCTTAGTTCATTAGTTAAATTGTTAATATAGAACTTGAAAAGATGTCTGAAGAAGGGTCTCGACCAGAAACATCACCCATTCAACAAAGTAGCAGCAGATCGCCTCGGCTGCGGGAGTCACGATCATCCCGTCAATGGAGGGCTCAAGGCCCCCGACCGTGGAAGAGCAAATGGAAGAGATTGAACTTTTTTTCGCCTTCCATCACAGAGAGGAATGTGGAGGAGTTTCTGTGATGGATGTTTATGTTAAAATGTGTTTTGCGTGTTCCGTTGCTTTTTATTGGTATGACTGACTTGGCAAATTAAATTCCTCGTATGTTGCAAAACATACTTGGCTAATAAAGTATTATTGTGATTGTGATAAGGTGCCAACAAAAATGACTCTAATCCACCTACCTCAGTGACCATGAGCTTTGAACTTGCCCAATCTACTGAGGATCTCTGCTAAAGCCAATCAATTAAAAACAATTATCATTGACAGCAAAGCAGGAAACAAAAAGCACAGATCATATATTTTATCATCAGAACACGTGAAGATAACATATCTTCTAAAAATAATTTTTATTCTTTTAAAATTGGAAATTTTAAATGTTGTCGATGACTATCTCCATAATCACAAAATCGCATTTTACAAGGCAACATGGCGTACAAACAGAATAACTTGGAACGCCATACATGCGCTTTTATTCAACAATATCCATTTCAAGAATAGTGTGACCTAGTTCATAGTTCAAGTCGTAGTTCAAATGAAAATCAATAACTATATAGCAGCAGGGAACCACTGACAGCAACACCTAGGTTGTTTTTACACATGGATGGCATTAAGTGGTAACACCTTTGTCATCATTGAAATTGTAAATGCCAGGTCATTAATTAATCAACACATATAATTTGTGGAGTACAAAAAAATGAAATTCAAGGTCAAATATACTGGGCTCAATTCATCAAAACTGATTAATTAATCAACGGCAGGCATTTTTTGCTTTTACACAAGATTCTGTACTAAATTCCATGAATTTCTACTGCATGCAGTGCAAGCTGCTGCCAATGTATTATGAAGTTTGCATATTAAGTCTGGTGTATATCATGGTAGAGGCCATGTCGTGGCAAATGGGATCTCAGGGAGGAATGAAAGTCAAGAAAAGAATAAAGAGGTTTAGCGAAATCCCAAAAGGTTAATGATATTTCGTCACTAAGCACATTAAAGATGGAAAATATGATTTAAGCTTTAAAGGAATCAAAGGCTGTGTCACTAAAATGGGGCAGAAGAGGATCAGCCATGATTCTATTTAATGGTGACACAGGACAGCTTTGGCTAGCAATTGTATGTTTTATTTTCAAGAAGGAACTGCAGATGCTGGAAAATCGAAGGTAGACAAAAATACTGGAGAAACTCAGCGGGTGCGGCCGCATCTATGGAGCGAAGGAAATAGGCAACTTTTCAGGCCGAAACCCTTCTTCAGATATGTTTTATTTTGATGTAAAAATCTATTTTGAGAGAATTCAAGCAACAACAAACCATGTATTAATCAACAGTGAACCCACTGAAAAATTGTTTATTGTTGCTGAATAATTACCCTTTTGCCCCATAATGTAATTGCACTTACCATGCAGTTCATTGCAAAGTGATTGTGTTGTGTCTGAAGTTCCACTGCATGTTGATGAGTAGCTCCAATCTCTGTATAGCTATTCAAGAAGAGCCCTTTGTTGTGAGAAATCCAATCAAACATCTGCAATAAAAATAGATTTATTAAACACTTCGAAATTCAATCAGCTTTATGAAACAATTCATTGTGATTGAATTAATTATTTCATTTTATTACACACCTGTGTATGCATTACACGGTGGTTGAAGTTAACACACACTACACCTCCTATCAGCTTTATTTGGTCCTCTAAAAATAGAAGTATGAAATGTTTCTTGTTTCTATTGAAACATGTAATTCCACCATGAACATTCATCATGGAGTTCAGCTGCAGAAATCAACGGACCATTTGAACATTTAAAGATATACCAGCATCTCGCAACAGATTTTCCAAAGAAGCTCTTTATTAAATACATAAAAAGAATCGGTGATACAACGTATTTCCCATTGAATCGATGGCAAAACATTAAATACATGCAAAACATTACTTGTTTAAACAGATAACAAATAAGAAAATAATCACTTCAAATTCTTATAAGTAGATCTGCTGCTATTCTTAACCATTAGGCAGTCACTGCAATTATACAGTACAATGACAATCTCTTAGAACATATGGTGAAGCATTCTGGGAAGTCAAATAGGGGCAGGCCATATACATTAATGGCGCTAAGGAATGTTGATGAAGAGATAAAAGTAAAGGTCCAAGTTCATAGTTCCCTGAAAGTATTTAAAAAAGTCACCAGGGTGGTTAAGAAGGCATATAGAAAGCATGCCTTCATAGCTGGGGCTTGACTTGGCCTCCACAGCCTTCTGTGACAAAACAATCCAGATTCACCACCCTCTGACTAAAGAAATTTCTCATCTCCTTCCTAAAAGAACATCCTTTAATTCTGAGGCTATGACCTCTCGTCCTAAACTCTCCCACTAATGGAACCATCCTCTCCAAATCCACTCTATCCAAGCCTTTCATTATTCTGTATGTTTCAATGAAGTCCCCCTTCATTCTTCTAAACTCCAGCGAGTACAGTCCCAGTGCCGACAAACACTCATCATAGGTTAACCTACTCATTCCTGGAATCACTCTTGTAAACCTCCTCTGGACCCTCTCAGGAGCCAGCACATCCTTCTTCTGATATGGTGCCCAAAATTGCTCACGATATTTCAAATGGGGGCTTACCAGCGCCTTATAGAGCCTCAACATTACATCCGTGTTTTTCTGTACAAGCGCTCTTGAAATAAATACTAGCATTGTTTGCTTTCTTTACTACCTATTCGACCTGTAGATTAACATTTTGGGAATCCTGCACCAGCATTCCCTTTGCACCTTCGATTTCTGGATTCTCTCCCCATTTAGGAAATAGTCTATGCCTTTATTCCTACTACCAAAATGCATGACTCCACACTTTGCTACACTATATTCCATCCGCCACTTCTCTGCCCACTCTGCCAACCTGTCCAAGTCCTTCTGCTGTGTCTCTGCTTTCTCTACACCACCTGCCCTTCCACCTATTTTAGTATCATCCGCAAACTTGGCCACAAAACCTTTAATCTCCTTGTCCAAATCATTAATATACAACGTCAAGAGTAGCGGCCCCAGCACCGACCCCTGCAGGACCACTAGTCGCTGGCAGTCAACAAGAAAAAGCCCCCTTTATTGCCATCCAGCCAACCTGCTATCCATGCTAGTATCTTCACTTTGATACCGTGGGTTCTCATCTGAATTAGAAGCCTCACGTGTGGCACCTTATCAAAGGCTCTCAGAAAATCTAAGTAAAGGTCATCTACTGATTGTCCTTTGTCTGATCTGTAATTTACTTCTTCAAAAAAAATCATGGCAATTAATCAGCAACAATCAAAGAGGGCATGGGCTTAAGCCGAAAGGAAGGAATATTAAACAGAATTAGAGAATTCGTATTTACACATAGAGAATGGTTGATATCTTGAACGTGTTGCATGAGGTGGCGGTGAAATCAATACAGTGCCCTCATAAAGTTTGGGACAAAGACCCATCATTTATTTATTTGCCATTGCACTCGACAATTTGAGATACGTTATAGAAAAAAAATTACATGTGGTTAAAGTGCACATTGTCAGATTTTATTAAAGTGTATTTTTACACATTTTTATTTCACCATGTAGAGATTACAGCTGTGTTTATACATAGTCCCCCCATTTCAGTGCACCATAATGTTTGAGACACATGGCTGCACCTGTATTTGCTCAGGTGTGTTTAAATGCCTCCTCAGTGCAGGTATCAGAGAGCTCTCAGCACCTCGTCTTCCCTCCAGTCTTTCCATCACCTTTGGAAACTTTTATTGCTGTTATCAACATGAGGACCAAATGTTGTGCCAATGAAAGTCAAATAAGCCATTATGAGATTGAGAAACAAGAATACAATTGTTAGCTAAACCTTAGACTTACCAAATTCAAGTGTTTGGAACATCATTAAGAAGAAAGAGAGCACTGGTGAGCTTACTAATCGCAAAGGGACTGGCCGGCCAAGGAAGACCTCCACAGCTGATGACAGAATAATTCTCTCCATAATAAAGAAAAATCCCCAAACACCAGTCGACAGATCAGAAACACTCTTCAGGAGTGAGGTGTGGATTTGTCAATGACCACTGTCCGCAGAAGATTCATCAACAGAAATACAGAGGCTACACTGCAAGATGCCAACCACTGGTTAGCCGAAAAAATAGGATGGCCAGGTTACAGTTTGCCAAGAAGTACTTAAAAGAGCAACCACAGTTCTCGAAAAATATCTTGTGGACAGATGAGAAGAAGATTAACATATCAGAGTGATGGAGGAGAGAAGGAACTACCCAAGATCCAAAGCATACCACCTCATCTGTGAAACACAGTGGTGGGGGTGTTATGGCCTGGGCATGTATGGCTGCTGAAGGTACTGGCTCAATTAACTTCATTGATGATACAACTGCTGATGGTAGTAGCATAATGAATTCTTAAGTCTATAGGCACATCCTATCTGCTCGTTCAAACAAATGCCTCAAATGCCTTGTTAAAACATACCGAATAGTGAAAGACCTGAATAGAGTGGATGTCGAGAAGATGTTTGAATTTATCGTCTACCACCAGAGAAGATAGTTGTACCAGGTACTATGACAACATTTAACAGACCATAAGACATAGGAGCAGAATCTATTCCTTGGAGGGCAGGAGGCTGAGCGGTGACCTTACAGAGGTGTATAAAATCATGAGGAATAGATAGGGTAGGTGCACAGACTAGGGGATTCAAGATCCAGAGAACATAGGTTTAAGGTAAGTGGACGAAAAATGTAATAGGAACCCGTGGGGTGACTTTGTCACTCAAAGGGTGGTGGGTGTAGGGAATGAGCTGCTGGAGTAAATAATTAAGACAGGGCTATCACAATGTTTAAGAAACATTTGGACAGATACATGGAAAGGACATGTGATGTGGGTGAAACACAGGCAGGTGGGACCTGTGTGGATGGGACAAGTTGGTCGGTGTGGGCAAGTTGGACCGAAGGGCCTGTTTCCACACTGTAAGATTTTATGTCTCTGATTAGGGCATTTGGCACATCAAGTCTGCTCCCCCGGTAGACATAAAGTGCTGGAGTAACTCAGCAGTTCTCGATTCCCCTACTCTGTGCATCTACCCGATCTATTCCTCTCAGCAGCAGCATCTCTGGAGAAAAATAGGTAACGTTTCCGGTTGGAACCCTTCTTCAGACAGTAACCTGCTGAGTTACTCCAGCATTTTGTGTCTATTTTCGGTATAAACCAGTATCTTCAGTTCCTTCCCACACATTAAGTCTGATGGTAGTGGATACTAGAATGAATAGAAATGTGTAACTGCAGATGCTGGTTTACAAATAAGGATACATAGTGCATTAATAACTCAGAGGGTCAGGCAACATCTCTGGAGAACACAGATAGGTGACATTTCATGTTAGGATCTTTTTTCAGGCAAATTTCAAGAGAGAGTTAGATGTAACTCTTAGGGCTAAAGGAGTCAAAGGATATGGAAAAAACAGGAAGGGGGTACTGATTTTAAATGATCAGTCATATTGAATGGCGGTGCTGGCTCAAAGGGCCGAATGGCCTACTCCTGCACCTATTGTTTCTATGTTTTTTTCTATACTGTACTGAAATTGCTCTTTCAATCTACTTCGTTTATGCCAACTTTGATGCCTATCTATGCTTGTATTAGGTCCAGATCCCTCTTCACCTTTTATATCTAAGCATATGCCCAAAGTACCTGACTTTATGACATGAAGCTGCATCAGCTTCGCTCAGTTCTTTAAGGTGAGAGGGGAAACATTTAATAGGAACCTGAGAGGCAGAGAGTGATGGGTATATGGAACAAACCGCCGGAGGAGGGTAGTTTATTTGGTACATAAAAGCTTTTGTTTGCGTCCTATCCAGTCAAAGAAATGACTATACGTGATAACAATCAAGCCATCCTCTTAAACAATCAAGCCATCTGCACACAGATAAAGGATAAAGGGACAACATTTGGTGCAGGATAAAGTCTGAGGTAGTTGTTGCAGGTACTATAACAACATTTATAGGTTCATGGATAGGAAAGGTTTGAAGGGATATGGGCCAAACACAGGCAGGTGAGACCAGTGTAGATGGGGTTTTTTGGTCGGCATAGGCAAGCAGACCGAAGGGCCTATTTCCATGTTGTATGACTCTATGCCTCTAAATGGTGGTCGCCTTGTTTAAGACTGTGGATTCCAGAATATGAAAACTTGATATTCTAATTTAATGTTAAAAGAGAATGTGCTGTTTATCACTGAGGAGCAAATTGTTGCTTGATTAGTGAATGGTAAAATCTCATTAACATTAGCAGCAATCAAATTTGCAGTATTTAAGATAGCGTTAAATGTTAAGATAATTTTACTGGTAGTTTTTTTTTCAATTCATAATTTTTATGTACAGATTTGGTATATAAACCACAAAGGAACAGAAGTCATTACACTAATTATTACACTAAATGAAAACAATAATTATTTGAACTGCATGGGCGTTTTCCAAACAATAAACTTGAATGTTTTATTAATAGTCACACAGCATGGAAATTGGTCCTCTGGCCCAACTCGACCATGCCGACCAAAATGCCCCATCTAAGCTAGTCCTATTTGCCCGCCTCGGCATTGGCCCACATCCCTCTAATCCTTTCCTATCCATGTATCTAACCAAATGTGTTTTAAATGCTGTTAAGAATAATAAGATGGCTGAGTAATGATTAAGAAGCAGGCAAATACTACATTTAGTAAGCTACTAGATTAAAGTAGAATGAATGGTCAAGAATTGGGGTTTTCCTGGAGATGGTAAGGGAAAACAGAGACATTTCTTGAAATTTCTAAATTGGCCACCTCTCAGTCTGATGCCTCAGACAATATTGAGATTGGACGATTAGAAAGGAGTTATCAAAAATGGTTAAAGGAACATAAGTTTGGGTCTAATAAGAAATGGGGGAGTATACTACACACACTATCCTACACACACTAGGGCCAATTTTACATTTATACCAAGCCAATTAACCTACAAACCTGTACGTCTTTGGAGTGTGGGAGGAAACCGAAGATCTCAGATAAAACCCTCGTGCTCATGGGGGGAACTTACAAACTCTGTATAGATAGCGCCCATAGTCGGGAACGAATCGGGGTCTCTGGGTCTATAAGAGCTGTAATGTAGCTACTCTACTGCTGTGCCACCATGCCGCCCGTATTTGTATTAATTCCGAATTCAGAGGCAGTTAATACAAGTCAAATCAGTCAATCAACCCTGTAACAACTTATTTGCAGTCAATACTAGGGTATAATTTGACATTTGTACTCAGAAGTGGCATGAGTCTATATATGATTGATAAAGGGAACATACAAAACCTATTTCTAACACTTTTGCAAGGGTAAAAATGGCACCCACCACACCCAAAAAGAGAATTAGACACACAATACAAATGGAGAATTACTTCAAGATACATTCTCAGCATCTGAGCAAGACGTGTACTGATGCTTGTCAGATTGTTCGTTGAACAGTTCCTTCAGGGGGCATGTTATCAATGATTTCAGATGGTATTGATTTCCCCAGATCGAGATAGTCACTATTTATAGGGAGTTTCACGTTTATTGAATTTGAGCAAAGTTTTGAGACCATGCCAGGAAAGAGCCTATGATGCTAACTTTTCTTGATTGGGAACTTCCATGGAGTTGTACTTGAGTACTCCTCAGGTAATTTACTGCCAAATTAAGAGTAGCAACAAACAAATGGGTTTGCTTTGGTCTAATGAATAACACCTTGCTCTGATTAATGTGGGAAACATTATGCAACCATTATGGTTGCTTTTCAAAAACCAGAAACAAAATTGACAGGTAATGAAGCAGTGATTTGGCAGCAAGCATTGTACATAATGACTAAATGCAAAACAAGTGTGAAGACAGTTCACCCTCATTAATATGGACTTTTTTTATAATGGATTTCAGTTAAAGCATCCACACAATAATCATACACCAATATCTCGTAAAGAACACAGGCTGCTAGGTACAGTGCGGAAAGCCATAGAAATTGACATGTAATTTATTCGATTGACACTAGTGCAAGGATGAAGGACACAGAGTGCCGTAGTAACTCAGCAGGTCAGGCAACATCTCTGGTGAACATGGATAGGTGACGTTTCAAGTCAAAATCCACTGCGAGAACGTGCATGGGGCCAAGACCCACAGCAGCGCCAAAAGGTACAGCACCAACTTTCACCACATTTGAAGGTCGGGACCACCGACCCTGCTGCAGCCGCCACCGTCCTCCACTGCCACTCTGGCTGTTTCATGACTGTTCCTACCAATCTTCGGAACCAGGCCAGACCAGCAACAACGATCCACACCACCACCAGCCACTTTCAGACCGGTATTACCATCATCCACCGCCATGCCGGGCCTACCAACACTGGCCCAACCTGCCTTCCATGCCAAGTCGGAAGAGTCTCGACCCAAAACATCACCTATCCATGTTCTCCAGAGATGCTGCCTGACCAGCTGAGTTATTACAGTACTTTGTGTCCTTTTGCATATTAACCAGCATCTACAGTTCTTTGTTTCTATTATTTGTGCAATAATTATTCAATAGTATAATAAACAGCCTTGAGTATTTTTAGTTCGCATAACAAAAATACATTGTTAGCTGTTAAAAAGAACTTCGTAGTTGAAAATATGTTGTTGTCTCATGGAGTGACTGCTAGGTCATAATCATAGCAGTTCCATAATTTCCTCCTTTTCATTTGTGGATCATCTCGTTGCAAAAAAAAAAAAAAAAAAAAAAATCCTCGTCCTCCCTCATATGATTTCCCACTTGGTCTGCAAATATGTTTTTTTTTTTAAATTCAGTGTGGAAAGAGGTCCTTCTGCCTAACATGCCCACATCGGCCAACATGTCCCAGCTTCACTAGTCCCACCTGCCAGCATTTATTCCATATCCCTCCAAACACTCTCATATCCATGTACCTGTCTAACTCTTTCTTAAATGTTGGGATAGTGCCTGCCTCAACTACTTCCTCTGGCAGCTTGTTCCATACACCCACCACCTTTTGTGTGAAAATGTTACCCCTCAGATTCCTATTAAATCTTTTCCCCTTCACCTTAAACCTATGTTGTCTGGTCCTCGATTCACCTACTCTGGGCAAGAGACTTTAACCGATCTATTCCTCTCATGATCTTATATACTTCTATAAGATGAACCGTCATCCTCTTGCACTCCAAGGAACAGAGTCCAGCCCACTAAACCTCTGCCTATAGCTCAGGCCCTCTAGCCCTAGCAACCTCCTTGTAAATCTTCTCTGTACCCTTTACAGATTGACAATATCGCTCCTATAACACGGTGCCCGGAACTGAACATAATACTCTAAATGTGGGCTCACCCGTGTCTTATACAAGTGCAACATGACCTCCCAACCTCTATACTCAACACTCTGGCGGATGAAGGCCAATGTGCCAAAGGCTTTTTTGGCCACCCGATCTACCTGCGGCTCCACCTTCAGGGAGCTATGCACTTGCATTCCTCGATCCCTGTGCTCTACAACATTACCCAGAGCCCCACCATTCACTGTGTAGGTCCTGCCCAGGTTAGACTTTCCAAAATGAAACACATCACATTTTACTGCATTAAATTCTCGGCCCACTGGGCCAATTAATCAAGACCCTGCTGCAATTTTGCACAATCATCTTCACTATCTGCAAAACCTCCCACTTTGTACATCTGCAAACTTGCCGTGTACGTTCTCATCCAAATCATTGATATAGATGACAAACAGTGACAGTGCCCTGCTCTCTCTGTCTCTGCCCCTTTCTCTCTGTCTCTGCCCCATCTCACTCTGCCCTCACTCTCTACCTCCCCTCCCTCTCTAGACCCGCCTGCGAGTTGTGAGCTATGCGTGAGTGGATAGGGTGGGGATGGGGTAAAAAGAGTCAATTAATAATATTAATATAATATCAAGGGGGTGGTTAGTGTATGTGGGTGGTAGTTAGTGTGTCGGGATCCATAAAGACAACGCCAGTCCCATGTCTCTACGCCATAGCTGGCATTGCCTCCCCCCCCCCCCCCCCCCCCCCCCAATATCAGACGATCCATCGTCGCCCAAGACGAGCGGAGAGCACAGGAGATCGATACCAGGCACCCACTGCACGGACACACAGCACCTCCACCCCGACTGAAATCCAGAGCCAGTTTCTTACAGACAGTCCCACCTCTTCAGACATCCAAAGAAACAGCAAGGACCAACATCTGGAAAGATGAATGGAACCAGCTCAACACACGAGCCCACGACTGGATGGAGGGAGGAATCACTCCAACTGAATGCCTCGCCAGCGGGCACGACCTCCCATGGCCAACCTGGAAGACCCTCAACAGATTACGAGTGGAGCAGGGGAGGTGCAAAGCACTTATGAAAGCATGGAACTACCAGGCAGAAGACACATGCAGCTGTGGAGCAGTACAGACAATGTCCCATCTTCTGGAGTGTGATGACGCCCCCCAGTGTAGCCCCCAGGACCTGGCTGAACCAACATGACCAGCTGTGATCTGCGCCAGATACTAGCAGAACGACATCTGAGATTGCAACGGACTCGAAGAAGAAGTTAGTGTGTGTGTGTGTGTGTGTGGGGGGGGGGGGGGGGGGAGGGGGGGGAATGATTAGTGTATGTGTGACGCTGCAGGCCTTCCCCCGCAACCGCGCATTGAGGGGGCGGGACCCAACAGGTCCCACTTGGTCTAGTGCTTTTTTAAATTTCGGACATCCCAAAAGTGTTGACGCCACAGGATTAAATATGGAGCAGAAAAAAAATAATGATTCCTCGTGTGAAAAAAAACTGAGATTTGTTAATGCTACCTGAGAAAAAGACTATTGCTTCATATCTTATCTGCACCTTAGATCATGCAGCACTCCCTTGATACTGCATCCCTTTGATATGGCCTCATCTCAGGGCCAATAGATCTGTGGATGATGCAGTCAACCTGGGCCTGCACTTCATCCTACAGCACCTAGACTGCCAGGGGACCCATGCGAGGATCCTGTTTGTTGATTTTAGCTCTACATTCAACACCATTGTGCCAGAGCTACTACACTCCAAACTTTCTGAGTTGACTGCGCTGAACCCCTCAGTGGATCACCAACTTCCTGACAGACAGGAAGCAGCATGTGAGGCTGGGAAAGCACATCTCGGACCCGCAAAACTCAGCATAGGAGCACCGCAAGGCTGTGTACTCTCTCCTCGCTTTTTCCCCATATCCCTTGATTCCTTTAGCCCTGAGAGCTAAATCTAACTTTCTCTTGAAAACATCCAATAAATTGACCTCCACTGCCTTCTGTGGCGGAGAATTCCACAGATTCACAACTCGAGCCTAAATGGCCTACCCCCTATTCTTAAACTGTGACCTCTGGTTCTGAACTCCCCCAACATCAGGAACATTTTTCCTGCCTTTGGCCTGTCCAATCCTTTAAAAATTTTATGTTTCTGTGATCCCCTCTCATCCTTCAAAATTCCAGTGAATTCAAGCACAGTCGACCCATTCTTTCATCATATGTCAGTCCCGCCATCCCGGGAATTAACCTGGTGAACCTACGATGCACTCCCTCAATAGCAATAATGTCCTTCCTCAAATTAGGACACCAAAATTGCACACAATACTCCAGGTGCGGTCTCACCAGGGCCCCGTACAACTGCAGTAGGACCTCCTTGCTCCTAAACTCAAATCCTCTCGCAATGAAGGCCATTAGCTTTCTTCATTGCCTGCTGTACCTGCATGCTTACTTTCAGTGACTGATGTACAAGCACACCCAGGTCTTGTTGCACCTCCCCTTTCCCTAATCTGACACTATTCAGATAATAATCTGCCTTCCTGTTCTTGCCACCAAAGTGCATAACCTCACATTTATCCACATTATACTGTATCTGCCATGCTTCTGCCCATTCACCCAACCTATCCAAGTCACCCTGCAGCCTCATAACTGAGGTTGAGATAGGTTGGGTGAATGGGCAGAAGCATGGCAGATGCAGTATAATGTGGATAAATGTGAGGTTAGTCCACTAGGGACGCTGCACTGACAGCAGCCTCTGCCTGCAGCCCGTTTGTTTCTCCATCTTTTTAAAAATTTTTAGTCAGTTTAAAGTTTGTTTTTGGGGGAGTCTTTAACTTTTATATGTGGGGGAGGGGGGCAGGGTAATGGGGAAACTAACTCCCAGTTGCTTCCTATTTCTCTGAGTCGCGTTTTCGCCCCCCACCTTCCGGCCTACCTCCTGGATCGGAGTGGCCTTTCCTGACGGGGACCGAGAACCGGACCAGAGCTGCAACAGCTGCGGCACTGGACTCATTGCGGAGCGGGCGATGCCTACCTGGGTCGCCATTTGGAGCTCCGGAGCATTGGGCCGCTGCTCCAACGCCGTGGAACTCTGGTTTGGGGAGAGCCTCCAACGCGGACGGCGCTGAACAACTCTGTGGAGTCCTGGGACCCTTTGCCGAGGGCCTCCAGCGTTGCATCGCCACCCGGCGCGCCCTGCGGACTTTGGGAGCCGCGGACTCAAGTAGGAGGGGGCCGACTCGGGGTCCAGGTCTCTGAGGAGGTCCCCCAGCCCCGACGTCGGACTTACATCACCCCGGCGAGGGGGCATGAACATCGGGCTGCCCGTAGCGGTGACTGCGGAGGGCTCAGGGAGGCCCCGACAAACTTGGAGATGTCACATTTAATTCCATCGTCTAAATGGTTAATAAACATTGCTTGTAATAAACAACTGGTATCCCATCATCCAGCATTGTGGCACCCCACTAATCATTGCCTAACATTCTGAAAAGGACCCATTAATTCGACTTTGCTTCCTGTCTGCCAACCAGTTCTCTATCCATGTCAATATCATATCCCCAATACCATGTGCTGTAATTTTGCACACTAATCCCTTGTGTGGGAACTTGCCAAAGGCTTTTTGAAAGTCCAGATACATCACATCCACTGGCTCTCCCTTATTCATTCTACTTATTACATCCTCAAAAAATTCCAGAAGGTTAGTCAAGCATGATTTCCCCTTCATAAATCCATGCTGACCTTTATTGGTCCTGTCACTGTTTTCCAAATGTGCTGCTGTAACAACTTTAACAATCGACTCAAGCATCTTCCCCCACTACCGATGTATGGCTAACTGGTCTATAATTCCCCGTTTTCCCTCACCCTCCTTTCTTAAAAAATGCGGTTACATTGGCTACCCTCCAGTCCACAGGAACTGATCCAGAGTAGAGAGAACATTGGAAAATGGTCACCAATGCATCCACGATTTCTAGGGCCACCTCCTTGAGTACTTTGGGATGCAGACCATCAGGCCCTTGGGATTTATCTGCCTTCAGTCAAAACAGTTTACCTAGCATCATTTCCTGACTAATGTGGATTCCCTTCAGTTCCTTCTTCCCACTAGATCATCAGTCCCCTAGTATTTCTGGGAGATTGTTTGTGTCTTCTCTAATGAAGACAGAACCAAAGTACTCGTTTAACTGTTCTGCCATTTCTTTGTTTCCCATTATAAATTCACCTGTCTCTGATTGTAAGGGAACTACATTTGTCTTCACTATTCTTTTCCTTTTTACATATCTAAAGAAGCTTTTAGAGTCAGTTTTTATATTCCCCGCAAGCTTTCTTTCATGCTCTTTCCCCTCCCTCTTAATTAACCCCTTTGTCCTCCTCGGTTGAGTTATATATTTCTCCCAGTCCTCCAGTTTGCTGCTTCCTCTGGCCAATTTATATGCCTCTTCCTTGGATTTAACATTATCCTTGACTTCCCTCATTAGCCACGGTTGAGCCGCCTCCCCATTTCATTTTTTCGCCAGACAAGGATGAACAATATTTGGAGTTCATCCATCCGGTCTTTAAATCTTTGCCATTGCATCTCTACCGTCAACTCTTTTAGTATAATTTGCCCGTCTATCCCAGCCAATTCCCGTCTCATACCTTCAACTATGATCATCAGCTATGATCTAATGGTGGAACAAAATGGATGGGCCAAATTCTTCTCCTATGTCTACTCCTAAAGTCTACAGAGGCACAAGGAACCTCAGATGCTGATTTATAAAAAAATACTCAACCCGAAAGGTCTCCTATCCACTTTCTCCAGAGATCCTGCCTGAGCAGCTGAGTTACTCCAACGGTATTTCTCGCCTGTTCCTACTAGATTTAATAAGATTAAGAGTCGTTCATCATGAAAATAAAAGGCTTGGAGACGGATGGAAAGGTTAGAACTTGAAAGGCTTCTCATTACCAAAATACCTGGAGACTGGGGTATAGTTTAAGGTGAATGCAAAGTTTAGTTTATTGCCACGTGGACTAAGGTACAGTGAAAAGCCTTTTGTTGCATGCTATCCAGTCAGTGGAAAGACTACACATGATTCCAATCAGGCCATCCACAGTGTACAGACTGTACAAAGAGTCTACAAAGAGCAACAGATAGGTTAAGAGACTCGGCAAAGATATGGCAGGGAGTATAATGTGCGTAATCCACCGATAGAAAAACAGAATATTGTTTAGAAGACAAGACATTACAGATTTTTTTTAAATATGGAAGAATGGGTATACTTGTACATGAAACACTGCGTTAGCATGCAGGTAAAGCAAGTGACCAGAAAGGCAAATGGAATAACAGACTTCATTAAAAAGGGAACAGAGCATGAAAGTTAAGACATTTTGATAAAACTTGCAGGGTCCTGGAGAGACCATGCATAGAGTACTGCATACAGTTTTAATCTCCTTATTGAAGCTGGGATACATTTAAGCTGGGAGGCTGTTCAGAAAAGATGCATTAGATTGGTTGATAGGATGAATGGCGTGGTCTTAATGAGGAAAGATAGAGCAGTTTTGGGCTATACTCGTTAGTATTTAGAAAAATAAGAGGGAGTTTTATTTATCCAAATTTTATTGAACTAGGAAGCCTGGTCTCCTAAAATAACTAGCTGCCATTTTAGTTCAAGATAAAGAAGAATTCCTTCTTTCAGAGAATCATTGATCTTTGGAATTTCTTGCCACAGAGAGCTGGAGACTAAAAAGTTAAATATATTCAAGGCTTGGATAGACAGATACAATGCTTATAGAGGAATCAATGGTTGTGTGGAACAAGTAAGGAAGTAGAGCTGATGCTAAGATCAGATTTGCCATGACCTTATCAAATGGTGAAGCAAGATCAAGGGTCAGCATGGTCTACTTTTTTTCTTTCTTATCTTATGTTCACAACTTTTCAGGGTAAGGATTCAGGATTGAGTTGAGAAGATATTTCTTTACTCTGGGGCTTATTAATATTTGGAATTCTCCAAAGCAGAACAATATGCAACTGCACATATTTAAGACAGGGATCAATGGATGCATGGAGAGTCATGAGATGAAGGGATATGGGAAAAGTGGACCTTTGTCATTGAATTGCCCATGATCTTTTTATGCAGCAGAGGTCTTTGAGAAAAACATGGCTTTGGTCATGGATAATGCAGGATTATGCCACTACTTATATCCTATGAATAGATATCTTACTTATCCAACTGTACTTCAACAAAAAAAATGGCCTAGCTCCAAACCTATAAGGCTGCACCACAACTAAAAATCTACTATCATTTTGCTCCTGGTTAATTGAAACTCCATGGTACCAGTTTAGAACCTGCCGTTCAGCGCTGATCTGTTATTTTTTGATTCTGTGTTTTGACTATAATTGTGCTTTCACCAAGATTCATTGTATCTGCAGTGAAAATGTATATGTTCCCAGTACAAGTCTCAGAAAATGTCCAAGAATCAGTGGAGAACAAAATGCCTCAAATGAAGAAGTTAACATAGTAAAACAAAAGGAGAAATTATTGGGAATGAAAGCTTGTAATTTCCAGGAACACGATAAATTTTCAAGATATCAAAGACATATTAGATGCATTGACAGTCATCTTCCAAAGTGCCATTGATTCTGTAATGGCTCCTATAAATTTGAAAGTACTAAATTAACCCCACTATTTAAGAAAGGAAGGAGGGAGGAAATATGAAACTACAGTTAGCCTGACATCAATATGAAGGAAAACATGGGCATATATTATCAAAGTGGTAGCACCCACAAAATAATAATAGAATCAGACAGCTTCAAAGTAGGTCAATGAAAGAGAAATGTTTGATAAATCTGTTTTGAGGTTGTAATAACCAAAGTGAAGGGGAACCAGTTGATGTGTGTTTGAACTTTCAGAAAGCCTTCAATAAGTTCCACACAAGAGATTATTAAATAAAATTAGAGCATATGAAATTGTTGGTAATATATTGGTATGGATCAGGGATATTTTAGCACATAGAAAACAGAAATAAACAAGTTATTTTTGGGTTCCACAGGGATCAGGGCCAGAGTTTCAGCTGCACACAATAAACATCAATGGTTTGGATGACACAGTTAATGTGAGATTAAGTACTCTGGGAGCAAAACAAAACCAGAAACCATTGAAAGTTTTGAAAGGCATTCAGAGTGTCCTATAAATTACTAAAAGATAACGGGCAATTAGAGCAAGCAATGGAAGGGCCCTGAGGTATTGTTGTAGAACAGAGAATCCTAGGGCGGCAAGTACATAGTTCCATGAGGTGGCCCCACAGTGGACAGGACTGTGAAAGCGGCACTTGAGATGCTTGCCTTTACCAGTCAAGGTATTGAGTACATGAGTTGGGACACATCATGTTACAGACGTACAAGATTTTGGGATGTAATGTTACAGATATACAAGGTGTTGGGACATCATGTTACAGATGTACAGGACATTGGTAACTTTAGTGGATATTCTAAATACATTTGAAGTATTGGCTATTTTTCTAAACACCCTGCTATAATAAGGATGTCATTAAGATGTATAGCATATAAAAAGGATTTTCGAAGTTGTGACTGGACTGGAGGGTTTGAATTACATCAACAGGCTGGGTAAACTGGGTCTCTTTTCTCAGGAGCGGAGAAAGCTGAACGTACAGAGAGTGATATATAAAATTATGAAGGGCAACGTTTAAAAGACATTTAGACAGGTTCATGTTAGCGATTGAATGGCTATAGGCCAGGCATTGGCAAGCCGGACAAGCTCATTTAGGCAACTTGGTCAGCATAGATAAGGTGGGGCAAAGGGCCTGTTTCCCTGTTGTATAGCTCTAAGATCCTATGGCTCCAAGTAAAAGACAAATGATACGTTGACCAGTATTATGCTTTACTATCTTGCTGCTTTATTGTAGGGTGCTGTTGAGCTGCCTTTGGAATATTTTATTCTGGTTTGCTCTTGCTGCCCAAAGAGAAATATATTTGCAACAGAGTGCAACAATGTTTTATTGCGTTGATTCTTGATATGGGAAGTTTGTGCTAATAGAAGAGATTAAGCAGATATTCTCCAAATTTCAATGGCTGAGAGGTGAACTAATTGAAAACTTCAAAATTCTCAGGTGGGAAAATTGAGTAGAAATTGAGTAGAAATTTACCTGCAATCTTGTGAACAGTACATCAGGCTGGATGAGTCACACCCAATCCTACTCCAACTTACATTCTTGTGTTCTTTTCATGTGAAGGGTTTAAAAACATGTTTAAAGCCTTGATTTTTTTTTAACTCATTTTAACTCATAACTGAATTTGTATGGGTAAGATATCAGGATGAGAGACAATGGATACAAACTTGATGTTCCCTGTGGAGACACAGGAACTGTCCCCAGCATTATATATGATACAGATGAAAGAATACATCCAAGTAAACTGATGACACCAAGTTAACAAATAAGGGACAACATTCAAAAGGGACACTGGCAGATTAAGAAATCTGCAACACTATGAACTTCAATTAGAAGTATGAGTCTTTCCTATTTGGATCCAAGAAAATTTAGGGCCTCAAGTACATAAATCTCCCACGACTGACAGGTACAAGAGAAAACTAAAGCAGTTAATGGAATAGCATCCTCTATCTTTAAAGATTCACAAAACAACAGGAAAATGTTTGGAATTTAAGGATGTTTTATTAATTTTAAGCTTTGGATAAAGCCCATTTGGTTCAGTTCTGAACACCACTTTTCAGGTTATGGGGTGATGACAGGAGGCACACCTTCAAAACTAAATGTGATGGAAATGTGGAAATGTGACCCCCCTGTCCCCATACCCCTTTCTTCTACTCCTCCTAATCCCCCCTCACCTTCCCCCACCTTAAACACACACATTGATGCTTGTAAAATCAAGATGGGTGGTTACATTAAGATACATATCAACCATTCTGCATTTTCTAACTGAATGGTAAAACGGGATATTTTTTATTATTCCTTCTCACGTGTTCTATTCAGACATTGGATATTTGCATCCCCCCCCCATACCCACACAACGCCCATTCCCCCACCACTATTTGCCATAACATACCGATTCCTGCCATTACAAAGAGTGCTGGAACCATAATCTTTAACCCTGTGAACCAAAAGCTGGAAAAGACTGTATTTCTCAGTTGTCACAAATGAGATGGACTGAATGGCTTCCTCGTGTACTATAAATTTCAATGGTTCTCAGCACACTTGAATTTAAATTAACATTGGAAATAACAATATCACTCCAAAACCTGCCAGGATTGTTAATGCAACCTAAATGGCTTATCAATCCTTACCTTTTCTGCATCTTGTTCGAACAGCCTTAGCTGAAAGCATTGATCGAGTTTCAGCTTGCGTATATGCCACATCTGATGCAGATGCTGTCTGGTTGAGTGTAGTCTGTCCAACATACTGGACACTTTTGGTACAAGGCCCTGAAAATCCGCATTCCCTGATATCGAGTTTTTATGGGGAAAACTTTCACTGCTTTGAATCCTTTGCAGCAATTTTTGCCCTTCTAGATCTAGTTCTTCAATTGGAGCTTTGATGACTTTCTTCTTCAGCAGCGAATGTTCATCAATCATCTTTCTTGCTCCTTCCAAGTCCTGAGGGAAGTCTTTTTTGGCGAGCATTTCCTGTAGCTCTTCCAGTCTGGACAACATGTGTGATGCATTGCTTATAAAGTCTTCAAAGGCCACACGAATTTCAATCCATTCCTCGTGGTTGTAGTCCAGACAGCCATCAAACTCCGGAGTAAGCTGCGATGGGTCAACTACTTTGGTAAGACCTTCTATGGACACCATGTTGGTCTAGAAGCAGAGAACATGTTACCGAATTGGATAATAAGTCACTATCAAAGATTACATTTATGTGAAACTTATTACACTGCTTGAAAAATGCTTTTGTTTATGTTGGCAGAACTCAGGATTTACATTTTTTACGGATCTGATTTCCTCTCCAGTAAAGATAGCATGGATTTATTTTAAAAGACATGCCCGCCAAGAATAATATATCAAACTATAGAAACTTATAGTATATATAGTACAAAATTGAAGACTTAAATATTTCACCCCCACCCAGAGGGAAGTAAATAGTATTCTCTGCAAAAAAGGAACAGCCTGCCAAGAGATTGGAGGTACAAACCAAAACAACTTGCAGAACTTTAGAGCAATCTCAAAACCTGCCTGCAGCAAAAAAATAATATTTTCCATTAATAAAACAATCAACGTCAGGCACTTCATTAAATGTTTTATTGTATACCTTGTTTGTGAAGTAATTAATTTCAAGGTTTACGATCTCTAAAGGGTTCCCGAACTTTTGTTTGGAATGTCAAGTGGCTATTGCAGACTTTTTGATAACTGAATGAGTAGTTTTACTTTCAACTTTCAATTTGCTTCAACTGTTTCACCTCCACTCTGTATCTAGCCTTACACAATTCCCTACCGTCTATTCAAATGGACCCAAAACATTTCAAGCAACAGCTTCTCTCACTGCTTAACAACTTCCAGCTCGAGAGCCCCTTGAATTTTATATTTAACCTCTTTGTCTCCAATACAGTTTCTCTCTTCACAACATTATCTGGAAGCAAGAGTTCAATTTTCATTAATGCACTATCTTGCTCTATATTTCCACCACCTACTGTCACTGCCACCACTGTCCTTTCAGACTGCTTTTAAAATAACAACTCATACATGAGCAACACATCTTTTATTAGGAAAGATATATCATTTATTGTCACCCTCCACCATTTTCTCTAGTTCCTTCCACTGGCTAATACTTAGATTGAAGCAGACTGCCCAAAGCTTTAACACACTGATTCTGAACTTAACTAAATTTCTAACTTAACTACCATTCTTCACCAAGGCTACCAAATCCCACCAGATCCTGACCAACCTTTACTGCTGTACCATCGAAAGCATCCTGACCACCTGCTTTATGGTATGGTACAGTAGTTGCACCGTGGCAGATAGGAAGGCACTACAACGGGTGGTGAAAACCGCCCAGTACATCATCGGTGCCCCGCTCCCTGCATGCCCTCCACCGAAAACGGTGTCTGAAACGGGCCGAGAAGATCATCAAGGACCCCTCACACCCTAACTATGGACTGTTTGCCCTCCTACCATCAGGGAGGCGGTACAGGAGCCTCAGGTCCCGCACTAGTAGGATGAGGAACAGCTTCTACAATAACACCAACACACTGCTGAACTCGGAGTCCCGCCGATAGATTTCTCCAGTCTCTTCGTCCACATTGTCTGTATTCTGTATTTATTTCTATATTGCTATCACTACGAACTGACGCTAAACTGCATATACTTGTATTTGTGCAATGACATTAAAGTTGAATTGAATTGAAAAAAAATCAGACTTTTCCATCCCACGGTAACCACTGAATTAATGAAACCTTTAACTGTAGTTTTGTTGGATCAAAATCGACTTTCATTTCCTATTTTTCTAGGTTTCCATAATCCGCACTCATTAAATTTTACCTTGCTCAAAATGCAGCCATTTTTAATTTCCCTCACATTGTCCCACGTGACCATCGCCTTTATCTCGCTGACTTGTAGCAAACTGTTCTCCTCCAACATAAACCCTGAAGAAGGGTCTCGACCTGAAACGACACCTATTCCTTTTCTCCGGAGATGCTGTCTGACCTGCTGAGTTACTCCAGCTTTTTGTGTCTATTTTTGGTTTAAACCAGCATCTGCAGTTCCTTCCTCGCTGCCAAATATTATAACGTGTAATCACGGCTCTTTGTACATTCATGTCTCATTTGAAGAGCAGCTTTTGACTAACTTTGTTTTCTTATTATACATCTTTCTCTGACAAGACCTGAATTTACATCCCTGCAAATTGTCACTAAATTAATGTGTGTTACACATTATTGATACCTAGTTGACCAAACATATTTTCTGGTGATAGGGCATCCATTAATCATGTTGTGAACTAGCATTTTTCACAGAATTTTAAAAATATTATACCCAAAATTTGAAAACAAAAAATAACCAATGCATAATCTCGCATTTAGTCAATTTGTACCCAATTTTTAGAAACCAAGATGCAGAATAATGACCAACATGACTTCACTCAAAAATAAATCACTGGTTTCTAAAAGTCTCAGCAGTTAGAAAGACTTGATGAATAACATGCCGTAATCATTCAATAGCAGTTGCAGCAGGCTTTCTTTCATTCAGTTACTAACTGTGGGAGATTTACTCTGAATAAGTTCACTAAAGAATCACGTAAACGCAGTTAAGGACTCCTTAAAAGCTTTGCTCCAATAGATTGTGTAATGAACTGAACATTATCTTATCACAATACAGTGAAGAAGCAAGTGTGCCTAGGGAGATTCTGATTCTTTTTGGATGAAAATGTTATGCGATAACTTAAGTAACAAAGTCCAACTCATCAGGTCAAATTCTCAAATGTTTAGTCCACTATACCAGCTTTGTCCTATTAGTTAAATGGATTAATTTCTTAAACCAATCCTGAATATTGTTTCTTAAGAGACTTAAACAATGACAAATTCCTTGCTTAAGTTAGGAAAGACTGGATAGACTCAGCTTGTACTCGCTGGAATTTAGAAGATTGAGGTGGGATCTTATAGAAATTTACAAAATTCTTAAGGGGTTGGACAAGCTAGATGCTGGAAGATTGTTCCCGATGTTGGGGGAGTCCAGAACAAGGGGTCACTGTCTAAGGATAAGGGGGAATTCATTTAGGACCGAGATGAGGAAAACATTCTTTACACAGAGAGTGGTTAGTCTCCGGAATTCTCTGCCACAGAAGGTAGTTGAGGCCAGTTCATTGGCTATATTTAAGAGGGCGTTAGATGCGGCACTTGTGGTGAAAGGGATCGGGGGTATGGAGAGAAGGCAGGTACGGGATACTGAGTTGGACGAAGGGCCGAATAGCCTACTCCTGCACCTATTTTTCTATGTTTCTAAATAGTACTTAGGACTAGATGTGTTTTGACAAAACATGTTTAGAAACTTACGAGGTTTACTCACAAATACAGCAATAGTTTGTCTTGTCACTAGTGACGGTTAGGTTGAAACATTAAATAAACTTTAAAATCTCTTGTTTTGAAATGAAGAAGTTAATGCAAGTTAAATGCTTTGCCAAAAATCTGCTATGAACATAAAATCTGCTTTTGGATTTATTCTGACATCTGTCTCAAAGTACCTCAAACTCAAACTTTGAGCTGCCAAAGTTAGTCCTTTGCTTCTGCCAGAAGTTGTCTGGCTTGATGATCAGTGCAACATGAATACAGCCAGGAAATGACTCCTGTAGAATCTTCAGCAGCGGTTTAATGGAATCCCATTTGGAGCCTCGCATGTCAACAATCACAGTGAATCCACGCTTACACACCTCCTCACTGGAGAGAAGAAAACAAGGCACAAAGTGAGCGCACATATAAATAAGAAACTCAGACTGCATAAAGAGGGGAGGGAGGAGAAGGTGGGACAAGGGAGGAGAGAGGGGAGAGTTGGTAAGATAAGTGAAATAAGTTAAGAACTGCCTTGAAAGTAAAAGGGTAAAGAGGATTGAGAGAGAGTGTGTGGGAGAGGGAGAGTGTGTGGGAGAGGGAGAGGGAGAGGGGGGGGAGAGGGAGAGGGAGAGGGGGAGGGGGGGAGAGGGAGAGGGGGGGAGAGGGAGGGGGGGAAAGGGGGAGAGGGGAAGAGGGGAAGGGGGGAGACGGGAAAGGGGGGAGACGGGAAAGGGGGGAGACGGGAAAGGGGGGAGACGGGAAAGGGGGGAGACGGGAAAGGGGGGAGACGGGAAAGGGGGGAGACGGGAAAGGGGGGAGAGGGGAAGGGGGGGGAAGAGGGAGAGGGGAAGGGGGGAGAGGGGAAGGGAGGGGAGAGGGGAAGGGAGGGGAGAAGGGAAGGGGGGAGAGGGGAAGGGGGAGAGGGGAAGGGGGAGAGGGGAAGGGGGAAAGGGGAGAGGGGAAGGGGGAGAGGGGAAGGGGAGGGAAAGGGGGGGAGGGAGGGGGGGAAAGGGGGGAGGGGGGAAAGGGGGAGGGGGGAAGGGGAGGGAAGAGGGGAAGGGGAGGGAAGAGGGGAAGGGGAGGGAAGAGGGGAAGGGGAGGGAAGAGGGGGAGGGGGAGGGGGAGGGGGAGGGGGAGAGGGAGGGGGAGAGGGAGAGGGAGAGGGAGAGGGAGAGGGAGAGGGAGAGGGAGAGGGAGAGGGAGAGGGAGAGGGAGAGGGTGGTAGAACAGGAGGGGAGTGAGATGAGGTGCTTGGGGGGCTATGATCAATGCAGTGCCACAAGGATCACTTCGCAGGTGTTCACAGTGATTTGGATGGTGTGGGAGTCTCTCCTTTATCAACTTTGCTTGATCATACAAAGATAGGTAGTATTTTGCAGTCATTTTGGAGAATAGACATGTTAAGTGAATGAGCAAGGATACATTAGGTTCAATATAATGTGTAAAAATGTCAAATCATCCATTTTTGTGGGACGGAGAAATGGCAAGTGAGTCCAAGTAAATTAAAAAGAAAGTGACAGAGAACGAGAGTTCAATTGCATGATAGTGAGAGAGTGATAGAATAAGTGTGTCAATATGACAGGTTGGGGAAAAAGGGGAGAACGTGAGAATAAAGAAATGGTTTTAAGTTATTAAATGAGATCTTGACTAATCTTTCATCTCAGTGCTATTTTTTGCATTCACCCCATATCCTTGGATTATCTCTAAAATTATCTGCCCAATTGTCTTGATTACATGCAACTGAGCATCCGCAGCCCTGTGGGGGGAGGGGGGAGGAAGCATTTCAAGGATTCACCCCCTTTGGGTGAAGACATTTCTTCTGACATCGATCCTGAAAGGATGACCCACTATTTTGAGGATGTGACATGTGGTTTTAGACAACGCAGCCAGGGAAAAACATCAACTCTGCAAGTGCCCTGGCAATAAAATTGCCTCTTATTCTTCTAAATTCTAGATATAGGCCCAGTTGCAAATGATAAACTTGCCATCCCAGGAATCAATCTGGTGAAACTTTGTTGCACTCCTTCTTTTGAGGTATCTTTCCTTACATAGGGTGACCACATATTTGCTTTATCACATCAGAATCCTACACAATTAAAATACAACATCCCAACACACACAAACCATACTGCTTATTTTCCTGGAGAAACTCAGCGGGTGAGGCAGCATCTATGGATCAAAGGAAATAGGCAACGTTTCGGGCAGAAACCCCTTCTTCAGAGGTGGAGCCAGAGGGCTGAGGGAGAGTTGAGAAGGGGAGGAGATAGTAAGGACTACCTGAAATTAGAGAAGTCAATGTTCATACCGCTGGGGTGCAAACTGCCCAAGCGAAATATGAGGTGCTGCTCCTCCAATTTACGGTGGTGCTCACTCTGGCCTAGGAGGAGGCCCAGGACAGAAAGGTCGGATTCGGAATGGGAGGGGGAGTTGAAGTGCTGAGCCACCGGGAGATCAGGTTGGTTAATGCGAACCGAGTGCTGGTCTCTATTGGGAGTACTCTACACTTCTTCCCACCCTGCTTCCTGTAAGGACTCCATCCCCTACTCCCAATTCCCTGTCTACGCCGCATCTGCACCCAGGATGAGGTGTTCCACACCAGGGCATCGGAGATGTCCTCATTCTTCAGGGAACGGGGGTTCTCCTCATCTACCATAGATGAGGCTCTCACCAGGGTCTCGTCTATACCCCGTGACTCTGCTCTCTCTCCCCATCCCCTCCACTCGGAGCAAGGGCAGAGTCCCCCTTGTCCTCACCTTCCACCCTACCAGTCGTCATGTACAACAAATAGTCCTCCGTCATTTTCGCCACCTCCAACGTGCCCCACCACTTGCCACATCTTCCCATCTCCTCCCGTCGGCTTTCCGCAGAGACTGCTCCCTCCGTAACTCCCTGGTCACTTTGTCCCTTCCCACCCATACCACCCCCTCTACTGGCACTTTCCCTTGCAACCACAAGAAATGCTACACCTGTCGCTTTACCTCCCCCCTTGATTCCATTCAAGGACCCAAGCAGTCTTTGCACCTGCACCTCCTCCAACCTCATCTATTGCATCATCTGCTCTAGATGTCAGCTGCTCTACATCGGTGAGACCAAGCGTAGGCTTGGCAATCGCTTCGCCGAACACCTTCGCTCGGTTCGCAATAACCAACCTGATCTCCCGGTGGCTCAGCACTTCAACTCCCCCTCCCATTCCAAATCCGTCTTTCTGTCCTGGGCCTCCTCCTAGGCCAGACTGCGCACCACCGTAAATTGGAGGAGCAGCACCTCATATTTCGCTTGGGCAGTTTGCACCCCAGCGGTATGAACATTGACTTCTAATTTCAGGTAGTCCTTACTATCTCCTCCCCTTCTCAGCTCTCCCTCAACCCTCTGGCTCCACCTCTTCCTTTCTTCTTCCCTCCCTTCCTCCCCCCCTCACCCTCACATCAGTCTGAAGAAGGGTTTCGGCCCGAAACATTGCCTATTTCCTTCGCTCCATAGATGCTGCCTCACCCACTGAGTTTCTCCAGCATTTTTGTCTACCTTCGATTTTCCAGCATCTGCAGTTCCTTCTTAAACAACTGCTTATTTTCCTAATTGCTTGATATCACTCCACATTAGTGATTTGTATACCAGGCCGCCCAAGTTCTCCTAAAACTTCAAACTCACTTTTTCACAGTATGCTGTCTTTCTATTTTTGTACCAAAGTAAATGTTCTCCAATTTTTTCATATTATATCCCAGCTGCCACATCCTTGCCCATTCACTTATCCTGTCTATTCTCCCAGAAGACGCTGCATGCTTGACAAGGCTCACACTGCCACCTATTTTTGTGTAATCAGCAAAGTTGATCATCGTCAACAGCGCCCCCACCCAATCTCCGATGTAGACAATGAACAGCCACGGCATTAGCAGTGATCACTGTGAAAGTCCACTAGTCAGATCTTTCCAACCCAAAATGACCAGTTAATTCCTCCTCACTGTTTTCCACCCATTAACCAATCGAGAAAAACAATAAGTTCTGATTGGAGGGTGAAGTCTAAAATTAGTGCTTGGAAATACTTGCACAAACAAATGAGTTAAAACAAATAAAATTAACCGTGTTTAATATTTGTTAAACCAAATTTGTTAACCAAATATTGTCGACTTTCTAAAATATATTATGTACTGATACTTGCCAACCTATATCATTAATAACAGCAGTACTTCCCAGTGCCATAATTTAATATTTACCAAGTTTCTAAGCAAAATTACAAATAGATATTTGACAGAATATTAATTTTTCACATCATTCACATTTTGAACAAAGACAGTTTTGCAGCAAAAAGAAATTGTGCAAAATACACAACTATTTTCAGAACATTAATGCTGGTTATATACCTCGGAATATTAGCTAAATAAGAGATAAGCCGCCTAAGATCTTCTTGTCTTATTCTGTCATGGTTGCTGCGTGCTGGAAATGTCAAGACGGGCCCTCCACGCTTATCTCGTCCTCCTGGAAAAAAGCAATGTTCAACATATAAAGGCATTTCTCCTAACTTCTACAAAACAAAATCCTGTAGCAAATTTCTTTGTAATATATTTGGAAGGAAATTGCCTACTTCATGAAGGATGCCAAATTTAACAACCTCAAATCAAACAAAAGATGACAATAAATATTGATTACTGTCAGGATACAGCTTCAATAACTAATCTTGTCCAAGATGACCACAGATCAGATACCACGTAGATTGATTCAGAATCTTTGGAATTCTCCTAACCCAGAGTGTGAATGTAGTCATTGAGTATATTCATTAATGAATGTGTCATTAAGTGTATTCAAGCTTAAGATGGACTATTCAAGAATCAAAGTGTATGTGAATCATACAGGAGAGTGAGTGAGGCGAATAATCAGATCGAACGTGATCATATGAAATTGCGCAGCAGGCTCAAGCGGGCTGAAAGTCCACTTCTATTCCTGTTCCTTAGGTTAGTATGTTTAGTTGGCAAGGGAGTGATAATTGGTTGCTAACAAATCCGTCTAACTTCCTTTTGGAGTACAAAAAGAATGGGAAAGTTGCGTCCCCAAAAAGCTTGATGAATTTATATTTTGAAGTTTTAGTGCAAAGCAAACTTCATATTTTATCATTAATCTTTCCAATGTATGGTTCAGAAATACCGAGGTCAAAATGGGCAGAATTAATTGCCCAACTCAGTCAGAACAGATGCTGCCTTTTTGCATGTGAATGCCCAAGGGTCCCTTTTGAAGGCACCATAATTTCAATTTTAATTAGGAACTTGCTCCTGACTGCAAATTTTGATTTATTTTTTCAACTCCAGTCATAGATCATTTTCAGAATAGAAAACTAATTTCTGGTTTCCTCACATGCGATTGCTTCGAACTGAACCATCTGATCAATATATGGTGATTGCACAAAGGTACACAAAAATGCTGGAGAAACTCTGCGGGTGCAGCAGCATCTATGGAGCGAAGGAAGTAGGCAACTTTTCGGGCCAAAACCCTTCTTCAGGTGATTGCACTGTTGGGCTTTTCCACTGCTGACATGCTTCCAGGACGCACAACTAAGGCAACTGAGAAGACTGAAACATGGTCACTGGCCTTCACCTGAAACTTAATTCTCTTAACATCAATTCTATTGGCTTAATCTGGCCAGGATTTTTAAAATAATCAATACAATTTTCCTTTTTTGTACTCTCTGTCACTATTTACAGAATTGTAAATGCTTCAGGAACTCCATCCTCTCAACATGTCCTGCCGCTTTCAAAGATTTATGGACTGAGTTCCATCTTCTGGATACTCTTTAATGCCAACAATGTCTTCCCTGTTCTTTCTGCCAAAATGTATCCGCAGAGCTCGTAATTAACGGTTGCCCAGTTGCCAATGGCCACCTAAAGTCCCGCCGGGCAACCTAAAAGCCGTGTCATCTTGCCCGGCTTGGCAAGCAATAAGAAAAATCAAGTAGATCAGAATCAATCCCTGAATTAGGTAGATGCAAATTCCTGGGATTGAGATAAAATTGCCCTGTGCAGGCGGGGTTCTTCTTCCTCTTTCTTGTGGCGTGCACAGCCTAAAGTTGTTGGACAACTTGTTCTATTTGATCTTCCGTTTGTGCACGTCAAGTTGATTGCATTAGTCGAAACAGGGCGGACCACGTGAAGGTTGCAGTCTTCCACCCCTGCGGGCGGGGTTAATGAATAGGGATGGGGGACGGTTGCAGTCCGATGGTTGCGGTGCAGGATTGGGATGATCCCAGATTCCTGGGCACAGGGATGGGATTTCCCTCGTATTTGGTGGGCGTCTGACCCGCAGCCGCGGGCCCGGGCATAGGCTGCGCTGCCGGTGCATGGGCGCCACTCTTAGAGCACACGGGACACCTACCGTTCAACTCTGAGCGGACCACCCTTTCTATCTCTCTCTGTCACTCTCCGTCTCCGCCCGCCATCCGGGCCGTTGGTTCTCCGTTCTCCGGCTGCTCCTCATCCGCCGGCACGGCCAGCCGCCTTGAACACGCGCACTGCCATGGCCAGCACATCCTCGGCCACCTTGAACATGCGCACTGCCACGGCCTGCACATCCTCCCCCTGCACATGCGCACAACCACGGCCTGCATATCATCGGCCGCCCTGCACATGCGCACTACCACGGCAACTGGTTGGCGCTAGGCACTTTCTCTCTCCCTTTGCATTGTGGGAGATCTGGCTGCCATTGCTGTCAAGTCACCGCCTCGCCACGACCGCTGAAACCCAACTCAGAATAACTCCCTGGAGCTGGAGTAACTCCCTGGAGTAACTCTTGCTTCTTGGTTTCCTGGTCCGACAAAAATATTCCAAATGGAATTTAAACTGGAGGTGGTGGAGGGTGAACTTAAGCAAAAAAGGGTTCTTGGGAAAAAAGAGCTACCTTAAATTTAGTTGCAACTGGTTGGGTAACTATGATAGGGTGAAGACTATTCCATGCTTTAATTGTGCGCGGGAACTCCATGGAGCAGCCAGCATCTCTGGATAGAAGAAATTGGGTGAGGTTTCGAATAGAGACCCTTCTTTAGACTCCCTCTGGTTTTAGTGTTTTTAGTTTAATTTAAAGATACAGCACGGAAATAGCCCTTCGGCCCACCGAGTCCACGCCGAACACCGATCACGCGTACACTAGTTCTATCCCACACATTCGGAGGGGGGCGGGGGGCGGGATAAACAAAGGAAGAGGCGGAAACAGTAGGCTGTGGGAGAGCTGGGAATGAGAGGGGAAGGAGGGACAAAGCAAGGACTACCTGAAATTGGAGAAACCAATGTTCATACTACTGGGGTGTAAACCATCCAAGCAAAATATGAGGTGCTGTTCATCCAATTTGCGGTGGGCCTCACTATGGCCATGGAGGAGGCCCTGGACAGAAAGGTCGGATTTGGATATGGAGGGGAAGTGCTGAGCCACCGGGAGATCAGGTTGGTTCTGCGATCTGAGTGGAGGTGTTGTGCGAAGCGATCGCCAAGCCAGCGCTTGGTCTCCCCGAGGTTGATCATCAGAGCCAGATTTACCACTAGGCTTCGTAGGCTGAAGCCTAGGGCCCCGAAATCTAAGGGGGCTCCGGCCAAGGCAGAACTCGAAATTAACGGTTGCTTGGGTGCCAATGGCCACCTAACGTTTCGCCGGGCAACCTAAAAGTTGTGTCATTTTGCCCGGCTTGGCAAACACCCTGGACACCTGCCGTTCAACTCTGAGCGGGCCCACCTCTCTATCTCTCTATCACTCTCCGTCTCCGCATACCATCCGTATCTGTGTCCGGGCTGCCGTGTCTCCGCTCTCCGCTCGCTCCTAATCCGCCGGCACAGCCGGCCGCCTTGCACATGCGCAAGGAGGGTCCATCACCAAACTCCAAACTCTGAACAAAAACAGCCTATTGCATTTTATCTGTTTATTTGTTGTGTATATATATGGTCTATGGTGTATAAACACACTGAACTTTTATCTCCTGTTCTTTATTATGTTTATATATTCTGTAGTGCTGCAGCAAGCAATAATTTCATTGTCCTATCTGGGACTCGTGACAATAAAACACTCTTGACCACTGATGGACTTAAGCAAAAAATGGTTCTTGGGGAAAAAAGAACTACCTTAAATTTAGTTGCATCTGGTTGGGTAACTATGGTAGGCTGAAGACTATTCCATGCTTTAATTGTGCGGGGGAACTCCATGGAGCAGCCAGCAACACTGGATAGAAGAAATTGGTGGCGTTTCGGGTAGAGACTCTTCTTTAGACTCCCTCTGGTTTTAGTTTTTTTACTTTAATTTAAAGATACAGCGTAGAAATAGGGTCCACACCGACCGCCGATCACCCGTACACTTGTTCTATCCCACACATTAGCGACGCAAGTCAAGAGACAATAGTGTTTTGTTCTCTCACATCCCAGATAGAACAATGAAATCCTTACTTGCAGCAGCACAGAACATGTAAACATAGTAGTCTGTAAATAATGTTATAAACTAGAAAACAAAACGGCGTATATTTATATATGACTATATAACTATATAAATATGTGTGTGTATGTGTATACACCCACACACACACAATTTCTCTCCTGGGATTAATAAGATTCTATCATATAGTATCGTGTGTGTAGGAAGGAACTGCAGATGCTGGTTTAAACCGAAGATAGACACAAAAAGCTGGAGTAACCCAACAAGTCAGAAAGAATCTCTGGACAAAAGGAAAATATTACGTTTTGGGTTGGGTCTGAAAAAGGTTCCTGCACACCTTTGGAATGTGGAAGGAAACAAGAGCACCCGGAGAAAACCCATGCGATCAAAGGGAAAAGGAGCAAACTCCATACAGACAGCACCCATATTCAGGATCAATTCTGGGTCTCTGGCACTATTAGGCATCAACTTTATGGCCAATGTTCTGCCCCATAGTCTTGAACTGAATTAAAACATTATGTAGCTGTAAAGGGGGACATAGCATCACTTGGAGATTTAAGACTGAAAATGGATATTTTCATTTTTTTAGTAACCAAAGTTATCAACGTATAATTTTTTGTGTGTTGGAAAACAAAATATAGTGGCACAGCTGGTAGACTTGTTGCCTCACACGCCAGAGATTTGTGTTCGATCCTGTCCTCGGGCACTGCCTGTGCTGAATTTGCACATTCTCCCTGCAAGCATATGGGTTTCCTCCCACATCCCAAAGACACATTGGCTTTATAGGTTAACTTGTCGGTAAAATTGCCCCTAATGTGTAGGGAGTGGGTGAGGAAAGTGGGATAACAGAAATTGTGTGAATGGGTAGACAAAAATGCTGGAGAAACTCAGCGGGTGAGGCAGCATCTATGGAGCGAAGGAAATAGGTGATGTTTCGACACTCTTCTTCAGACTGATATGAGGGTGGGGGGGACGGGAAGAAGAAAGGACAAGGCGGAGACAGTGGGCTGAGGGAGAGCAGGGAAGGGGAGGTGAAAGCAGGGACTACCTGAAATTGGAGAAGTCAATGTTCATACCACTGGGGTGTAAACTGCCCAAGCAAAATATGAGGTGCTGCTCCTCCAATTTACGGTGGGCCTCACTCTAGCCAGGACAGAAAGGTCAGATTCGGAAATGGGAGCGGGAGTTGAAGTGCCGAGCCACCGGGAGATCAGGTTGGTTATTGCGAACCGAGCGGAGGTGTTGGGCGAAGCGATTGCCAAGCCTACGCTTGGTCTCACCGATGTAGAGCAAGTTCAAGGGAGTTTATTGTCATGGGTCCCTGATAGGACAGTGGAATTCTTGCTTTGCTTGAGCACACAGAACATAGAAGGCATTTACTACAAAACAGATCAGTGTGTCCATAAACCATATATACACACATGAATAAATAAACGAATAAAGTGCAAATAACAGATAATGGGTTATTAGTTATCAGAGTTTTGTCCAAGCCAGATTTAATAGCATGATGGCTGTGGGGAAGTAGCTATTCCTGAACCTGATTGTTGCAGTCTTCAGGCTCCTATACCTTCTACCTGAAGGTAGCAGGGAGATGAGTGTGTGGCCAGGATGGTGTGGGTCCTTGATGATGCTGACAGCCTTTTTGAGGCAGCGACTGCGATAAATCCCCTCAATGGAAGGAAGGTCAGAGCCGATGATGGACTGGGCAGTGCTTACTACTTTTTGTAGTCTTTTCCTCTCCAGGGCGCTCAAGTTGCCGAATGAAGCCACGATGCAACCGGTCAGCAAGCTCGCTACTGTGCACTTGTAGAAGTTAGAGAGAGTCCTCCTTGACAAACCGACTCTCCGTAATCTTCTCAGGAAGCTTTTTTGATAATTGTATCAGTGTTATCGGACCAGGAAAGATCTTCAGAGATGTGCACGCCCAGGAATTTGAAGCTCTTGACTCTTTCAACCATTGACCCATTGATATAAACAGAACTGTGGGTCCCTATCCTACCCCTTCCAAAGTCCACAATCAGTTCCTTGATTTTGCTGGTGTTGAGGGCCAGGTTATTGTGCTGGCACCATATGGACAGTTGCTCGATCTCTCTTCTGTACTCCGACTCATCCCCATCAGTGATACGTCCCACATCAGTGGTGTCGTCAGCGAACTTGATGATGGAGTCCACACTGTGACCGGCTACGCAGTCATGAGTATAGCGAGAGTACAGCAGGGGGCTGAGCACGCAGCCTTGAGGTGCTCATGTGCTGATTGTTATCGAGTCTGACACATTTCCACCAATATGAACAGACTGTGGTCTGTGAGTGAGGAAGTCGAGGATCCAATTGCAGAGGGATGCGCAGAGACCCAGTTCTGCGAGTTTGGTAACCAGCTTGGAGGGGATGATTGTATTAAGTGCCGAGCTATAATCGATGAATAACAGCCTGACATATGAGTTTTTGTTGTCCAAGTGGTCCAGAGCGGAGTGGAGGGCCAGCGAGATCACATCCACCGTTGATCTGTTGTAGCGGTAAGCAAACTGCAGTGGGGCCAGGTTTTTGTTGAGGTAGGAGTTGATTTGCGCCATGATCAACCTCTCGATGCACTTCATCACCACAGGCGTTAGTGCCACTGTCGATAGTCATTGAGGCACGTCACCTTGCTCTTCTTGGGCACTGGTATAATTGATGCCCTTTTGAAGCAGGTGGGAACCTCAGACCTCAGAAGTGAGAGGTTGAAAATGTCCGTAAAAACTCCAGCCAGTTGGTCCGCACAGGTTTTTAGAACACGACCAGGTATGCCATCAGGTCCACGCGCTTTTCGTGGGTTCATCCCTCTGAAGGATTTCCTGACGTTGGCATCTGTGACTGAGACTGAAATACCATCACAGCGAATGGGGGCTCACGAAGGCACATCGGTGTTCTCCCTATCAAAGCGTGTGTAAAACGCATTGAGCTCATCAGGGAGTGATGTTTTGCCGACATTCGAGCTGCCTCCTGATTTTGCCTTGTAGGAGTTGATTGCATTCTGGCCCTGCCACAGCTGCCGAGCATCTGTCTCATCCTCCGGCTTGGAGCAGAACACCCTTTTGGCCTTTTTGATGGCCTTCCCAAGGTCGTATCTGGACTTCTTATGGACCACTAGATCATCAGACATGAATGCCCGGTGTCTGGTCTTCCGAAGAGTGCGGATTAGGAAACACTCGGAAGGTTTTTGTAGGGATGCAGTCCTCCACACATTTCTTAATGAAGTCTGTAACGACTGTGGTGTATTCGTTCAAGTCCGTTGCCGAGTCCTTGAACATTGCCCAGTCTACAGATTCCAAACAGTCCTGTAGTTGTTCTTCTGCCCCCCCCCCCCCCCCGAGCAGCTCTGTACTGTCCTTACCTCTGGGGGTGCGTTCTTTATAATTGCTGCCTGTAGGCAGGGAGAGGCAGCACTGCGTTATGGTCGGATTTACCGAAGTGAGGGCGAGGGATAGAGCGGTAGGCATTCTTGATGGTCGTGTAGCAGTGGTCAAAGGTGTTTGGTCCTCTGGTGCAGCAGGAGACATCTTGGTGGAAGTTGGGGAGTGATTTCTTTAGGTTTGCCCTATTGACGTGCCCAGCAATGGTGGTAAATACCTCGGGGTAAGACTTCTGGTGATTGTTGACCATGGCGTGCAGCTCCTCCAGTGCCAGACGGATGTCTGCCTGGGGTGGGATGTAGACCGCGATCAGGATGATTTGAGGTGAATTCCCTTGGAATGTAGAAGGGACGGCACTTCACCGCCAGATGTTCGAGGTGTGGAGAGCAGGAGTTGGATAGGAATGCCACGTCTGAGCACCATGCAGAGTTGACCATGAGGCAGGCGCCCTCTCCTCTCCCTTTCCCCGATGCCAGTGTAGGGTCCATGCAGTGGATGGAGAACCCTTCTGGTTGGACCGCTGAGTCTGGGGAGCTGGGTGTGAGCCATGTCTCTGTGAAACAGAACACAGAGCATTCCCTCAGCTCCCTTTGATAAAGCAGTCTTGCCCTTAAGTCCTCCACTTTATTTTCAAGGGACTGTACATTGGCCAGTAGGATAGTAGGGAGAGGGGGTCGAAGTCCCCTGCGCTTCAGTTTGACCTGAAGTCCACGTTTCCGGACACAATGGAGGCTTCCCCTTTGTTTCCAGGTACTGAGTTTACTGTACCTGCTGTTTCTGCGGACCTGCGCTGGAAGGAGGATTCCTTCTCGGACAGCAGCTCCAGCTCCTTCAAAGTCGGCAGCTGCAGCTCCAGTTTCATTATTCCTGGGAGATCCAACCCGTTGGCTCTGGAGGTCATCCCGGGGTTCCGAGGTACAGTACCGGGGGGGGGTGATTTCTAGCTGTGGGAAAAGTTAAAGTCCGGGACTCCCGCAGCTGCGGAAGATCGCAATATTGCGAGAGCCTTGAGGTGCTCAAGCAGCTTGTCTGAAACAGTACAGTTTTCTGCCGTTTTCCTGACCCAGGTGAGTTGATTGAAGTTGTAATTAATCATTCTAGGTTCTGGAGCTCCACAAAAGTCGCCGCAGGCAGGCGCCATTTTCAAAAACCCTTCTTCAGACTGTCCCTCCGGGCCCTGGCAGCAGGTGTTGTGCTCCAGGCTGCTGTCTGTGCGGGGCACCGGGAGCGCAGGTGCAGTGGCAGCAGACACCTAGAATAGCGGATGCAATAGATGTAGTTGGAGGAGGTTCAGGTGAACCTCTGCCACACCTGGGAAGACTGCTTGGGTCCTTGAATGCAGTCAAGGGGGGAGGTAAAGCGACAAGTGTAGCATTTCCTGCGGTTGCAAGGGAAAATGCCAGGAGACGGGGTGGTTTGGGTGGGAAGGGACGAATTGGCCATCGAGTTACAGAGCGAGCGGTCTCTGCAGAAAGCCACAGGGGAGGAGGTGGTAAGATGTGGCCAGTGGTGGGATCCCACTGATAGACAAAAAAGCTGGAGAAAATCAGCGGGTAAGGCAGCATCTATGGAGCGAAGGAATGGGTGACGATTCGGGTCACACGAAAAATAAAGAAGGTGGAGACAGTAGGCTGTGGGAGAGCTGGGAATGGGAGGGGAACGAGGGAGAAAGCAAGGACTACCTGAAATTAGAGAAGCCAATGTTCATACCGTTGGGGTGTAAACTACCCAAGCAAATATGAGGTGCTGCTCCTCCAATATGCGGTGGGCCTCACTCTGGCCATAGGCAGAAAAGTCGGATTCGGAATAGGAGGAGGAGTTGAAGTATTGAGCCACCGGGAGATCAGGTTGGTTATTGCGAACTGAGTGGAGGTGTTGTGAGAAGCGATCACCAAGCTTGATCTCACCGAGGTTGATCATACGCTAAATAAGCCAACCACATTTTTGTTTGGAAGTGGAAAGAAATAATAGAAATTGCATTCATTGCAACGTGTAAAAACAGTTGAGATTCTGTATTATAATTTTGCTGCATGTCATTGTGGTATATATCATGTCTTGATTGGTGAATATGTTTAGTTTATGACTTTATTTCAAGCAGAAATAATATGTGAATGCTTCATTGAGCATAATTCCAACTGGTAACTACGCACTTCGTCCGAGCACATTATCACACGTGTCATGCAAGCCGTCTTAAATGACCACCTAAACTGTCATTTGGCAACCTAAAAAACTGCCTAGGTTGCCCAGCTGGCAACAGAGAAAAAAAGTTAAGTGAGAACCCTGATCCAGGTACAGAGCCTCGCGGGTCAAAACCAGAGCCTCGCACATCGTAGTTGGAGCAATACAAGTTGACTGAGCCCATGGCAAGGGCCTGAGTCAACGGAGACCGCGTCGGGAGCTGGGGTAGACGCCACGGAGGCATCTGGAGGGAATCAGACAGCTACAGGGAAGAGTTCGGTGAGGCGGTCGATGAGGGTGCCGATCGATGGGCAAAGACGGACCATGTGGGAGTGAGGCCACGTCACCGGGGGGAGGAACAAAAGAGGGCCTGGCGCGGGGGAACTACCGTGAGGGGGTAGAACAATGGAGGACCCGGCGTGAGGGAAGTGTCGTAGGGGATGGGGGGCGAACATACATGGACCTGACGTGAGATGTTTTGCAACTTTGTTGCCACCCTTTATGGAGCGACAAATCCATACCCAAGCAAAGAATTTCACTGTAACTTGTCACTTGTGACAATATTGTAAAGTATTCGGTGTTCAACAAGCTAGGAAGCATCCATCTAGTCCAAATGAAATCACTTTAAGCACAGCCAGTCTGTGTACCATTTTTCTACTATCCGTGCTTCTAGTGACATGTGGTGGCAATCTCATCCTCAGTAAAGACCAATGTAATGTTTGTGTCTTAAATTTCAAAAGTGAGGACAGGCTTTTTCATGTGTACATTAGAGCAACTTCCTGACAGTTCTGGGATGAATGTAATGTAATCTAAGATAAGTAAATAAATATTAGAGAATCAAACATTGAATATAAACATTGAATATTGAACTTTATATATTGTATATAGAATGCAAACAAGTGTTCAATTTGATCAAAATATTAGGATAAGCAATCTGTAAACGGTGATAAATTTCAACATTAGCAAAGATGTCATTACTATATGTTGGGCCTTAAGTTTGATTCTGAACAATCTATGTTGAATCTAGCTTAAATTGTATTACAGTAAAGTTATGCACAATTTTACCGTGAATGCGCTGCAAAGTTTATGATCCTGGATGGCATTGTTGTGATAAAGAAGGTGACAGCAATAAATGAAATTGCTGTCACTCAGTATTGGTTGTTTTGCTGGATGCAACTAAATAAGTTTTACCAATTGCTATGTTTGATTTGTATTGCCATATGTATGACATTTCAAAGAAACCACATGAAATCTCTGAAAAGAAGCCAGAATCCTAAAACTTCCTTCTTATAAATATCTTAATGATTTGATGAAACAGATTTCTATTGAAATGTTTTAGTATACAACCATAAGTTGTTTTATCTGCTTAAATATCTTATTTTTCCAAGATTACTTATTCAACTGGATATGGTCGGGTCATGAAAAGCTCTAACAAGCTCACAATTCTGAAATCTTCCAGGAATGAAGAGATAAGCTTGAATAAAGCCATAATTTTGCTGTTCATATCATAATAAAACTATCTCATTCACATCATCTCTAAATTCTAGAATCCAGATGGTCTAATAATTTTTATACCATATATTTATATCCCTTATCCCTCCCTATTACCATAATTAATTTCAATCCAACAATGCGGCATGAACTCTGTACTCCTCCATTTTGGGTCATTTTGTACATCCCTCAATTTAATTGCTCTTCAATTGTTCGTCTTGCCTTTAGCTGTTAAGACCCCGAACACTGGAATTCAATTTCCTTCACCCCCTCTCCCATCCCCTCAACGTCCCTGCCTCTTAACTCCTCCAAGTCATTCTTAAAAAAGTTTTGACCAAAGGGAGACGGGGAGATGGAGAACGAGCAGAAAAGAAAATTAGAGGAGATGGGGAAATGGGGTAGAAGATAAACAGTAATTGCCAAAATCAGCGCCCCCCCCCCGCCCACCCCCCCAAACTATTGCAAATTCTCAAAAGTATATATACAATGTAACGGTTTGGTTTACCCGAGAGGAATGCAACCTTCTCCTTCAGTATTGGAAGGACCTCCATCGCCTTCATCTCATCATTTTTACGAAAACCTGAAAGGTAATTATATTAAAATCAGAGAAAAGCCATTTATCTCCAAATTATTTCAAGCTTTAAACAAAAATCGAGAAATTCTATAAATATCTAAACTCCTATATCTAAATGTCCTTTGACAATGTTTATAGGGCATTTATTATTTTTTAAACCAGATTTGTTTGTATCCCTCACCTGCAGAAACTTTACTAAAACTATGCAACAATCCAAATCGTCGACACAATCAGTTCTCCAATGAATTATTAACAGAAATCCAAATTCTTTAACTAAACCCGGTAACTAATTTTGGCAGTGATGTAATACAAAAGATTCTTCCGCTTTAGTATTTCCATTCAATGATTATTATTCAACTGTGACTTGCATTGTGCTTTGTACCATTTCAACGGAAGGACTTAAAAGATTTGACACCCCCCCCCCCCCCCACCCCACCTACAGATTTCCAAGAAAAACATTGCAGATCATAATAGAACAGCTCTCCGAGCCATAACCCTATGGTGTTAAGAGCTCAGTATAAATTTTTTCATGCAGACCTTATTTAAACACAGCCAAACATATTTCCAATGTTCTCTTTTTCCCCCGCCTGTATTTAATAAGTAGAGGAGATATTATTTGTCCAAGAAAATTACAGAACAAGTAGGTCATTTATTCCTTTGTGTCTGCTCTACCATTCGTTTAATTTGATTTAACATCATTTTCTTGCCGAGTCCCCAAAAACTGGATTCTAGCATAAATGTATCTTATCTCTGAATGTTCTCAACAACTCAGCATTTACAGCTCAGCAACAGAGCATTCACAGCTCTCTTGCATATGTAATAATAAAAATGTACAATCCTCTGAAGAAAAAATTACTTTTCCTTTCAGTCATTTATCCAGAGACCATTCTCAGATACCTTCCCTGTCAAACACAAGTTAATATGGGCCCTATTCTTTTTCAGAACTCAACTCCTTTATCTTAGGAATCAACCTGTAGAATCATCTTTGTCTCCTTAAATAATGGAACTAAAACTCCAAATGTGTGAGTACTCCAAATGCCAACTTATTCATAACCTGTATGGATACACCAAAACTTCCAAATGTTTATACTAAAAGAAAATAGCAAACAATTGATTTTGCACTGACTTTCCCCTACTGTGAAAGTTCAATCTATGCAACAGTATGATTTTTCAGTGACAATTTTCATTTTTTTATTCTCTGCTTTACTGGTCAACTGAAAGATTGGCTATCTGCAGACTCTCTGATCCTGGCTAGGTATGATAGCTAGGTCCAATTCTGATCTGCCTGATGGCTTCCCACACGTAAATTCCATCAGTAACGACTGTACGCTATTTTTTTTAAAACTATCCATGGGTGGCACAGTGATGCAACAGTAGAGTGCCAGAGTCCCGGGTTCGATCTCGACTACAGGTGCTTTCTGTACCGAATTTGTACGTTCTCCCTGTGACGTGCGGTTTTTTTCCGGGTGCTCCAGTTTCCTCCCACACTCCAAATACGTACAAATTTGTAGGCAAATTGGCTTTGGTAAGTTGGAAAATTTTCCCCAGTGTACAGCGTGATCGCTGGTCGTTGCGGTCTCGGTGGGCCAAAGGGCTAGTTTCCGCACTGTATCACTACATGTCACAAGAAATATGTTGTTGGGCTGGAAAGGGTGCATAGAAAATTGAGCAGGCTAGGACTTTATTCCTTAGAGCGCAGGAGGATGAGAGGTGATCTTATTGGAGTATACAAAATAATGCGAGGAATGCTTTAGATTAGAGATACTAAAAAAAGGTTAAATGCTTTTTAATATATGAAAGATACATGATGGAATCCTGGACTAGGTTATAGCTTATATTTTGTCTCAAGTAGGCCTTTTTCAGTGGATTTTTCAGTAAAAGGAGGGACGCGCGCCATAATCAGCCGGGAATGTTGTACTTTTATTCCCGATGCTTCCTCCAACATTACCGACTTGGCCGCCCATATCAGAATGAAAGTGGCTAAAATAAAGAAGGTAGGGCCTGATGAGGTTGGTGGCCATTGAATATGTTTGGAAGGACTTGGGGAATTATTGTCCACTATGGATTGATTGTATTACTAATTGTACTCTTAATTTGTCTGTTGCTATGCTTATGGCCTTTCTTATGTACTCAGCGAGGACTGCAATTGTTATCATCAAAATTGATAAAAAGGAGGGAATGAAAAAGTTAAATCCTTTTAAATATATGAAAGATATATAATGGAATCCTGGACTAGGTTATAGCTTATATTTCGTCTCAAGGAGGCCTTTTACAGTGGATTGATAAGAGAGAGAGAGAGAGAGAGAGAGAGAGAGAGAAGCCCAGGCTTGCCTCAGGTTGCCGCGTATTGAGACAATGACCGATGCCTTTGAAATGCGTCTACCAATTGATGAGAGAGAGAAGCCCAGACTTGTCTCAGTGATGTATATTGAGACAAAGGCCGATGCCTTTGAATTATCTTGTCTTGAAAGTACCAACTGATAAGATGCCTTTGAAATGTGACTACTAATTGACAAGAGACAAGCTCAGACACATCCTGTGGTAATGTGTATTGACTGTATCTCTGACCATGATTAACATCTTTGGAATGTGATTAAGTGACAAACACACAGTATAAAATATCATGCAATTCTTTGTTCATTGAAGTGGTGACACAAGGAAAGTCAAGTGTCTGTGTTGCTTACTTGACTGGAATATCCTCGTCACTTCCATCGGCCGAAAATCAGTAAAGCTTGAGTTGGTCTATCTAACGTTTTTGTGAGTTGTCTGTTTATTAAGTAGTGAACCTTATCAATACAGCACGGATACAGGCCCTACGGCCCACCAAGTCCGCACCAACCAGCGATCTCCGCACATTAACACTATCCTACACACACTTGGGACAATTTACACTTATACCAAGTCAATTAACCTACATATCTGTACGTCTTTGGAGTGTGGGAGGAAATCAAAGATCTCAGAGAAAACCCATGCGGTCACGGGGAGAACGTACAAACTCTGTACAGACAGCATCTGTAGTCGGGATCAAACCCGGGTCTCCGATGTTGCAAGCACTGGAAGGCAACAAATCTACCGCTGCGCCACCGTGCTTCCCGTAGATAGGGTAAATGCCACAGAGCCTTTTACCCAGAGTAGCAAGAACCAGAGGACATTGGATGAATGTGACGGGCAGAAAGATTTTATAGGAACCTGAGGGGCAATTTTTTTTAGGTAGTTGAGGCAAGTACTATCACAAAATGTAAAAAAACATTTGGACTGTTACATGGATAGGATAGGTTGAGAGGGATATGGGCCAAATGCAGGCAAGTGGGACTAGTGCAGGGAGGTCAGCATGGGCAAGTGGGCCAAAGGACCTGTTTCCACCCTAAATGCCTCTACCTCAATAAAATTGAATGTAATATCTGAACTACATTTCTTTAGCTACATTTTTGCAGGTTATTAACAAAGTGTTATTGTCTGCGAAGAAGACAGTTCTATCTCATTTAATTTATCTTTTTGAGCGATGCACCTGAATAAAGGTTTGATTATGTTCAAAATGTCCCAATCCATTGTTAAGTAGTTGAATTTTCTGACGGAATGACCGCAGGCAGTGAGACTGGGCCCGCACCTGTCCTCCACGATCATCCTGAGCACCGGCACACCACAAGGCTGTGTACTGAGCCCCATGCTCTACTCCCTCTTCACACATGACTGTGTTCCTGCATTCGACACCAACCCCATCGTCAAGTTTGCCGACGACACAACGGTGATCGGGCTGACCACCAACGGTGATGAAACAAACTAGAGCGGAGGTGCAGAACCTGGCGGACTGGTGCTCACGTAACAACTTGTTCCTAAACACCTCCAAGACCAAGGAGCTGATTATCAACTTCAAGGGAATACGCCCCAATCTCTATCAACGGGGACAGTGTGGAGAGTGTCCAGCTTTAGGTTTCTGGGCACACACATTTCAGAGGACCTCACATGGTCCACCAACACCGCTGCGCTGGTCAAGAAGGCACAGCAACGACTGTTCTTCCTGAGAACATTGAAAAAGACTGGTCTGCCCCAACAGCTGCTGATAGCCTTCTACCGCTGCACGACAGGGAGCATACTAACATATGGCATCTCTGTGTGGTATCTCAGCTGCACGGAGGTAGAGAGGAGAGCTCATCAGCGCGTCGACCACAGAGCACAGAAGATTATTGGGACACAGCTAGCAGCCTTGGAGGGCATCTACTACACACGGTGCCTCAGGAATGCCGTCAGCATCCACAAAGACTCCTCAACCCTTGTAATAGTCTGTTCGAACTCTTCCGGCAGACTTTCCAATGCCTTCTACGCCCGCACCTCCAGACTTAGGAACAGCTTTATCCCCAGAGCTATAGCTGCTCTGAACCGGCCCTGCTGAGTGCCCCCCACCCCCATTGTAAATGACCTCCAGACTCAGTATTTGATTCAAATACATCTTTAATCAGCACTGAAACTTAACAGAATGAATGGATGATTAGTTGTCAGTACATCCTGGCTGCTCCAACTGTCCGTGCTGGAAAACAAGTGTTAGTATAAGTATTACAGTGGGGTGGAGTTAGAGATGCTGGCTGGTGTATGATTGGTTAACATGCAACATCAATCTACATCCTTCCCCCAAAAGGTTAAGTGTGGAAGAGCACCCATGCCATGGTGTTAAACATACTCGCCATATCTGTCTGGTGGTCTAGTAACATGGCCCGAGCGCGTGCGGACCAAACCCTCCCCCCCCCCCCCCCACCTGAAAGATGAGACGGAGAGCCTGGAGGCGAGAATGACGCGGTGGAGGCTTGTGTTGACCGAAAGGTGAAACATGCGGTGGGTGAAGCCCGTGGTTAGTGGAGACCGGGGAACGTAGAGGGGTGCAAGGCATGTGGGGACGGGTGGTAGACATTGCAAAAGCCCGCTGGAACTGGAGCGGTGGAGCATAGGGACCAGCAGGCGGTGGTCGAGGCTCCCTCGCAGCAAGCAGGTGTTGTCGGCTTCTCTGGTATACCGCTCCCTCACAGTCTATCAGGTAACACCGTGGCTCGTCAGTCGGGTTGACAACAGTGCCCAGACTGCAATGTCCAGTTGAAGTTCGTAGGCGGACTACATGACCCAGAAGTAGAGGCTTGAGTGGTCTGCTGGAACTGTCGTATGACCATTTCTGGATGTCGTGCTTCTCTTGTAGACATTGTAGCCCTTGGTGTTGTGGCAAGTATTGAACAAGTGCAGTATCAAGATGCCCTGGTAAACCTCAAGACAAATGGAATTGAAGTGAATGCACTCATGTGAATAATGGAAGATGGTTGCAGCTGTGGGAGGTCAACCACCAATTTTGGGGTTCCACAAGACAATCTAAAGAATTTGTTAGCCAAACTAATTTCAGCTGTTGCATTAATGGCCTGCCATTATCATCAGGCCAAAGGTGGTGATGTGTTTTTTAGTTCTAAAGATATGACATGCGAACCAATATGACATCGGCCCACCAAGTCTGCACCAACCAGCTATCACCTACACACACTAGGGACAATTCACAATTTTCCCAAGCCAATTAGCCTACAAACCTGTGCATCTGTGGAGTATCAGGGAGGAAACTGGAGCGGTGGAGCATTTTCGGAAACTGGATAAAACCCATGTAGGTCACGGCGAGAAAGTACAAACTCCGTACAGACAGCACGCGAAATCAGGATCAAACCCGGGTCTCTGGCGCTGTAAGGCAGCAGCTCCACTGTTTCGCCACCGTGCCGCCCCCATCCTACATGCAGTAGGACTTGGACAGGCTTCGACAGGGGCTGAGAAGTGGTAGGTAATATTCACTTTGGACAGATGCAGACAATGTTTATATTCAACAAGAGGGCATCTAACTGCCTATCATTCAAGATGTTACCATTGTCAAATCTTCACTATCAATATCTTCTGGCTCATCAATCACTGGAAATTAAAATGGACTAGCTGCTCAAATATTGCGGCTACGCGAGTAATTCTGAAGCTGAAAATATTATGACAAGTGATTTACAATCTCAGACCTCAAATCCTCTCCACGATCTACAAGGCACAAAACAGGAGTGTGACGGGATACTTTCCCACTGCCTGGATGACTGTAGTGTCAACTGCTCTTAAGAAACTAAACATTATCCAAAATAATGTAGCTCTCTTGAATTTGATGCCATCAACCAGCCCACTATGGCTGCAGTGTGTAACATCTACTGAAGGTACTGCTGTTACTCATCAAGGCATACAGTCCTCATTATGTTACTGATTATGATATGCCAATGTACCAGCTAGCAACTGATCTTCTCCATAAAGACCTGGTCTTTTGCTAGAAATTGTAATTTATTTACCTATCTGTTATGGACTTACAGCATATAATACAATAATATTAAAGTTCTGATCTTGAGAATATCACATTTTTTAATTTTCAAGGCAATCTGGGTGTTTATTACTATTTCCGTCACAACGGTCAATTTTGTAATTAGCTACAATTAGGTAACTAACTAATTATATGCTTTGATTTCAGGTCATCCAAGTAAGAGGTTTCATATTTTTCAGAATGCTTCAATCTATAATAACTGAAAATTTCATTCAGTTTTCTTAATTTTTAAGAAAGTTAGGGGCTTTTGACTGTCCTCGATCACAGCTTCTGTGTTAAGTCATAGGGAACACAATGCTAATTTCAGAGTATGAAAATGACCATAACTTTTTTAATACTGAAGATATGGAAGTCAATTAGGTATCAAATTAAAGTTCTGTTTATGCTCTATCTGATGGGATAAATTACAGGCTTGATTTTTAAAATCACAAAATTTGTAACATTCCTACATTGCATCAGTTGAACAAATCAATCAGTTTAGGGTACCAGAGTGGTGCAGCAGGTAGAGATACTGCCTTACAGCAACAGAGACCCGGGTTTGATCCTGACCTTGTGTGCCGTCTGTGTTGCACGTTCTCCCTGCGACCACGTGGGTGTCCTCCGGGTGCCCTGGTTTCCACCCACATCCTAAGGACTTGCGGGTTTATGGGTTAATTTGTCCCTAGTGTGTAGGGAATGAATGTGGAAATGCGATAACACAGAACTAGAGTGAAGGAGTGATCAACAGTCAGTGTGGACTTGGTGGGCCGATGGGCCTGTTTCCATGCTGTGTCTTTCAATCAGTCAAAATTTTCTAACAAGTTAGACAATACATAAATTAATTCTCTGTTCCAAGATATTAATCCATCGGTGAAAAAAATTGCAAGCATGTGTCCTTGTCTACATTTTTTTGAAAAACTGATAGGGATTGTATTAAAAACTGCAATTTCAGTTGAGGATCATGAACCAGTGCTTAATTCCAATCATTAACTAACTGGCATTTGACTCCCATATAAATAATTTATTTTCATGCTTGTGATGTAATAATTCATGTAAGGTGTTGTACATCTCTGATGTATCTGCAGAGATGTTTCACTGCAATCCTTGTTCTGAATGTCATGAGAGATTTCCCATTGCAGAGAAACTGAGTTTAACTGGATGACATCAGCTTCCTTTTATGCTGAGGATGCAGGCATACATGGATGGACTGGTACAATTATTTATGGTGCCAATTCTGTTGTGATTTACAACATAGATCATGTGCAATCTAGTTCTAACTGGCTGAAGCAGCTTTAGTGCATCAGTCAGCAGTTTATTTTAAATGTGTCTCAGTATCACTCGAAGAGAGACTTAATTTTTTTTCAAAAACTCAAACTTAGTAATGTTCTGGAAGTACTCAAAGTAATCAATGAACTGAATCATTTAGCATGCACTTAATATTCTTTTACAAAGCATGGCTGAGATATGGTAACAGCTGAATGACTTGTGGGCCTCTTTCAATGTCAGTTGGCAGCAACTGCAAATAGGTACATGGAACAAAGAAAATTATACAACTTGGAAGGAGACTACTGGCCTATTAAAAAAGAGCTAACTAGCTATCTCACTTCGAGGCTCAGTCCATCTGTTGCCTTGCATAGCATCACTGAGCAGGGAAACGGGCCCTTCACGTCAATAACTAGTGAATGTCACATTGTTGGTATGTGTCAGGCCAACAGGGGAATTCTCTCCATTATCTGAAATACACAGTGTAAGTGTTTTGGTCATCTGATGGGATGGCACAGTGGTAGTGTTGCTGCCTTATGGCGCTAGAGACCTGGGTTCAGTTCAGTTTCGTTTATTGTCACATGTAACGAGGTAAAAGCTTTTGTTGCGTGCTAACCAGTCAGCAGAATGACAAAATATGAGGACAATCAAGCTATTTACAATGTATAGATACATGATAAGATAATAACATTTAGTGCAAGGTGAAGCCAGTAAAGTCTGGTCAAGAATAGTCAGAGGGTCACCAATGAGGTAGATAGAAATTTCAGCACTGGTCTCTGGTTGCGATAGGATGATTCAGTTGTCTGATAACAACTGGGATGAAACTGTCCCTGAATCTGGAGGTGTGCGTTTTCACACTTCTATACCTTTTGCCTGATGGGAGAGGGGAGGACGGAGTGGTGCTGCTGGCCTTATTGAGGCAACGTGAGGTATAAAAGGAGTCGATAGAAGGGAGGTTGGTTTGTGTGATTGGCTGGGCTGCGTCCACAATTCGCTGCGATTTCTTGCAGTCTTGGCGAGAGATGTTCCCAAACCTTGCTGTGATGCATCCTGATAAAATGCTTTCTATGGTGCAACTGTAGAAGTTGGTTATAGTTGCCAAATTTCCTAAGCCTTCTAAGGTTTTAGAGGCGTTAAAGAAGGAACTGCAGATGCTGGAGAATCGAGGGTTACACAAAAAGCTGGAGAAACTCAGCGGGTGCAGCAGCATCTAAGGAGCGAAGGAGATAGGCGACATTTCGGGTTGAGACCCTTCCTCTGAATTTCTCGCTGAGTTTCTCCAGCTTTTTGTGTAACCCCCAAGGTAGTAGAGGCGTTGGGGTGCCTTCTTGGTCGTTGCTTCAATATGGATGGTTCAGGAGAACTTATTGGTGCTATTGAATTTGAAATTTTCAACCACCCCTACTTTGGCGCCATCAATGTAAAGTGGGGTATGTGTTGCTTCGCTTCCTGAAGTCGATCACTATCTTATTTAAGTTCTGCAGCCATAAATTTACTAAATAATTATCATTAATCCAACCACTGTATATCATAGGTTCACTGGGGATAATGTGGGGTGGGGGGGTGTGGAGGAGGGGGTTGTGTGGTCTGGTCCCCCAAAGCAACCCATTCCCCAATGCAATGTTCCACCATGGCGTGGGAGAGGGGGTGGTGTGGGGGAGGGGTGTGTGCGAGGGAGGCTGGGTGTGGGGGAGAGCGTGTGGGGGGGGAAAGAGGGTGGTGTCGGGGGAGGGATGGTGTGCTGCAGGGGGGTGGTGTGGTGGGGGGGGTGATGTGGTGTAGGGGGGGGGTGGGTTGATGTGTGTGGGTGGGGTGGTGTGGAGTTGTGGGGCAAAGGGTGTGGGTGTGTGGAGGGGGGGTGTGTGGTGGGGGAGGGACTCCATTCAGCGACCACCGGCCGCGGCACCCCACAGCACCTCCCGACTCCACTCTTGCCGGCTCACTCAGCATGGCTTGTGGACTCAATCAGCACGGCTTGTGGACTCAGCCCCGCCTCCAGGAATTTTATTCTCCTTGCCCCGGTGATTGACAATGGGTGCCGGAAAGGGTGTTACCTTCATGGTGATTGACTGGCGAGAAGACCAATCTGTTGATCTCACGATTTTTTTAAACCTTCATAACTTTTGTAATATTCCACCAATCTGAACAAAACTTGGTGAGTTAGGTGGCGAAAAATCTTAGCGATATAGGGTACTGTTTTTGCGCAAACTTTAAAAAAACACAAACCGGAAGAGGAGAAGATGAGAGTTTTAGTAATAGTGTAGATAGACAATGAAGGTTTTTTTTTTATTATGAAGTTGGTATATTATATGGATAGCCTTAATACTTAAACTTGAAAATTTAAATTGCTTAGAACACTTATCAGATCCAACTCGAATTATGCAGAGAATGAACAAGTTAATACAAAAGACATTAACTGAAAGGTCTTCACCCAAAACATTAATTTGTCCATTTTCTCCATGGATCTTTTCTGAATCACTGTGAAATTGTAAAAGATCAATTTACTCAAACTTCATCATTCTTTGCACTGTCCACTCGACCTGTTCAGATTTTACAAAGGATGCCTGGGAAGAATTTAAGTAAACTTCTAAGTATTATTCATCATCAATCAATAATTAATATCTTCATCCCTAAAATCTAATAACATCTGAAACATAGCAGGAATAGGACAAATGGTTACTTAATGTTTCTCTGCTATTCATTAAGATCATGGTGGATGATTCTATACCAGCTCCACTGCTTGCTTAGCCCCTACAGGGCTCTCACTTAACTTTTTTCCCCTGTTGCCAGCCAGGCAACCTAGGCAACTTTTTAGGTTGCCAAATGACAGTTTAGGTGGTCATTTAAGACACGTGCGATAATGTGTTCAGTCGAAATTATGCTCAATGAAGCATTCACATATTATTTCTGCTTGAAATAAAAGTCACAAACTAAACATATTCACCAATCAAGACATGATATATCCCACAATGACATGCAGCAAAATTATCATACAGTATCTCAACTCTTTTTACACATTGCAATTAATGCAATTTCTATTATTTCGTTCCACTTCCAAACAAAAATGTGGTTGGATTATTCAGCGTATGATCAACCCGTGTCAATAAATCCTGGACCATGGTAACATATATGCTTAACCATGCACACTACAGATTGATACACGCATGTTTTCTGTGAAGGACCGAAAATTATCATGACATGGCCATAGCATGGGTCGTTATTGCTATTGGTACAGAAACACTCTCGCTTCCCACATAATTTATCCACAACAAAATATACAGGTTGAAAGGAAATTTCTAAAGGCATTTTATGATAATAGCTGTTAAAACCGACTATACTCATCTGACAGGTTAAACATTACACTAACTGACAAGAGATGGCCAAGGACATAACTGCAGCAAATGTTATTTTGGTAATATGTTTAAAGGTGTCAAAACGCCACATTACAGGACATTCAGATTAGATGTATGTGTTGTGAACAGCAATGAAGATACCCAGTTTGTACACACCAGATTAAAAAAAAATTGATAAACGCTGTTTCCATCATTCCCACTTCAGAAATAATGTTAAAATTTTAACTGAAATATCTCCTGACCAAATTTGTGATGTATATGACTGACTGTAGAAGTAAAACCTGGATAAATCCAAAGTATTGTTGTGAATGTTGTTCATTAAATAACTACAGTACTGATATTCCATATTAAGAGCACTGACTTGCCGTTAAAATGAATTATGTAATAATGTGTCAGCGGCAGCAGTGACAATCGAACACTGCGGTTTTAATGTTTCACGTGTTCACAATTTAATTCGTCCATCTTTATGGATTAAAACAAATAATAACATTGGGAATTAAAACACATTTGATTGCATTCTGTTATCAAACATAGTCAATGTTCGCTCTGAAGACATTTTCAGCACAATAGGGTTGGGGGGGGGGGGTGTGAATCAGTGCGGGATGGATAGATTGGGGTTGAGTTGGAGAAGGGCAAATCAATGACATAATTGCACAGAGCACAATGTGCAAATATGCACAGAGCACAAAGTTTGGAGGTGTTATTATTAACACCTATTATCATTAAAAAACTTCAGGAAGTGATGGACAGGGCAGAAAGGTGATGAAATTGAAATGGTGGAAAATGTGAAACATTCCATTTGAAAGACAGAGGAAGAATAAATGAGAGGGCACAATGCTAAAGGGGAGACTTCTGAAGGCAAAATGCATACTTCATTGCAAGTGAAAGTGGTCAGATACCTGGACAATATTCAATAGACAATAGGTGCAGGAGTAGGCCATCGGACCTTCAAGCCCACACTGCCATTCAATGTGATCATGGCTGATCATCCACAATCAGTACCCCGTTCCTGCCTTTTCCCCATATCGCTTGACCGCTATCTTTAAGAGTATCTAACTCGCTCTTGAAAGCATCCAGGGAACTGGCCTCCACTACCCCAAGGCAGAGAATTCCACAGACTCACAACTCTTTGTGAGAAAAAGTATTTCCTCATCTCAGTTCTAAATGGAATACCCCTCATTCTTAAACTGTGGCCCCCCCGTTCTGGTCTCCCCCAACATCGGGAACATGTTTCCTGCTTCCAGCATGTCCAAATCCTTAATAATATTATATGTTTCAATAAGATCCTCTCTCATCCTTCTAAATTCCAGAGTATACAAGGCCAGCCGACCCATTCTATCAACATATGACAACCCGGGAATTAACCTTGTGCTGCACTCCCTCAATAGCAAGAATGTCCTTCCTCAAATTTGGAGTCCAAAACTGCACATAATACACCATGTGTGGTCTCACTAGGGCCCCCGTACAACTGCAGAAGGACTTCTTTGCTCCTGTACTCAACTCCTGTTGTTATGAAGGCCAACATGCCATTCGCTTTCTTCACTGCCTGCTGTACCTGCATGCTTCTTTCAGTGACTAATGAACAAGGACCCCCAGATCCAGTTGTACTTCCCCTTTTCCCAACTTGACACCATTGAGATAATAATCTGCCTTCCTGTTTTTGCCACCAAAGTGGATAACCTCACATTTATCCATGTTAAACTACATCTGCCTTGCATCTGCCCACTCACCCAACCTGTCCAAATCACCCTGCATCTTCATAGCATCCTCCTCACAGTTCACACTGCCACCCAGCTTCGTGTCATCTGCAAATTTGCTAATGTTACTTGCAATCAAGGAGTAGGAATTTCAAATAACTGTTAAACAGAATACCACTATGAAGTGTTTGAAGATCTTGAGAGTTTAGACAAGGTAAAGAGTTGTGCTTAAGGAGATTGATAAGGTACAATTCAAGGACAGCAAAGAGCCAGATCTCCTTTTGTTATCTCCTTAACAAATAATTAATGGAACTTTGTGCTTTTTAGTAAAGATAGTTTGAAGCAAAAGGCTATTTCGTACTTAGCAGAGGAGGTAACAATTTTGGGTAGATTGTTACTTATTTTAGCAGTTTTAAAAGCTTTGAATCATCAGCTGTAATCCCCACATTTCTCTGCCAACCACACTGCCCATTGTATGCCAACTCTGCTGCTCATTCTATTGTCATAGAAACATAGAAATTAGGTGCAGGAGTAGGCCATTCGGCCCTTCGAGCCTGCACCGCCATTCAATATGATCATGGCTGATCATCCAACTCAGTATCCCGTACCTGCCTTCTCTCCATACCCTCTGATCCCCTTAGCCACAAGGGCCACATCTAACTCCCTCTTAAATATAGCCAATGAACTGGCCTCAACTACCCTCTGTGGCAGAGAGTTCCAGAGACCCACCACTCTCTGTGTGAAAAAATTCCTTCTCATCTCGGTCCTAAAGGATTTCCCCCTTATCCTTAAGCTGTGACCCCTTGTCCTGGACCTCCCCAACATCGGGAACAATCTTCCTGCATCTAGCCTGTCCAACCCCTTAAGAATCTTGTAAGTTTCTATAAGATCCCCTCTCAATCTCCTAAATTCTAGAGAGTATAAACCGAGTCTATGCAGTCTTTGTTCATAAGACAGTCCTGACATCCCAGGAATCAGTCTGGTGAACCTTCGCTGCACTCCCTCTATGGCAATAATGTCCTTCCTCAGATTTGGAGACCAGAACTGTACGCAATACTCCAGATGTGGCCTCACCAAGACCCTATACAACTGAAGTCGAACCTCCCTGCTCCTATACTCAAATCCTTTTGCTATGAAAGCTAACATACCATTGGCTTTCTTCACTGCCTGCTGTACCTGCATGCCTACTTTCAATGACTGGTGTACCATGACACCCAGGTCACGCTGCATCTCCCCTTTTCCTAATCGGCCACCATTTAGATAGTAGTCGGTTTTCCTATTTTTGCCACCAAAGTGGATAACCTCACATTTTTCCACATTATACTGCATCTGCCAAACATTTGCCCACTCACCCAGCCTATCCAAGTCACCTTGCATTCTCCTAGCATCCTCCTCACAGCTAACACTGCCCCCCAGCTTAGTGTCATCCGCAAACTTGGAGATATTGCCTTCAATTCCCTCATCCAGATCATTCATGTATATTGTAAATAGCTGGGGTCCCAGCACTGAGCCTTGCGGTACCCCACTAGTCACTGCCTGCCATTGTGAAAACGACCCGTTTACTCCTACTCTTTGCTTCCTGTTTGCCAGCCAGTTCTCTATCCACATCAATACTGAACCCCCAATGCCATATGCTTTAAGTTTATATACTAATCGCTTATGTGGGACCTTGTCGAAAGCCTTCTGGAAGTCCAGATACACCACATCCACTGGTTCTCCCCCATCCACGCTACTAGTTACATCCTCGAAAAAGTCCGCAAGATTCGTCAGACATGATTTACCTTTCGTAAATCCATGCTGACTTTGTCCAATGATTTCACCACTTTCCAAATGTGCTGCTATCCCATCTTTAATAACTGACTCTAGCAGTTTCCCCACTACCGATGTTAGACTAACTGGTCTGTAATTCCCCGTTTTCTCTCTCCCCCCCTTCTTAAAAAGAGGGGTTACGTTTGCTACCCGCCAATCCTCAGGAACTACTCCAGAATCTAAAGAATTTTGAAAGATTATCACTAATGCATCCACTATTTCCGGAGCTACTTCCTTAAGTACTCTGAGATGCAGCCTATCTGGCCCTGGGGATTTATCGGCCTTTAATCCATTCAATTTACCCAACACCACTTCCCGACTAACCTGGATTTCACTCAAGTACTCCTTTGACCTGCGGTCCCCTGCTATTTCCGGCAGATTATTTATGTCTTCCTTAGTGAAGACGGAACCAAAGTAGTTATTCAATTGGTCCGCCATATCCTTGTTCCCCATGATCAACTCAACCGTTTCTGACTGCAAGGGACCTACATTTGTTTTAACTAATCTATTTCTCTTTTATTTCTCTTTTATTGTCTTTTGTGATATTCTTTATAGTAAAAGTAAAGAACGTCCTTTCTTTCTTGTATTTTATCGTTAGCCTTCCTGAATGGCAAACAAATGGAATTACCAACATTTTTTCATGTTTAAAAATAATGCAACTAAAGATGTCCGAACCACAGAATGTTCGAAATACAATAAATCTCTGTTATACTAAAACTCTTCCCTTTGTTCTTAACATACTAAATGTGTGTGTGGGCCAGGGTTGTGTTGGCTTTCTTTTAATCTCCTTAATTTGTATCTTCTTCCAAACGCTAGTCCACAGCCTTCCCATTTTCAAGCATTGTAATCACATTTTTTCCCTCGACGGGAATAGACATCTTCCGGTTGCATTCCAACCTGTTTTTTGCTTTGATCGTTTATTCCAAAAAATTAACTGCTTTTCAGTGGGAGACTCTTGCAGCACTTTCCATTGATGATGTCACAGTGCCATATCACAGACGTCCAATCACAATTTGCAAATGACAGCACAATGGGAAAGGGGTGGGAGATTGGAATCCACCCTGCTTCCACCAATGCAATCAACCTGGCATGCACAATCAAATAAGATCAAATAGAACAAGTTGTCCTCCTCTCCTTCTCTACCCCCTCCCTATCTACCCCCTCCCTCTACCCCCTTCCCTCTCTCTCTACTCCCCTCCCTCTCAACCACCTGTCTCTACCCCTTCCCTCTCCACCCTCCCTCTCTACACCCCTCCTTCTCTGCCCCCTCCCTCTCTACCCCCCTCCCTCTATGCCACCCCTCCCTCTCTACGCTCTCCCCTTCCCTCTCTACCCCACTCCCTCCCTTAACCCCTCCAGCCTCCCTCTCTTCCCCCTCCTTCTCTGCCCCCACTCCCCCTACCCCCCACTCCCCCTACCCACCACTTCCTCTCTGCTCCCCCTCCATTTCTACCACCCTCCCTCGTTCGTGAACTAGCCCTCCCCTGTGATGCGGAGCCCCTTTGCCCCCCCCCCTCTCTGCCCCCCCTCTCTCTGCCGCTCTACGCCCCCTCCCTCTCTACCCCCCTCTCCTACCACTCCCTCTCTACCACCCCTCCCTCTCTAGGGAGTGGTGAGTATTGGGCCTGATGGGTGAGTGATGGAGTATTGCGTTCGGGGAGCAGCCTCACCTGTGACACCGCATGCCCCCTCCCCCTCTACCTCCCTCCCCTCTACCCCCTCCTCCACCCTCTCTACCCCCTCCACACCCCCCTCCCTCTCTGCCCCCTCCCTCTCTGCCCCCCCTCCTTCTCTGCATCCCTCCCTCTCTAACCCTACCCCCACCACCCCCCTCTCCAGGGAGTGGCGAGTATTGGGACCTATGGGTGTGTGGTGGGGTATTGCGTTCGGTGACCAGCCCTCCTGCATGCCCCCCCACCCCTCAATCTCTACCCCCATCTCCCTCTCTAACCCCTCCCCCTCCCTTTCAACCCCTCTCACCCTCTCCTTTTCTACCCCCTCCCCCTCCCTCTCCACCACCCCTCCCTCTCTGGCCGCGCCTGTGCATTTGGGGGCTATGCGTGATGGATAGGGATGGGGTAAAAGGAGCAAACGAATAATATTAATATAATATCAAGGGGGGGGTTATGTGTGTGTGTGTGTGTGTGTGTGTGTGTGTGTGTGTGTGTGTGTGTGTGTGTGTGTGTGTGTGTGACGCGCCCCCCCCCCTCCCCCCCCAACTGCACGTTGAGGGGACAGGACCCAGCGGGTCCCACTCGGTCTAGTATACTTTCAAATTTACAAGCTGAATTTTAAAAAGATGCACAAGAACCATTTAATTTAACTAATCATCCAAACAAAGTGTGTCCTTCAGTAACTCTGTGCACTACAGATAAAGGCAGAACTACCATAAACCTCTGCATCACAAAATATAACCCATGCACTTTCATTTGTCCATCCTGAAGGACTGAATCGAAAATCTTTCATTCTACTTTCCGTGTGGAAAAAAAATGCACCACTACCCCTATTTCTTTTCCTGTAGAATTTGAAATGTGTTTGAATACTCTCTGCTACATAGAAATAACACCCTGCAGTCAAGTGAACAAGCTGTAACTGATGTTTCATCCTAATCTCCCCTTTAGGCAATGGGTGCTCATCCACACATCACTGAGTCGCTCGCTGCAGATCCGGCCATGGAGCAGCCTCAGTGCAAGAGTCAGAGGCGTCGGAAGCTTTGCGCCGCTGCCGTCAGAGTCTCTGTGCCGAATTCGCCATGGTGACCGGCATGGATCAGGCTGCTGCTCGGTGTATCCTGGAGGACAACGAGTGGCTGCTGGAATTAGGTAACAAGCACTGGGTAGAAACGGTGGAAGATAGTGGCCTTCAAATGGAGGTGGTTGGAGAAAGCATCCTGCTTGCTTGTTAGATTTTCACTTACTGTAACTGCAGGAAAAATGTTCCCGATGTTGTGGGATGCAGAACCAGGGGCCACAGTTTAAGAATAAAGGGAATAAAGGGAATAAAGGGTAGGGCAGTTAGGACTGCGATGAGGACAAACTTTCTTCACCTAGAGAGTTGTGAATCTGTGGAATTCTCTGCCACAGAAGGCAGTGGAGGCCAATTCACTGGATATTTTCAAGAGAGAGTTACATTTAGCTCTTGGGGCTAGCAAAATCAAGGGATGTGGGGAAAAAAACAGGAAAGAGGTACTGATTTTAGATGAACTGCCATGAACATATTGAATGGCAGTGCTGGCTCGAAGGACCGAATGGCCTATTCCAGCACCTATTTTCTATGTTTCTATGCTTCAGTAAATGGTAATAAAACCCGACCACTATTTGAAGCATTCATGGACGGTGGAGGTATAATGTGGTCATAGAGTGATACAGTGTGAAAACAGGCCTTTCGGCGCAACTTGACCACACCCGGCAACATGTCCCAGCTACCCTACCTGCTTTTGGTCCATATCCCTCCAAACCTGTCCTGTCCATGCATCATTCTAACTGTTTCTTAAATTCCTCAACTACCTCCTCTGGCAGCTTGGTCCATACACCCACCACCCTTTGTGTGGAAAAGTTACCCTTAAAAAGTTACCTCTTAAAAATACTTCAAACAAAAAACATTGAAATCATACTTCTACAATGCACTAAAACATGATTTGAATACATCAAATTTCAAAAAGTCCCTACTCCCCTCCCACACCCTCTCCCCACTCGGTTGCTCCACTCCCTCGCTGGGTACGCCCAAGGCTAGTGATCAGTAATCGCTTAGCCCCCCCCCCCCCCCACTTTCAAAAACATTCCGCGGCCCCTGGTTCAGACAGAGAGCACTGCCAGATGGGAGTGGGAACAGAGGCCAGTTGTCCGTGATGTTTGGATCCCAATGCTCAGCACTTTTGTTTCGGAGTTGGCTAATGTTATTGATTTGGAATTAGCATGATTTGTAATTAGTTGACAAAACCTTAATTTATTCATCCGAAATATCCAGGGGGGTGGGATAAATGTAATATTAAAATAACATGCAAGGTGTCAGACTGTCTGTTACAACATACAGCCCCGATAACCCATTATTTCCTCCAGTTAAATATTTCCTCTAGTTAAATATTGTTCTCATTTGTCACTCAACTATTGTTTGTTTACCTCACTGACTATTTCTAACCCCCCCCCCCAAATTCCTTTGACATTCCTTTGAATAGAAATGTCCCCAATCTCATTGTTTTATTAATTGAACACGTAGATGAACATCCTCAAGAAGTGTAATCAGATGGAAATTTATTCAGATGCGATGTTTAAGAGGTTGTTCAAAGAAGGGGCATATTTTAAAGGCGTGGCAGACATACTTGCAGCGGAATGGGTGAGGAGGTTATTATTTGTCTTTAGTTTTAGCTTGAACCAGGACAGCTGAAGATTCAAAGTTTAATATAGTAATTGTGCTGATACTGACTCCAACCAATGAATATCATCCATTCCCGAGGTTTTATCTTTCTGATGCCATTTAAACTTCACTTGGATTTCAATCACTTCAATGTAAAATTAATTGGGAATGGGGAGCAATGGAAAAAAAAATTGCCCTCGGTACATATTAACTGTAACATAATAATGTATGTTAGTAGGTGCAATCAAAACAAAGATCTTTTTATCACTGTGTTATGAATACCACAGAAAATATTATGTACTCTCAATATCACATTTAATATAATAATATTGCTTAAATATATAGTTATTGGACTTTGCATTTCAGAAAAGTCCCAGCTGAGAGGAAGACAGCAAAATACTGAAAATATTGGGGGTGAAAATGACTTCAGGAAAGTTTGTTAGGAAAATGAAGGAAATCGTAACAGAATACAGCTGAGTGAGTATAATTTTATGGATGAGAAATTGTGTTCAACCAATTGTTTACTTCTTTGACAAAGTAACTAGCATGTTAGATAACAAGGAAGCCAATGAATGTAGCAAATTTTGTTACACAAAATTTGGTCCGTGAATTGCCCCATAAAAGATTAACACATTAGATAAGCACCTGTAAACTTGAACATAATAGGTTAAGTTCAGGGGGTCAGATATGGGGCTTTATGTGTGGGCCAGATATATTGTCAGTGCAGAGGGGTTAAACCCCTGTCTCACGGTGCGAGTTGGCCCACGAGTGACCCCGAGTTTTCACTCGTGGTGATCACGTACAGCCAACGTACCGGGAACGTCGGAACTCGCGCGATCAACTTGTCCACTCGTGGCGCTAACGGCAGGTACCCGTGAAACTTGTGAACTCGTGAAAAAAGTCAAACATGTTTGACTTTTTCCACGAGTCAAATTTCATGGTCAAGTTTAAAATTGAAACATTTAAACTTGTTGTAATATCGTAGTGGCCCATGCGTTAACTTTAGTGATCCGTGCGTCTACCGTGGGAACTCTTTAATAGACACAAAATGCTGGAGTAACTCGCGGACCAGGCAGCATCTCTGGAGAGAAGGAATGGAGTCGAGACCCTTCTTCAGACTTACCCAAAACGCCACCCATTCCTTCTCTCCAGAGATGCTGCCAGTCCCACTGAGTTACTCCAGCATTTTGTGTCTATCTATACTTTAGTTTCGGATATGATCAAGTGTAAGAAACGCAAACCAGACTACTTTCACATCAGAGAATCCTAATGTTCCTAATTTGGCCGAGGCACTTCACTGTCCGTGTGTAGGAAGGAACTGCAGATGCTGGTTTACACCGACGATAGACACAAACATGCTGGAGTAACTCAGCGGGACAGGCATCGCATCTGGAGAGAAGGAATGGGTGATGTTTCGGGTCGGGACCCTTCTTCAGACTACCCGCTCATTCTTCCCTCGTCGATGTGAACTTGTGGGGGTGCGAGGAATCGGGCGTCGCTGGGTAAGGGGAAGAGAGGTTTTACTGCTGAATTATGCGCAACAGAAGCATGAAGTGGGGGTAAGGTCCGTTTAAACTATCTTGTCGTCCCCCCCCCCCCCCCACAATGTTGGGAGAGAGAGGGAAGAGAGTTGTGCAAACAAACCACGGGAGACTGCATCTTTGGAGGGAAATCATAAAATGTATAGGGATGTTTCGGGCCGGGACCCTAAAGGTTGACTACCCGTTTCGCAGATGCCGTTCCTAGCCCCCCTCTCACTCCTCCCCACCCATAGTCTTTGCCTTCTCCCAATTCCACCATCCCTCGCCCCCCCCCCCCCCCCCCCCCCCCCCCCCCCCCAAACCTGTCCTCGCCTGAACTGCTGAAAATAACCGAGTGCTTTAAATGCGAATCCCGGACTGCAGCAACAACACACGCCCTGAGCGGGAGGGGAACTTGGTAACTCTGGAGACGATCTCGGAACATCGCAGATTACCATACCCGTGGGAACTCGCCACAAACACTTGCACATCAACTTGGAATATCGTACACAACCACGAGTCTGTCACTCTGGGTCACTCGTGTGTCAACTCGCACCGTGAGACAGGGCCTTTAGGAGCAAGGCCAAGTGTGCATCCAGAGTCAAGGTCTGGAATAGTACTAGGTGTGCAGTCAAAGCTGGGACAATGGGAGTGTTCAGCACTGGGAACCTAAGCAGGTAAGCAGCTATGATCAAGGTAGAATGGTAGAATGGGTGGCCAGGTGTAGGGCTGGACTCAGGGTCAGGAATGAGAGAAGGTATGCAACTGGAGTCAGGGTCAGGAGTCGTACCAGGTGTGCAGTGAGACCAAGGTTGGTCAACATGGGCCAAGTGCTTGATTATAATCCCATTTCCATACATGAATATACTAAGATCATTTATGTGCTGCACCTGTTGATCAGAGCCTGGCTCTACTGTGGAATGTAATTAGGAATGTAATTTATCCTAACCTTATTCATAGCTAATCCAATTTAAAGCATAAATATTGCATTCATGTGTAAGTTAAAAGACTTGCAACAGTATGCACCAGATTGCACAATTTCAAGCTGAAAAATGCGAAAGCTCCGTACCAATGGGAGGGGGGACACCCTCCTCCCACACCCTCCCCCACTTCAGTCGCTACATTCCCTCCGGCTTGGTCTCTCGCAATTTCTCACTCCCAACTCTCACCCAATGTTGGCAGCCCTGAGAAAGTGAAAGAAAGAACTAAAATGTCAGATTTATAATTCCCTTTCTCTTGACAAGGAAACAACAAAAACAAGGTGGAGAAAGGATGGATTGAACAAAGGAAATGTATTTGATAGTATAAGGCCATGGAATAAGTTGCAGAGATAATCCAGTCAGTGTATTTATAGAGATGCTGGACAGAAACAAAATAGTACAAAAGCTATGAGATGAGTGCCGTCAGAGTGTAAAAGCAAATACAGGCACAGGATATTCCTCCAGGACGGGCTGTGATAATGGAAAGAAAAAGAGACCAACATCACAAATGGAGGATTTGCACTGCAAATAACAAATTGAGATACAGGGAGAGTAAGCAAGTTACCGGAGATTGTGTAATTCAATATTAGCCTGGAAGATTACAATATGGTCTAATGGAAACCTAAAAGCTGACCACAAGCTTATCAATCAGAGTGCAGTTCTCTTACTTAAAATATGGCAGCAAACCCAAAACTGTTAGTCCAAAATATTTGAGGATTTAAAGAGTGCACATAGCCCTGTGGGTAACCATAAACTAAAGATACAATAGTATCTCAATAGCTCCTAAATCCATAATGAATGAACTTCCGAGTTACGCATTTACCTACTGAACAGACGATGACCACATTCATGGATCGGCTGAGGGAAATAGCAAGACATACTTAATGGGATTCTCGGAACGTTTGGACAAATGAATCACGCTGATGAAGGAGGGTGGAAGGAAGTGAGTGTAGAGCGAAACATTGACACAGGCCAATTAAGCATAACGATCTGTTTCCGTGTTGTAACCTCTCTGCATTTCTTGGAATGGCAGGCTAATAAAATTAAATCATGCCATGAAGATTTAAAGTTTTCAATTTGGTATAAGGAAGATAGACACAAAAAGCTGGAGTAACTCAGCGGGACAGGCAGCATCTCTGGACAGAAGGACTGGGTGACGTTTCGGGTTGAGACCCTTCTTCAGATCTATGCTCTTCCAAAACCATATGCAATCCTATTTCAGATTAAGAAAATAACATTTTATTATTTCAGCTCTAAATGTGTAACGCAAGAGTTGAGAAAACTGAAACATGCAATATCTTGGTAGAAGATCAAAGGATATTTAACATTTGATGACATTCTCCAAGCATTCAAACAATACAACATAAATAATATTTAGGGAAATCAGGGATAGTATAAAAACAAAAGATGAGGCATACAAATTTGCCAGAAAAAGCAGCCTACCGGAGTACTGGGAGAAATTCAGAATCCAGCAGAGGAGGACAAAGGGCTTAATTAGGAAAGGGAAAATAGATTATGAAAGGAAACTGGCAGGGAACATAAAAACTGACTGCAAAGGTTTTTATAGATATGTGAAGAGAAAGAGACTAGTTAAAACAAATGTTGGTCCCTTGCAGTCAGAAACAGGTGAATTGATCATGGGGACAAGGACATGGCAGACCAATTGAATAACTACTTTGGTTCTGTCTTCACTAAGGAAGACATAAATAATCTGCCGGAAATAGCAGTGGAACGGGGGTCAAATAAGATGGAGGAACTGAGTGAAATCCAGGTTAGCCGGGAGGTGGTGTTGGGTAAATTGAACGGATTGAAGGCCGATAAATCCCCAGGGCTAGATAGTCTGCATCCCAGAGTACTCAAGGAGGTAGCCACAAAAATAGTGGATGCATTAGTGATAATTTTTCAAAATTCCTTAGATTCTGGAGTAGTTCCTGAGGATTGGAGGGTAGCTAATGTAACCCCACTTTTTAAAAAAGGAGGGAGAGAGAAAGCGGGGAATTACAGACCAGTTAGTCTAACATCGGTAGTGGGGAAACTGCTAGTTATTAAAGATGGGATAGCAGCGCATTTGGAAAGTGGTGAAATCATTGGACAAAGTCAGCATGGATTTACGAAAGGTAAATCATGTCTGACAAATCTGATAGAATTTTTCGAGGATGTAACTAGTAGAGTGGATAAGGGAGAACCAGGGGATGTGTTATTTCTAGACTTTCAGAAGGCTTTCGACAAGGTCCCGCATAAGAGATTAGCATACAAACTTAAAGCACACAGTATTGGGGGTTCAGTATTGATGTGGATACAGAACTGGCTAGCAGACAGGAGGCAAAGGGTAGGAGTAAACGGGTCCTTTTCAGAATGGCAGGCAGTCACTAGTGGGGTGCCGCAAGGCTCAGTGCTGGGACCCCAGCTATTTACAATATATATTAATGATTTGGACGAGGGAATTCAATGCAACATCTCCAAATTTGCAGATGACACCAAGCTGGGGGGTATAGCTAGGTGTGAGGAGGATGCTTAGAGGCTGCAGGGTGATTTGGATAGGCTGAGTGAATGGGCAGATGCATGGCAGATGCAGTATAATGTGGATAAATGTGAGGTTATCAACTTTGGTGGCAAAAACATGAGGGTAGACTATTATCTGAATGGTAGCCGATTAGGAAAAGGGGAGATGCAACAAGACCTGGGTGTCATGGTACACCAGTCATTGAAAGTAGGCATGCAGGTGCAGCAGGCAGTGAAGAAAGCAAATGGTATGTTAGCATTCATAGCGAAAGGATTTGAGTATAGGAGCAGGGAGGTTCTACTGCAGTTGTACAGGGTTTTGGTGAGGCCACACGTGGAGTATTGCGTACAGTTTTGGTCTCCAAATCTGAGGAAAGACATCCTTGCCATGCCTTGGGGTACAGAGAAGATTCACCAGACTGATTCCTGGGATGTCAGGACTTTCATATGAGGAAAGATTGGATAGACTCGGCTTGTACTCGCTGGAATTTAGAAGATTGAGGGGGGATCTTATAGAAACCTACAAAATTCTTAAGGGGTTGGACAAGCTAGATGCTGGAAGATTGTTCCCGATGTTGGGGGAGTCCAGAACAAGGGGTCACAGTCTAAGGATAAGGGGGAATTCCTTTAGGACCGAAATGAGGAAAACATTCTTTACACAGAGAGTGGTGAGTCTCTGGAATTCTCTGCCACAGAAGGTAGTTGAGGCCAGTTCATTGGCTATATTTAAGAGGGCGTCAGATGTGGCACTTGTGGCTAAAGGGATCAGGGGGTATGGAGAGAAGGCAGGTACGGGATACTGAGTTGGATGATCAGCCATGATCACATTGAATGGTGGTGCAGGCTCGAAGGGCCGAATGGCCTACTCCTGCACCTATTTTCTATGTTTCTATGTTTAATATGCTCTCTCATGGAGACCTTTTCCAGTCAAAACTATTGACATCTAACTAGAATGGACTTCACTGAATTTGAAAATGCGTAATTCACTCAAAACACAAAGTTGTGATGCCAGCATTAGATTGGACAAAATTATAATAAATTGCAGGACATTGCAGAGGTTTAACAGACTGCATGTAGACTAGGTATGTTACAAAACTTACCTTTACCGGCGCTGCACTTCTGCCGCTCCCCGTGTGCGCGACTTTCGCGCCTTGCAGAGGGGGGCGGGCTTAAAGTGCCGTTTTTCCACAGGCCTGGATAATCGATGAATGTCGGGCGATTTGGTTGCTGAAGAAAAATCGCTCCGACATTTCATCAATGATGGTATTTTTAAATTACTCTAGATTATTTATTAACTAGAGTAATTTAAAAATCACCTTCAAAAGCCGTGACCGCAGACAACCGGAAGCATTTTGCGTAGGGGAGAAAAAAAAGTAAATACTTTATTTTTATATTAAAAGTTGGTTTTTCGGGAGGCATTAATAATATTTTTATGTTGCGAAATGGGGTCCCCAAAAAATGTATGAACCCCCAGTATTTTTCCCCCCGACTTCACCGCTAACCGCAACGTTCTAATCCACCGCATTCCACTAAAACCCACTCGCTAGTTGATTTAAATGGCCATTAATTTACAGGAATCAAACACTAAATTCCTTCCATTTGGCCCAGAAATTCATGAAAATTAGATTTAAAAATTATGTTATATTGTGGATTATTGTGTGAATGTTATTTGGACACTTAGGCAATTTTTAAAAAGTTTATCTTTTCTTAAGAAATTGATAGATGTTTAGATCTACTCATTGAATTTTGTAATTAGCTACAATTAGATAACTAACTAATTATATGCTTTAATTTCAGGTCATCCAAGTAAGATTGTTTAATATTTGTTTCAGAATGCTTCAATCTATAATAACTGAAAATTTCATTGAGTTCTCTTAATTTTTAAGAATGTTATGGACTTTTAACTTTTCCAGATCACAGCTTTTGAGTTAAGTCAATTGAAAGGCAATGGGAAGCAAGATGCTCATTTCCGAGTATGAAAATGGCCATAGCTTTCTTAATACTGAAGATATGAAAGTAAATTAGGTGTCAAATTAAACTTCTTTTTATGCTTTATCTGATGGGATAAATTGCAGACTTGATTTTTAAAATCTCAAAATTGTGTAACATTGCTATGTCGACCACATGGCATACATTTTCAATAAATCATACTTTCATATCTGTAGATCCATTGTGCTTGTTTAAATACCAAATAAAAGAATGGAATTTATTTTTACTGAAAAAATAGTTATTGATTGTCAGCATGTATTTGAAAAACACAGAAACAATTTTTCAAACCATATTGTTCAATCCACGCGATATCAAGAAACGATTAATTGTAATACATGCAGAATCTATGGGCACAATTAATTCCCTGGCTTTAATGCTGAAGAGCAGTGCTCAGACTCCATCCAAGCTGTTTCTGTCCAGTTACCCAATATTGCAAAATATTGCTTTCAGATACCTAATCCAAAACCAATTCAATGAACCTGACTGGAAACACAAGGAACTACTGATGCTGGAATCGTCTGTAGAAAACAAAGTGCTCGAGTAACTCAGCGGGTCAGCCAGCATACCTGAATTGGAAAACCAATTCGGACTCCACAGCACATTACCACAACCATCCTGAGGCCAGACATCCTCCTGGTCTCAGAGGTGACCAAAAACATTGTCTTGTTGGAACTGACAGTGCCGTGGGAGAGCCGTCTGGAGGAGGCCCACGAGAGGAAGATGACCAAGTACGAAGAGCTGGTCATAGACTGCCGTAAGCAGGGTTTGAAGGCAAGGTGTATGTCCATCGAGGTTGGCTGCAGAGATTTTGCAGGGCAATTGCTCTACAAAGCCTTGAGTGCACTGGGCAGCAGCGGAATGGCAGGGAGAAGAGCCATCAAGAACACCACAGAGGCAGCGGAGAAGGCCTTGAGATATTCTTGCTATTGAGGGAGTGCAGCGTATGTTTACTAGCTTAATTCCCGGGATGGCGGGGCTGTCATATGCTGAGAGAATGGAACAGCTGGGCTTGTACACTCTGGAGTTTAGAAGGATAAGAGGATATCTCATTGGAATGTATAAAATTGTTAAGGGTTTGGACACGCTAGAGGCAGGAAACATGTTCCCGATGTTGGGGGAGTCCAGAACCAGAGGCCACAGTTTAAGAATAAGGGGTAAGCCACTTAGAACGGAGGCGAGGAAACACTTTTTCTCACAGAGAGTTGTGAGTCTGCGGAATTCTCTGCCTCAGAGGGCAGTGGAGGCCGGTTCTCTGGATACTTTCAAGAGAGAGCTAGGTAGGGCTCTTAAAGATAGCAGAGTCAGGGGATATGGGGAGAAGGCTGGAATGCGGTACTGATTGGGGATGATCAGCCATGATCACATTGAATGGCTGGCCCACTCCTGCACCTATTGTCTAACTGTAACCACATATCTCTTGCCAGGCTGTGTCCCACCCCACCTCATTTTCAGCTCTTTATCCCAACTACAATCAGTCTGAAGAAGGTCCTGACCCGAAACGTCCTCCAGAGATGCTGCCTAACCTGCTTGCTACCCAATCTACCTGATCAGTTTATTTGCAATTAGCAAAGTAAAGAAAGATGTAATCATCAATGCTTTCAAGCAAAACTCACTTACCAATTACCACATTAATAATGTTCAATATTGGTTCTGCCGGGAATTCTCAGCTATGGAACACAATTCAGATTTGGTTCAAACATGGACTAAATTATGGAAATAAATTCTAAAGGTGAGGTAACTGATATCATGGCAGCATCTGATGGTGACATGATGGTAAAAGTGAAGTCAATGGGTCTTGGTCACAGAAAACAAAATTAACTCAAGTCCAGTATCTCAACCCCTAAACATCATTCCACAATTTCAAGATATTCTCATGAGTCCAATCATATTCACCTGCTGACTCAATGGCTTTCCTTCAACTCAAGATCATAATAACTGGGACAAGTAAAGCAAATGCACAAATTCACTCAGCGAATAAAACAGTCGGTACTTTGCACACTACGGGAAAAATACCCCGCCACAGGCTCCAGAATGGCCAGTAACAGGAGCAACGCATGCAATTTCACGAGCAGACAGTATGACAACCTACCCTTGACATTCAATGGCATCATTACTGGTGCATCTGCATCCCCAACCTCCACAACCACAGTTCTGGGTAGGGAACAGTAGGTTCATCACTGTTAATTTGACACAAACCATGCATATAAAATCAGGGCAGAAACTGTATTTTGCAGCGTGACTCATTTCCTGACTTTCAAACAACTGCAGAGCACCAATCAGATAAGTGATGAAATATTCACCACTTTCCTGGATGAGTGCAGCTCACAGCAGCTCAATAATATCTAGGGCAAATATACAATAACGCTAAGAAAACCTTCTTCATCTCTCACATGCAAGGACTGCATGGATATCCAGCAAAATGTATGGCATGATAGCATCAGTCTCTTTGATGATACTGCACAATCCAATATTAATGACCACCTCGCCTGATCCATGCAATCCTCAGTTGCTACAGGACTTGCAGCAGCCTACTCCATGGACACATCGACCCGTGAACTCGCTGTCCCTTTGCCTCCCGCAGTCAGTATTCACAGGGCTCGAAATTAGCGGTTGCCCAGGTGTCAATGACCACCCAAAGTGCTGCCGGGCAACCTAAATGCTAAGTAATTTTTACCCAGCTGGGCATTGCAGATACTGGTTTATACCGAAGATAGACACAAAAAACTGGAATAACTCAGCGAGTCAGGCAGCATCTCTGGAGAAAAGGAATGTTTTGTGTCAGTGGTGGTAACAAGCTGTAGTGCAGAGCAAAGATAATAGGTGCAGGGTGACCGAGGGTCGGAACGAATGGCGTGCCCCGCACAGCAGCAGCGGCACCACCTCCTCCCGCACCCCACCCGCCCTGCTAGCGGCCGCTGCGCGCCACTCCGCCATATCCTATTTAAAAACAAACCCTCCCGTACGCCGAGGCCAGGAGGAGGGAGGGAGACTCCCTTTCGCCGTCTAAGGCACCTGCACCGCTCTGCCCCGCACCGTCCTGTTGGCTGGCGGAGGACGGGAGGGAGGAGATCCCAACTGCTTCCCCCTTTGGCAGCGGCACTTGGCGATGAACAGGGACGGCCAAGGCAGCGGGGCGATGATGCCGTCCGTGTCCGATGAGCACTGACCTCTCTCTCTCTCCCCCCCCCCCCCCACACCCCTTATCCATCCCGCACTGATCCCCATTCCCACCTCTATTCAGTCCTCACTGACATCCCCTGTGCTCCCCTCCCCATCTACCCCCCCAATCTATTCATCCTGCTCTGATCACCCTATCCACCTCACATTGATTCTCCTGCCACTCCCCATCCATCCTACACTTGTCCCCAATTCATCCTGTACTGACCCCTTTTCCCATTCATCCTGCACTTCTCATCCATCCTTCCTGTACTGATCCCCCCCATTCATCCCATACTGACACACCCTCCATTTGCCCTGCACAGATCCCCCCCCATCCATCCTGTAGTGATCTCACCATTCATCTTTTACTGATGCCCCGCATTCATCCTGTACTGATCCCCTCATTCATCCTGTACTGATCCCCCCCATCCATCATGTAGTGAACTCCCCATTCATCTTTTACTGATGACATCGGGAGCTCGCGTGTCCCTGGTGGGAGACTGCTTTTGGAGCTCCCGCGGCGACAACGTCTCCCGCCCGAGTTGCGGGGTTGAAAATGACCTGGAGCGGGGCCTTGCATCGCCCGACCCGGCCTTAATTGCCACGAGACTTACTTACCATCGCCCGCCGGGGGCTTTGACTTTCACAATGGGAGGAGAATGGAGAGTGCAGGGGAGAGATAAGACTTTGCCTTCCATCACAGTGAGGAGGAGATTCATTGAGATGGATGTTTGTGTAAATTGTGTTGTGTCTTGGTTCTTTTTCTTGTTGTATGACTGCAGAAACCAAATTTGATTTGAACCTCAATGAGGTTCAAATGACAACAAATAAATGGTATTGTATTGTATTCTTGAATTTGTTCTCCAGTGAATATCACATCCATTGTGTCTCTTCATAGACTGAATCCACATTGCAACTGAAGTGTCAATGTTTGTTTCTTAAAAGCAGATAGCAACACAACCTCTTAAAGGTAAAAACATGGCAATCTTTAATTGATTCGTCAGACGGTAGTGGCGATCTACAAGGAGCACAAACGTTGCTCACTGCTTCTCGGGCTCCCACTCTCAGAACAAAGGCGAGTTGGCACAATTATGCATTTTTCTGATCAGTATAACACTCCTACCAAGTCTGAATATGGCATGACCAAAAGATTCTGTAGCCTTTCACAATATAGGAAAGCTGGGTCCAAATCAAGCTCATCCAATAACAAGTTATTGCTTATCTCTGGAGCATCAGCTATTTTTTTCAATCTTGGCTCTTTATGGCCTTGAAAAGAAGCACATGTTATTACTACAGGCTGCCATCTTGATGTCTTTATTGACAAGACAACCTGTCCTCCATATTGTGTTCCATATAATTTACAATGTCATTCAGACTTGGCACCGAGCCATTCTTTTGTTCTACTAGATCATGTTTTTTTAGAAGAGGGACTCCATTTTAGATTTGACTATTAGATTGGACTATTAGCTCTTTCAGAAGGAGGAGGTTATCAAGAAAATCTCTTGTAATAATTTTTCTCATGCCAGACATGAGGGAGACTCGGCATTAATGTAAATGGACAACCATCAGGCTATTAAACACTACGGCCTCCAACTAACCTATGATCTACAGAGACTTGGGGGCATTATTTTTTGTCTTATATATATACACATGCAAACAATATCTATATCTGTATTCATACACGCACACACAGTACTTTTTAGTTGTTGTTTATTACAGTTTTCCAGAGTTCTAGGTTTACGTATCTGTTGTGCTGCTGCAATTAAGAATTTAATTGTTCCGTTTCAGGAGATATGACAATATAACACTCTTGACTGAAAACAAATGCAATTAAAGCTCTTCTGAGATGCCTTGCACAACCTCCTATTCCCAGATGAGGTCGTGAATTTGTGCCAAAACTATCTGCACAGAGAATAATAAGGTCATGTCATAAGGGACAGCAGTAGAATTAGGAAATTTGGACCATCAAGTCCACTCTGCCATTCAATCATGGCTGATTTATCTCTTCCACCTAACCCTCATTCTCCTGCCTTCTCCCCATAACCTGACACCTGCACTAATCAAGAATCTATCCATCTCTGCCTTAAAAATATCCACTGCCTTGGCCTCCACAGCCTTCTGTGGCAAAGAGTTCCACAGATTCACCACCCTCTGACTAAAGAAATTTCTCATCTCCCTCCTAAATGAACGTCCTTTAATTCTGAGGCTATGACCTCTAATCTTAGACTCTCCCAATAGTCGATACATCCACTATCCAAACCTTTCACTATTCTGCATGTTTCAATGAGGTCCCGCTTTATTCTTCTAAACTCCAGCGAGTACAGGCTCAGTGGTGACAAACACTCATCATAGGTTAACCTACTCATTCTTGGGATCATTCTTGTAAATCTCCTCTGGAACCTCCCCAGAGCCAGTACATCCTTCCTCAGATATGGTGCCCAAAATTGCTCACAATATTCCAAATGTGGCCTTAATAACTAGCACTTTATAGAGCATCCCTGTTGTTGTGTACAAGCACTCTCAAAATAAATGCGAGCATTGAGTTTGTTTTCTTTAGTACTGATTCGACTTGCAGATTAACTTTTTGAGAATCCTGCACCAGCACTCCCAAGTCTCTTTGCACCTCCGACTTCTGGATTCCCACCCCCATTAGAAAATAGTCTGCGCCTTTAATCCTACTACCAAAATGCATGACTCCACACTTTGCTACACTATCTTCCATCTGCCACTTCTCTGCCCACTCTCCCACACTGTCAAGTCCTTCTGCAGAGTCCCTGCTTTCTCTACATTACCTGCCCCTCCATCTATTTTCTAATCATCTGCAAACGTTGTCACAAAGTCTTCAATCCCCTCGTCCAAATCATTAATATACAATGCGAAGAGTAGCTGTTCCAGCACCGACCTTTGCGGAACTCCACTAGTCACGGGCAGCCAACCAGAAAAAGCCACCTTTATTGCCACTCTTTGTCTTCTGCAATCCAACTAACCGGTTATCCATGCTAGTATCTGCCCTTTGATACCGTGAGCTCTCATCTTTCTTAACAGCCTAACATATGGCACCTTATCAAATACAGCACGAAAATAGGGCCTTACGCCAATTTATCCATGCCGACCAACATACCACATCTAAGCTAGTCCCATTTTCCTACATTAATAACAGGAGGAATGTCATGCATTCTAGAGATGTTCTTCAGCTTTGGGATAGTTTCTTTAATCTAATACCATGTTACAGTAGATCAAGAATATAATTAATAATCTGCAATGGAAAAAAAGTCTAGTACGTACAAAGACAAGGTTGAGAATATCTTCAAAGTGCGCTTTGGAGTGGGTGCTGACAACCTCACCGTCACTGATGAGCGGTCTGTTTTTGACTCTTGGCTAGTCATCCTTGCGCGTTTGGGCAGCTGATGATTTAGACAGTTTTCAATGATCTACCTGTTGGTTTATGGGTGTTTTCTGGATATCCTGATTTTATTTCTTTGACCATTTGTTCTTCAGATCGTGTTTTTATTTGGATGACAGCCTTCATGCATTGGCCTACAAACCTGCTTTTTTCTTTAAACCATCTTGTCAAAGAACACTTCATATTTACAGTTTATTATCTCATGATCACACCCATCAAATCAATCTCTGTGTTTTCTGCTAGAGATGAGTGCTTTATCACAGAATTTAATTGGTGAAATTGGGGGAAGACCAGGTACATGAAGGTTGTTCTGGGGACAACTACTTCATCATCGTTGAAAACATCTCTGTCCTTCAGTTCCTGCGGACTTCCGCCGCTGGAAGCATAGGATTTTGGTGTGTGTGCTTTAGCATCACTCCTTACAATGCTATGTACAACAGTCATTGTGATCATGTACAACTACTGAAGTGTGGATGGCCGTTGACTCGCTAGAAGCTCATCTGCCCTTTGACAGGTCTTGTTTTTGGGCCTGCTGGGGGTCCACAGTCCCTTCCTCACCTGGCAAACCAGATGGGGGAGACGGTTTAATTGCCGACTATCCGACCGTGGAGCAGGTAGCACGGATTACATGGTACCTGTGGCGGGGGCGGTGGTGGGTGGTGGGGGAGGGACTCCCCCCCCCCTCCCGACCTGACCAACAGTAAGAAAGCAACAAAACACGCAATTAAACACAATTTAACAAAAAACATCCATCAGTGAATCTCCTCCAGACTGTGATGGAAGGCAAAAAGTCTTATCTCTTTCTTGCTTCTTCTCCCATGGTCAGGCAGTCAAACTGCTGCATCGAGGCTCCTACTAGGCGACTGAAGATCCGGCGGCCGATGAAAGGCCCACAATTCAGGGCGGACAAAGCTGCTGTTGCTGGAGCTCACGAACCAGGGACCTGCGAGCTCCCGATGTTACAGTCCACAGGGCCGCGGCCGAAGCCGGGTCGCAGCGCCACCACAGTCTCCAAAGTCAGTGAATGTTAACTCCCGATGGTAAGTCCATAGGCTTCCCGATGTTAAGTCCACAGGCTCTGCGACTGAAGCTCTCCAAGGTTTATTCCAGTTGTAGGCCGCCAGTTCCTAGATGTTATGCCGCAGCGCGAATGAAGATACAACTCGGAAAAAGTTTGCATCTCCGTTGAAGAACTAGATTAAAAAGTTTCCCCCACCCCCCCACATAATACACAACTTAAAAGAGACTATAACGTACATCTAACATTAACAAGACAAAAAAAGAAGACTGACGGCCTGCTGGTGAGCCGCAGCTGTAACACAGTGCCGCCACCAGCAACTACAGACACACATATTGTCAGGACACGGGATCACGACAACTTCTGGATTTCATCATTTACCTGTCATTGGTTTAATAGTATAAAGTGCTTTCATGATATCATGCTTTCATCATTGGAGGAAGATATTTTTTAAATCAGCAAGCATGACACTAATTTGATTTTTTACCACTCTCCACTCACATCAACCTGCAATAATAAATCAGGTAATTCTCTCTACAAATGCAGGGTTATTCCAAGATCTTTTATCTCAGATTTCCAACAAAAGCTGGATTTTGTATGTCTCTATGCCAGCAGTGTTTCTTTTCATCCTGTCTGCCCTCCCTCTATTTGCACCTCGAGATAGATGCACTGCCAGTACTAAGCCTTCATCAATCCCGCTCAACCAATTCTATTCCTTATCATTTATCTTCCTTTAGTCTCCATCCTATTACAAATATTCAATATGTTCTTTCTAACCTCGCCTCTCTGTTTTCTAACTTATTTTAGTTCTGTTGTACGGTAACCGACCCAAAACATTGTTCTTTGCACAAAATGTTACCCGACCTGTTGTGTACTCACAAACATATGAATTAACAGCAGGAGAAGGCTACTCAAGCCTATTACACTGCTCCACCATTCACTAAGATCATGGTTGATCCAATTACAAATTCAATTCCATATTCTAGTTTACTAGTATTTCACCATTTTGTTTTAATTTCATTTACACATATTTTTGTTCCAAGTGTCTTCCTTGGAGAAGATTCACATCTGGATCCACTTTGCACCTAACATCCTTTCATTTCAGATAGCTGGTTAGGGGAGCTGTGCATCTTACACAATAATATCATTGACCAATTTCATTCACATAAACCAATTTTACCCTGATATTAGTTTACAGAGTTCTTATTTTGCAATAGTAAAAATAGTAAAGTGGTTCCCCCACTTTTCCGATTTAACTTATTTTTGAAGAAGAATTATCTACAGTTCCTCGGTATCCCAACACAGTTATTAGTCTGGTCACCTTAAAGAATCCTTAATTTCTTGACAATTGCATATTATTCATATGTAATTATAATGGCCCCAATCTTTACAAATGGACTATCTTTACAAATATGTTGCTGTCCATGATCGGTTCACCAGATTTCTAGAGCGAAAAAGCTGCCTTTTTGTAACTAACTTTTGCAATTTCAGCAGACCACGATACACAGGGAAAGAAGCCTGTGCCTTTGCTGTGGCTTGAACTTTGAACAATGCCCCAGACTGCACTATCTTTAGTTACTTTTAAGAGGAAGACGTCAAAAGACAAGGTGGCAAATTCGACACTACCCCAAAACTGCATGGCCTTGTTTTTTCCCCCCAGTGTGCAGTGTTCTGCTGAGAGGCCCTGGACATCAGCTTGGCATTTACAAACACTCCAATTAACTTCGAACACATTTTTAAAAAATCAATGAAAAATGTCATGATTATTTTTACGTTAGATCAACATATATAAAGAACATGTGCTGACTCTGGTGGATGCCATGAGGAGTCTATCAGGGTAGAACAGGGGTTGCTGGTACCATAGGGAGCAGGGCAGCCTTTGGAATTTCCAAAGATAAGTTCTGGCATCAGCTTGGTTAACTGCTTGACTAATCTTTTAGAATATTTTGAGGATGTGACAAGTAAAATGGATGAAGGGGTGCCAGTGGATGTAGTGTACCTAGACTTTCAGAAAGCCTTTGATAAGGTCCCGCATGGGAGACTGGTGACTAAAATTAGAGCACATGGTATTGGGGGTAGGGTGTTGACATGGATAGAAAATTGGTTGGCAGACCGGAAGCAAAGAGTAGGAGTGAACGGTGAGACCAAGCGGAGGCTGGGCGATCGTTTCGCCGAACACCTCCGCTCGGTCCGCAATAACCAACCCGACCTCCCGGTGGCTCAGCACTTCAACTCCCCCTCCCACTCCGTATCCGACCTCTCGGTCCTGGGCCTCCTCCACAGCCAGAGTGAGCAACACCGCAAGTTGGAGGAACAGCACCTCATATTCCGCTTGGGGAGTCTGCATCCTCTGGGCTTAAACATTGAATTTTCTCAATTCTGTTAACCCAGACTGCCTCCTCCCCACCTCTCCCTCAGCCCTCGGGCCCTGACATTCCTTCTCCATCTCCCCCCCCCCCCCAGTCCCACTAGCTTCTCATTTTCACACCACAAACAGCTTACAATGGCCTGTTTCCTTTATCACCAATACTTTTTTGCATATCTTTCATTCATTGTTCTTTATCTCTCCACATCACCGTTTATATCTCTCGTTTCCCTGATCCCTGACCAGTCTGAAGAAGGGTCTCGACCCGAAACGTCGCCTATCTCCTTTGCTCCTTAGATGCTGCTGCACCCGCTGAGTTTCTCCAGCTTTTTGTGTAACCGTAGGAGTGAACGGGTCCTTTTCAGAATGGCAGGCAGTGGCGAGCCGCAGGGCTCGGTGTTGGGGCCGCATATATATATATATATATATATATATATATATATATATATATATATACACACATATACACACACACACATACACACACACATACACACACATATATATATATATAAATAAATAATTTGGAAGAGGGAATTATGAGCAACACTAGCAAGTTTGCGGATGACACAAAGCTGGGTGGCAGTGTGAACTGTAAAGAGGATGTTAGGAGGTTGCAGGGGGACCTGGACAGGTTGAGTGAGTGGGCAGATGCAGTATAATATAGATAAATGTGAGGTTATCCACTTTGCCAGCAAAAACAAGAGGGCAGATTATTATCTCAACGGGGTTAGGTTAGGTAAGGGGGAGGTACAGCAAGACCTGGGTGTCCTTGTACACCAGTCACTGAAAGTTGGCGTGCAGGTACAGCAGGCAGTGAAGAAAGCTAATGGAATGTTGGCCTTCAAAACAAGAGGATTTCAGTACAGGAGTAAAGAGGTTCTTCTGCAGTTGTATACGGCTCTGGTGAGACCACATCTGGAGTATTGTGTACAGTTTTGGTCTCCTAATTTGAGGAAGGACATCCTTGTGATTGAGGCAGTGCAGCGTAGGTTCACGAGATTGATCCCTGAGATGGTGGGACTGTCATATGAGGAAAGATTGAAAAGACTAGGCTTGTATTCACTGGAGTTTAGAAGGATGAGGGGGATCTTATAGAAACATATAAAATTATAAAAGGACTGGACAAGCTAGATGCAGGAAAAATGTTCACAATGTTGGGTGAGTCCAGAACCAGGGGCCACAGTCTTAGAATAAAGGGGAGGTCATTTAAGACTGAGCTGAGAAAAAACTTTTTTGCTCAGAGAGTTGTGAATTTATGGAATTCCCTGCCACAGAGGGCAGTGGAGGCCAAATCACTGGATGGATTAAGAGAGAGTTAGACAGAGCTCTAGGGGCTAGTGGAGTCAAGGGATATGGGGAGAAGGCAGGCACGGGTTATTGATAGCGGACAATCAGCCATGATCATATGGAATAGCCGTGTTGGCCTCCTCCTGCACCTATTTTTTATGTTTCTATGTAAATAACAAATATAGCTTTAATTTATTCAGCCATTCAATTTGCAGTAATCAGAACAGGGGAAATTGAAAACTCTAACTGAAGCTTTGTTCAGGTTTGAGCTTGTTAAATGACATCCTAATTCAAGCAATCCCAGGAGAGACCTTCTTGGTCTTTTAACAAAATTAGATGTGAGCATGATTTTATTTTTTAGTTGAATAGAGAGAAATGAAAATTTGCCTTACTCTCGCAATGTGGATGTGCGCATAGTCTCCATGCTGATCAAAAATTGAGCTAGTATACATCTTTATCTATTACTTCTTCAACGCTCATCCCGGCAACTTTTAAAAATAAGGATGGCTTCCATTTCCCTGGGAGCAGAGTGCAACCCCTTCTATTTGGAAGGGTTTTTTTCTCAATACCTCTTTAATTCTTCTATTCTGCTATTATATTTTCTGAGTGGTACAAGTCTTCCTTGTTTACCTTTTGTGTTCTGATAATTTTGCACATCAGAATGAAATGTTTCCATGGCATTCTTTGTTTCAAAGAAAACAACTCCAATCTATTCAAATCTTGTTTCATTATTGTAATTCTCCAACCCTGGAAATCTCCACATTGACGTGCACTGTACTCTCTAGTGCATTATTGCCCCTTTCCTTTAAGTGTTATGACCAGAACTATACTCAGTAGTCTGGCTAAATTATCAAGTATCAATAATTATCAAGTATCAATAATCCATGAACTCTACCTCCTGGCACTTTCCCTTGCAACCAAAGAAATGGTACACATGTCATTTTACCTCCCCGCTTGACTCCATTCAAGGACCTAAGCAGTCTTTCCAGGCGCGGCAGAGGTTCACCTGCACCTCCTCCAACCTCATATATCGCATCCGTTGCTCTAGGTGTCAGCTGCTCCACATCGGTCAGACCAAGTGTAGGCTTGGCGATCGTTTCGCCCAACACCTCCGCTCGGTTCGCAATAACCAACCTGATCCCCCAGTAGCTGAGCACTTCAACTCCCCCTCACATTCCAAATCTGACCTTTCTGTCCTGGGCCTCCTCCATGGCCAGAGTGAAGCCCACCCGTAAATTGGAGGAGAAGCACCTTATATTTTGCTTGGGCAGTTTACACCCCAGCGGCATGAACATTGATTTCTCCAATTTCAGGTAGTCCCTGCTTTCTCCTCCCCTTCTCGGCTCTCCCTCAGCCCACTGTCTCCGCCTCTTCCTTTCTTCTTCCCCCCACCCCCCCCCCCCCAACACTCTCAGCAGTCTGAAGAAGGGTCTCGACCCGAAACTTGGCCGATTTCCATCGCTCCATAGAAACTGCCTCACCCGCTGAGTTTCTCCAGCATTTTCGTCTATCTTCGAATTTCTAGCATCTGCAGTTCCTTCTTAAACAAATATTCTATTTGTCATCTGAGCCCCCTTCTTCACTGTTGCCTTCAGGGAACATGTGGACACTTATTCCAAAATTCCCATGTTCCTCTGCGCATCCTTATACCCCACTGCCTGTGTTAACTTTCCTTCGTGGCCCTTACGAAACTCATGATTTCACAATTCTCTAGTTCAAATTTATTTTACCAATATGGTCCTTGCCTAGTTAATGATATCTTCTTGAAGTTTCACAGTCAACTAGACGGCCAACTTTGGTAACATTTGCAAATCCGTAATCATAAAAAATGAATTAAAAAAAGCAAGAGACCAATCTCACTGTCACTCAATATTAATTATTCTAACTACCACTTCCTGAATAGGAAGGCAAATAATGTTGAAAACACTATGTAGGTCAGCCAGCATCAATGAAAAGAGAAGCTAGGTTGAAGACCCATCATCAGACAAATACTCTGTTCTACACTTCCCAGTATCCTATTTTGCACAACTATTCTTTCCTTGCCAACCCAAGATACAACCTCATGCTACTCTAGATTAAATTTAATTTGTAATTGTTGTCCTTTCTTAACTATTTATATCTTCTTGCAGCCTTGTAACAGTTTCTTGCAGTTTTGAGAGAAAGGGCCTTTGACCTGAAATGTTATCCATGTTTGTCTTTCCACTAAAGTTATCTGACTTACTGAGTATTTGCTCCAGTTGTTATTTCAGACTTCCAGCATCTGCAAAGTTTGATTTTCACTTCCTGGTTTGAACTGTCACACACATTAAGAATCATTCAGTCTCAATGGTTAAAGAAATATGCAGTTTAAAGTGCTGTTCTCACAGGTCCCAGAATCCCTGAAGAACAGACAGTGCAGAAATGGAACATAAAATTAGAAAATTGCAATGAAAAATTCAATTGAAAGTTTGTGGGAAAATTTTATTTTTATTCCTTGATATTTTTTATTCCTTGATAGACAGAAGACGTGGGCCATTCCTACACCATGCCCAGCTTCAGAGAAATGGAAGACAGTATGTCAGTTAAATTATATTTCAAAAACATTTTGAGATGTCTGGCAATTACCAATATCAGTTCTACAAACAAATACCAAAGGTGTAAAAAAATCCAAAGCATGAAAACTGTCCAGTACCGTATGCGTATTCACGACGAGGTCTAAACTCAGTGATGTTTCTTACTGCAAACGTATAATCAAAAGATATTCACGGATATTACCAAACATCTATCAGAAACAATGTCAAGTGATGCTTCTGCATTACTGTTAACTCTCGTGCTGATAAAAATGTCATTCGGTTTCTTTAATTAAGGAAGACATTTTATTCAGAAACTATTCAAAATTCTAACTTTCATTCTATGTAAAATATTCCACTGCAATACTGCACCTGCTACTGTTTCTTTAATAGTCATATTTCACCACAGCATACCATCTTAAAATAAAAGCTTTGTATACTTTGTGCTCATTACTATCTTGAAATTGGAAATTAAGAATCCTTTAAGGCAGTTAAGATATACAACAATAACTTCTTTGCCCTCTTTTATCTTCAAATGATTTAAAAAAGGACAAATGCCACCAAATACACACATCTCAGCATATCACTGTGATATCAATTCTACATAAATAGCTCAAAAGAAGGAAAAAAAACTGAACCTGATAGTATGAAGTTCTCCTTCTTATCCTCTATACAGAAATCTTAATTCAAAATAGGTCATTTTTATTCTATTCAACATAATCAATGACGTATTTTCTGCTTTTACACAGTAGCAGGCTGATGTTTCCCAACAGAAAACTCAATTTAGTTCAAACACTACTCCCTGTGGTGTGCCACTGATTTTAGATGTGTCCTGGTCATGTATTTTTTTGAAACATTAATTACAAGCAAAAAGAAGCTCCTCATACAGTTGGTGTCCGCATCACCAACAAATTACAAAGCTAAGAAATAACATTGCACTTTAATCTATTTGGTAGTGTAGAGGTAAATTCTTATAGCAACCGAGTAATAACATTATATAAATGGATATTACCAAAAATCTGTCAGTAACAATAAGGAAAGTTAAAATGTACTGAAGGAGAAAACAGCAGTAACAGAGCATGAAACAGGGCCTTTAACACAACTAGCCCATGTCAAACAAGACACCCCATATTCCCACCTGCCTGCACTGTAGGGGGGAGTAGGGGGCGCCGTCGAGTATGGCCGCCCTGCCAGCAGCTGTTAGTCTTTTCATTCTTTTTTTATATTTTTAGTTAGTTAAAGTGTTTGTTTTTTGGAGGTCTTTTAGTCTTTTTATGTAGAGGATGGGGGGGGGGGGGGGGGGGAGGGGGAAACTATTTTCTCAGTCCCTACCTGGTCGGAGATGCGGCTCTTCTCCGGGCCGTATCTGCGCCCCTTCCTCGCGGCCTACAGGCAGTCTGGAGCGCCGTTTCCTGCCGGGACTGGCTGGGACTTCAGCTTCGGCGGCGGCACACAGCGCTGGGGCGCCATCGCGGAGCGGGCGATGCCTTGCCCTGGTCACAGTGCGGTGGAGCTCCGGTGGGCTGGGACCGCCGACTGCAACATCGCGGAGCTGCGGTCTGTGGAGCTTCCAGCCGCGGGCGGGCTGCGCTGAGTTTTAAAAACCGCGAAGCCTGGGATCTCACGCCGAGATCACCAGAGTCGGAGCTCTGACCAGCGTGGCCCGTGGACTACGGGAGCTGCGAACTCCAGGGAGAAGCGGCCGCTCCAGACACTCTGGGCCGCTGAGAGTGTTCACCCGTCACCAGAACTCCATCATCCGGCGTGTGGGCCTGAAGCATCGGGCTGTCGTAGCAGCAGCTGCAGTGCCTCAATAGGCCTATGGGTGAACTGGGGATGGGACTGGACTTTGCTGCCTTCCCCCACAGTGGGAACCATTGTGGGGGGATGTTTTTATGTTTTTTGTTAAATACTCTAGTGTTGTGTATTATCTTTATTCATGTGCTGCATTGGCAAGTCAAATTTCACTGCACCAATTGGTGTATGTGATAATAAATGTCCTTTGTCCTTGTCCCATATCCCTCTAAACATTTCCTATCCATGTACATGTCCAAATGTCTTTTAAAATGGTGTTCAAGTATCTGTGTCAACAACCTCTTCAGGCAGCTTGTTCCATATACTCACTACCCTCTGTGTGTAAAAGTTACACCTCGGGTTGCTATTAATCTTTTCCCCTCTCCATAAACCTATGTCCTCTGGTTCTTGATTCCCTTACTCTGGGCAAAAGACTGTGCATTCACCCTATCTCTTCACCTCTTAAAATTCACCCCTCTTCATCCAGCACTCCTAGAAATATAGTCCTAGCCTGCTCAACCTCTTCCAATAACTCGGATGCTCAAGTCCTGGCAACATCCTCGTAAATCTTCTCTGCACAGCTTAACAACATTCTTCCGATAGCAAGGTGACCAAACCTCACCACAATTTCTCCAAATGCGGTCTCACCTACTCTTGTACAACTGTAACATAACATTCCAACTTCAATACTCAATACCCAGACAGATGAAGGCCAAATACTGAAAGCCTTCTTAACCACCTACCTGCCATGCCACTGTCAGGAACTACATACCTGCACTCCTAGATCCCTCTGCTCCATAACACTCTTCAGAGCCCTGCCATTCACTGTGTAGGTCCTGCCGTGGTTTGACCTCCCAAAATGCAACACCTTCACTAACCATTCCTCAGCCCACTTCCACAACTGATCAAGATCCTGCGGTACGTTTTGATGACATATTCGCCATCTACAATAGAACCCACTTCAGTGTCATCTGCGAATTTAACAATCATGCCGTCTACATTTTCATCTAAATCACAAACTGCAAAGGGCTCAGCACCAATCCCTGCCACACCACTCGTCACAGGCACCCCTAACAAAATAAAATAATAACCTGCCAACATCATCCTCTGCTTCCTTCCATGAAGCCAATTCTTTATCTAGTGGCTCGCTCTCCCTGGATCTCATGTGATCTCACCTTTCAGCGCAGCTTGCATTAACCTTATCAAATGCCTTGCTGGAATCCATATAGGCAACATTTATGGCTTTGCCCTCATCAACCTTTATGGTTACTTCTTCAAAAAAAGATTCATAAGACACTATCTCCCACGTACAAAACCATGCTAACAATCCCTAATGGCCCCCTGTCAATCCAAATGCATATATATATTTTTTTTTTCCCCCGCTCAGTATACTCTCAAGTAACTTGCAGAATATTGAGTAGAGAATTTGGGAAGAAATGTTACAGTTGAAAATGTGGCCTCATCGGTGAGGCCACATTTAGAGTATTGCGTTCAGTTTTTGTCATCATGCTATAGGAAAGAAGTTGTCAAGCTGGAAAGAATGTAGGGAGAATTTATGAAGATGTTGCCAGGAATCGTGAGTTTGAGTTATAGGGAAAGGTTGAGCAGGCTAGCAATTCATTCCTTGGTGCACAGGAGGCTGAGGGAGATCTTATAGAGATGTACAAAATCATGAGAGCAATACATCAGGTTATTACACAGAATCTTGCCCAGAGTAGGGGAAATCGAGAACCAGAGAGCACACGTTTAAGGGGGGGGATGATTTAATAGGAAGCCGAGAGGTTGTTTTTTTTTAAAAGCACAAAGGACGGTGGATATATGGAACGAGCTGCCAGGAGATAGGTACTAACATTTAAGAGACAATTGGGGAAGGTACATGGATAGGATAGGTTTAGAGGGTTATGGGCCAAGCATGGGCAGGTGGGACCAGTGTAGATGGGGTAATTTGTCCGAACTTGCTCACACTCTATGACTAAATGTCTCAGCCAGGTCGCCTGCAAATTCTTCTCTAGCTTCCCACAGTGTCCTTCATACATCTTAGGACATTCAGCACCACCTCAACTGTTATAGGGACTATCCTCAAAACATTTTCAGAAACTATCCCAAGTTCACCAGTCTGTGTGTCTTTCTCCACAGTAAAAACAGAGGAGACATATACTCAGTGAGGACCTTGCCAATCTCTCCTGGCTCAACACAGAACTGGCTGATTTGGTTTCAGAGAGGCCCTATTCTCTCCCTGGTTATCCTCATTCCCTTAATGTACATAATTTTTATTTGGATTTTCCTTACTATTATCTGCCAGTGCCATCTCCTATCCCCTTTTTGTCCTCCTGATTTCCTTCTTAAATTTGCTCCCTCAGTTCATGAAACTCCTCCAGGGATATATTTGATCCCAGCTCCCTATATCTGTCCAATGCCTCCTCCTTTTTCCTGACCCAAGCCTCAATTTCTCTCATAACCCAAGCTTCCTTCTCTAACAACAAAATACATGCCCTGAACTCTTGTCATTGCACTTTTATAAGCATCCCACTTTCTGGGTGTTCATTTGTCCACAAACAAGCTTCTCCAATCAATTTTAGAGATGACCCAATTCAGAATGTTATCTTGTGGGTCTGCTCTCCCCAGATCCACAACTATCTTAAAGCTAATAGAACAGCGAGAGCTGCTCACAGAAGACTCGCCCACAGGCGCTTCAGTTACTTTCCTTCCCATCTTCCTCAGAGTAGATCAAGCATTGCCCTTTCCCTTGCAGGGTCTCTGCATATTGCCTGAGGAAACATTCCCGAACACATTTGACAAATTTCACCCTGTCTGAGCCCTTAGAGGCCATGGCACTTTGACAGTCCAAGTCTATATTGGGAAATTTAAAACCTCCTGCTATGACAACCTTAGTAGTCTTGTAACTGCGTGCAACAAAGATGATTGCAAAATAGATGAACACTGCCCAGTCTATCGTGGGTACTAACCGACCCACTATGAAAGGGATCTAGAGGAGTCACTGCCTCAAAAAGGCAGCCAGCAGAGACCCACAGCACCCTGGCCACACTCTCATTTCACTCTGCCATCAAGAAGATAGTATAGGAACATGAAAACTAACTTCCAGGTTCACGAGCAGCTTCTTCCCAACAACCCATAATGATGAGTTGGATGATCAGCCATGATCATATTGAATGGCAGTGCAGGCTCGAAGGGCCGAATGGGCTACTCCTGCACCTAATTTCTATGTTTCTATGAAGTGCTTCGAGAGGCTGGTCAGGGACCACATTACCTCCAGACTCCCCTCCACACTTGACCCATACCAGTTTGCTTACAGGCCAAACCGCTCCACAGAGGACGCTATATCCTCCATACTCCATCTGAGCCTGGAACATTTAGAGGAGAAAAACACCTATGTGCAAATGCTGTTCGTGGATTTCAGTTCAGCATTCAACACCATTATCCCCCAGCACCTGATAAGCAAACTGGTTCCATTGGGCCTCGGCACCCCCATGTGTAACTGGCTACTGGACTTCCTCACTGACAGACCCCAGTCTGTGAGGGTTGGAAATAACACCTCTAACACCATCTCTCTGAGCACCGGCTCCCCTCAGGGCTGTGTCCTGAGTCAACTGCTATTTACCCTGATGACTCACAACTGTTGTGCCAGGTTTAGTACAAACCACATCATGAAGTACGCAGATGACACAACAGTGGTGGGCCTCATCAGGGACGACAATGAGCTGGCTTACAGGGAGGAGGTGAAACAACTGGTGGACCGGTGCAATACGAACAACCTGATCCTGAATGTCGAAAAAACAAAGGAGGTCATCGTCGACTTCAGGAAAAACTGGCACAGTCCCATACCACTTCACATCAATGACAGCGATGTGGAGGTGGTCAGTAGCACAAAGTTCCTGGGGGTGCAGATCACTAACAGTCTGACCTGGTCGAATAACATCTCATCAACAGTTAAGAGAGCGCAGCAGCGGTTGCACTTTCTGCGCCGGATGAGAAGAGCTCACCTCCCACATCCCATCCTCACTACTTTCTACAGGGGCACCATAGAGTGTATTTTGACCAGCTGTATCTCTGTCTGGTTTGGGGACTGTAAAGCCTCTGACTGGAAGTCCGTGCAGAGAGTGGTGAGGACAGCGGAAAAAATCATCGGGACCTCTCTCCCCTCAATCGGGGATATTGCGACCAAACATTGCGTGTCTAAGGCCAGCAGTATTATAAAAGACCCCACACATCTCCATCACGGACTGTTCACTCTGCTGCCCTCGGGCAAAAGATATCGCAGCATAAGGAGCAGAACATCAAGGTTCTGCAACAGCTTCTTCCCACGAGCCATCAGACTCCTGAATGCCATGTAATGGGCTGCCACCATTGTCTATTTATCCTTTTATCCTTTTTATCCATTTTATCCATGTCTATCCTTCTGTTAATTTATCGTGTTGCACAGGGAGCCAAATGCAACGTAATTTTGTTTGGAACTGCATATATCAATGTATTTCTAAATGACAATAAAGTTTGTTTGACTTTTTGACCATCAGATTATTAACCACTATAACCTCCAAATACACTCCCAACTGCATAGACTTGGTGGCATTGTTTTTTTTTTAATTTATTATGGTGTTAGAGGACTATCTTTATATATCTATTGTGCTGCTGCAAGTAAGAATTTCATTGTTCCGTTTAAGGACAAATGATAATAAAACAGTCTTGACTCTAATTTGGGGGGGCCTATTGTACACTTCCAACGAGGTGATCACTCCCTTTTAATTTGTCAGCTCCATCCATATAGCCTCCCTGGACAAACCATCAATCATGTCATCTCAGATACTGCCGTGGCATTTTCCTTAAGCAATAAAACAATACCCCTCATTTTTATCTCCCACCTCCATCTCTCCTGTAGTACCTGCACCCTGCACCCTGGAAGATTAAGCTGCCAACCCTGTCCCTCAGCCAAGTTTCCATAACAGCTACAACACCCCAGTTGTTTTTGCCTATCCATGTCCCGAGCACGCCAGTCACTCCTCCCTATCCATGTCCTCAGTTGATCTGCCTTATCTGTCATGTCTTTCACATTAAACTAAATGCAATTCAATCCAACTGTCCTTCCTCACTCTTTGCCATGACCCTGCCTATTCTGTCCACTGAACGCTTGTTTATCCATACCCACTTCCAGCCTCTCGCCTATCTCAGACCTGCATTAGATCCCACCTCCTGGCAATCTAGTTTAAACCACAAGTGTAACATTCGCCATCCTGCCTGTTAGGATATCGATTCCCCTGGATATGATGCAAAGCTGGATGGGATTAGGGACTGGGAGAAGGACGCAGAGAGTGCAGAAAAGATTCTGAGAATACAGACACATCAAGTGAATGGTAGAGTAGCTGCAACGCAGGTTCAATCATGATTGTTGGTTCTGTGAGTTTGCACATTTGCCCTGGGACCTCATGGATTCATAATAACTCTGGTTGCTGCTTTTCTTCTCTATCCAAAGGAAGTGCTGCTTGATAGTTTAATTGACTATTGTAAATAACAGCAGTTGGGATTTAAAGAATCTGTCGGGAATTAATAGACACAGATGGTGTCGTCAGATTGCTCTGAGAACTGGCAATGAATTGATAGGCATAATGGTCTCTAAGACATGAGAAAATAGATGAGGATTTGAAACACAAGACTCCTCCGGTCAATTCATTGAAACAAACACCAACCAAAACAGAGAACAGAATTACTGTACCATTGTCATTCATAAGACCATTCATTCAGGTGTTGCACTGAACACCATATCATAACATTTTTGTGTAATAAAATAAATCTGACTAAATTACAAACCACTAGCAATAAACTGAAGGGTATCGACCCGAAACGTCACCCATTCCTTCTCTCCAGAGAAGCTGCCTGTCCCGCTGAGTTACTCCAGCAGTGTCTACCAGCATTGTACATGCAATCTCCATGTACCAAAAACAGAGCAGGCTTCCCTCTGAAAAGTTATAAGAGAGATTGAATGTACAATGGCTTTCAACTCAGTTTCAGAATCAGCTCCAAATAACAAAGAACTCTGCAAAACCACTTTTAATTTTTAGTGCTGACTGACACTTAAAAACCCTTTGACTGAGCCAATTAATCATTATTTATTAATAATAAGCAAGTAAATAATAAGTAAGCACTAATAAAGAAAATGACTTCATTACTGTTAAATTAATTTCCAATACTTTTATTTCAATAACTTGGTGCACAAAAAAAATTAACTTTGTACCCCATCACTGACATAATTTTATTATTCAAATTATAGGAATGCTCTCCTTAAATATATATACGAATAAACCAAGCACAATTAGTTTTTCTGCACAAATACAAGACAGCACTATGAACGAAACTAATTTTTACCCATTTTCCATCTTAGGGGACATGATAAATACTGCAGTATATTCATGAAGTGCATGTAATTTCAATAATGCACAATACCGGTTTTGAAACGGAAAAAAAACTTGCGCTGATGCATCTGTATTATCTGTTTTATCAGCGTGAATCATATGACCTAAATTCTTAGATGGATCATTGAAAAATTGTGTCAAGGACGAATGCAGATATCACCAGTGTCTCACTTTGAAATAAAAGCACAAGCAATAAGCGAGTTCGATATTCCAGCTGTGCATGCCCAGGTCATAGGTCACTGGCTATGAGCATTCTCAGCAGCTGTGGTGCTGCGTTGTGTGCTAGCCTGCACTTCGTCTGTGGGCCCGGGTCCCCGGCACTGCAGACGTTGTTGAGTTGTTGCTGGGCCGTCCCCGTCCCCTTTCGGGTGTCCCATCCCTGTCCGGGGATGGCCCCGGACTTGCAGCCGGCGCGGGGGAGGCGCTGGCTCCAGCTCGGCTCTGCCTGTCCAGCCACCCTGGACTGGCGAGGCGCAGGCCTGGAGTGGTGGTGGTCACAGACTTGCAGTCGGCGCGGAGGTGAGGGGATCGCTGGCTCCTGCTCGGCTCTGATCTGCTCCGGCCTGTTCCTCTTGCGTCGACTGCATCTCTTGCCTTGTCCTGTGGCTGTCGGTTGGCCCCCTAGGTGCCGGCGGGGGGCAAGCGGCGGTTATTGGCAGGTCACGGGGTGCTGCGGGGGTCCAGTGATGGTTCCGGGCTCGATCCTGACTGTGGATGAGGCACACCCCCCCCCGGTCTCCCACTCGCCTCTGCCCCCTCTATTTCGCCATTACACCCTGCGCTCCCGCTACCTGGCACCCCGTTCCTCAGATTAAATATATTTTTACACATAAATCATGAGTAAAGACAAGAATTTATACACAGTTTATACAGTCAGTGCTTTGTTTGCTTTTTCTTGATAGCAAGTGACCTTTGACAAATCTCATGATTCCTTGCGGTTTTCAAAATACCGAACTCGCTTATAATCATACGTAATATAAAATAATTGAATATCAAAATAATCAAATGACCTGTCGAAGAAGAGTGGAAGTGTTTTATTTATTTATTTTTTTTAAAATCGGTTTCAAGAAGAACAATTTTATCAGGGGTAATGTTAGGATATAAACAGTCCAAACCTATGACAACATTAATTTGAAATAAGGTATCTTGGAAGAAATGCAAACACATCTGAAATGACTACTGTCTGAACTGAACATTATTGCTCTGCATATCCAAGTGGAAAATGGATAGTATCTAGCTTTTCACAGAAGATTGCCTGGAAGTTTGCAATAGCAAATGTTTTTTTTTAAAATATATAGCCATTTCAGGAAACTGGTTTTACAATAAATCGGACTAAACGTGGTGGGGGCAGGACTAATTATTTACTTATTGGAAGCTTCAAAGCTAAAAAACAAGTGGTGTAAATTATAATGTATTGGTTTGCCAATGAAGGTCATTATCCAAATATCACAGAAAAATGCTGCAAATAATTATGAGAAAACAAACCAATAATGCAGCCTCTCAGGAGGATAATAGTGAAACATTTAACGAGTAGTCAATTAATCAGGAATTCAGAGAGGGGAGACGGAGAGAGGGGAGACGGAGAGAGGGGAGACGGAGAGAGGGGAGACGGAGAGAGGGGAGACGGAGAGAGGGGAGACGGAGAGAGGGGAGACGGAGAGAGGGGAGACGGAGAGAGGGGAGACGGAGAGAGGGGAGACGGAGAGAGGGGAGACGGAGAGAGGGGAGACGGAGAGAGGGGAGACGGAGAGAGGGGAGACGGAGAGAGGGGAGACGGAGAGAGGGGAGACGGAGAGAGGGGAGACGGAGAGAGGGGAGACGGAGAGAGGGGAGACGGAGAGAGGGGAGACGGAGAGAGGGGAGACGGAGAGAGGGGAGACGGAGAGAGGGGAGACGGAGAGAGGGGAGACGGAGAGAGGGGAGACGGAGAGAGGGGAGACGGAGAGAGGGGAGACGGAGAGAGGGGAGACGGAGAGAGGGGAGACGGAGAGAGGGGAGACGGAGAGAGGGGAGACGGAGAGAGGGGAGACGGAGAGAGGGGAGACGGAGAGAGGGGAGACGGAGAGAGGGGAGACGGAGAGAGGGGAGACGGAGAGAGGGGAGACGGAGAGAGGGGAGACGGAGAGAGGGGAGACGGAGAGAGGGGAGACGGAGAGAGGGGAGACGGAGAGAGGGGAGACGGAGAGAGGGGAGACGGAGAGAGGGGAGACGGAGAGAGGGGAGACGGAGAGAGGGGAGACGGAGAGAGGGGAGACGGAGAGAGGGGAGACGGAGAGAGGGGAGACGGAGAGAGGGGAGACGGAGAGAGGGGAGACGGAGAGAGGGGAGACGGAGAGAGGGGAGACGGAGAGAGGGGAGACGGAGAGAGGGGAGACGGAGAGAGGGGAGACGGAGAGAGGGGAGACGGAGAGAGGGGAGACGGAGAGAGGGGAGACGGAGAGAGGGGAGACGGAGAGAGGGGAGACGGAGAGAGGGGAGACGGAGAGAGGGGAGACGGAGAGAGGGGAGACGGAGAGAGGGGAGACGGAGAGAGGGGAGACGGAGAGAGGGGAGACGGAGAGAGGGGAGACGGAGAGAGGGGAGACGGAGAGAGGGGAGACGGAGAGAGGGGAGACGGAGAGAGGGGAGACGGAGAGAGGGGAGACGGAGAGAGGGGAGACGGAGAGAGGGGAGACGGAGAGAGGGGAGACGGAGAGAGGGGAGACGGAGAGAGGGGAGACGGAGAGAGGGGAGACGGAGAGAGGGGAGACGGAGAGAGGGGAGACGGAGAGAGGGGAGACGGAGAGAGGGGAGACGGAGAGAGGGGAGACGGAGAGAGGGGAGACGGAGAGAGGGGAGACGGAGAGAGGGGAGACGGAGAGAGGGGAGACGGAGAGAGGGGAGACGGAGAGAGGGGAGACGGAGAGAGGGGAGACGGAGAGAGGGGAGACGGAGAGAGGGGAGACGGAGAGAGGGGAGACGGAGAGAGGGGAGACGGAGAGAGGGGAGACGGAGAGAGGGGAGACGGAGAGAGGGGAGACGGAGAGAGGGGAGACGGAGAGAGGGGAGACGGAGAGAGGGGAGACGGAGAGAGGGGAGACGGAGAGAGGGGAGACGGAGAGAGGGGAGACGGAGAGAGGGGAGACGGAGAGAGGGGAGACGGAGAGAGGGGAGACGGAGAGAGGGGAGACGGAGAGAGGGGAGACGGAGAGAGGGGAGACGGAGAGAGGGGAGACGGAGAGAGGGGAGACGGAGAGAGGGGAGACGGAGAGAGGGGAGACGGAGAGAGGGGAGACGGAGAGAGGGGAGACGGAGAGAGGGGAGACGGAGAGAGGGGAGACGGAGAGAGGGGAGACGGAGAGAGGGGAGACGGAGAGAGGGGAGACGGAGAGAGGGGAGACGGAGAGAGGGGAGACAGAGGGGGAGGGGGGGGGAGGGAGGCAGGGCTGCCGAGTCTCATGCATTGAGCATGAGAATCACGCATTTCGCCAAATTCTCATGCTGATGACAAATTTCTCACGCTCTGTCGTGAGAAAATCTGTGATCAACGAAAATTTCAAAACTCATATCAACTGCATGCGCCGCAGGTGTTGGAAGCAGAAGCAGCGGTGGGCATAGATGCGGATTGGGATCGGGGCTGGCGAGTGTTTGCCGGGTTGGCGAGTCGCTCATTGCAGCTCCGGCCATGGAGCAGCCTCAGTTCAAGAATCCCAGGCCATCGGAGGCGTCGCGCCGCTGCTGCGAGAGTCTCTGTGCCAAATTCGCCCAGGTGACCGGCATGGATCAGGTTGCAGCTCAGTGGCTGCTGGAAGTAAGTACCAAGCACCGGGTAGAAACGGTGGAAGATAGTGTACTTCAAATGGGGGTGGTTGGAGAAAGCATCCTGCTTGCCTGCTAGATTTTCATTTACTGTAACTGCAGGAAAAATGTCCCCGATGTTGGTGGAGTCCAGAACCAGGGGTCACAGTTCAAGAATAAAGGGAATGAAGGGTAGGCCAGTTAAGACTGAGATAAGGACCAACTTTCTTCACGCAGTGTTGTAAATCATGTGGAATACTCTGCCACAGAAGGCAGTGCAGGCCAATTGACTGGATGTTTTCAAGAGAGTTACATTTAGTTCTTGAGGCTAACGAAATCAAGGGATATGGGAAAAAAACAGGAAAGAGGACTGATTTTTGATGAATAGCCTTGATCATATTGAATGACAGTGCTAGCTCGAAGGGCCAAATGGCCTATTCTTGCACACATTTTCTATGTTTCTATGCTTGAATAAATGGCAATAAAACTCGATCACTTGATTTTGAAGCATTCATGCATGGTGGAGGTATAATGTAGTCATAGAGTGATACAGTGTGAAAAAAGGCCCTTTGGCGCAACTTGCCCACATCCGCCAACATGTCCCAGCTACCCTACCTGCTTTTGGTCCATTCCTCCAAACCTGTCCTATCCGTGTATCAGTCTAACTGTTTCTTAAATGTTGGGATGGTCCTTGCCTCAACTACCTCCTCTGGCAGCTTGTTCAATACATCCACCACCCTTTGTGTGGAAAACATTACCCCTTAAAAAGTTACCTCTTAAAAATACTTCATACAAAAAACATTGAAATCATACTTCTACAATGCACTAAAACGTGATTTGAATACATCAAATTTCAAAAAGTCCCTACCCTGGGAGGGGGGACACCCCACTTCTACACCCTCTCCCCACTCGGTTGCTCCACTCCCTCGCCGGGTAACCCTAAGGCCAGTGATCAGTGATCGCTCAGCCTCCCAACTTTCGAAAACGCTCCCCAGCCCCTGGTTCAGACAGAGAGCACTGCCAGATGTGAGCGGGCAACTGAGGCCAGTTGTCCGTGATGTCTGGATCCCAATGCTCAGCACTTTGTGTTTCGGGGTTGGCTAATGTTATTGATTTGTAATTAGCTTGATTTGTTATTAGTTGACAAAACCTTAATTTATTAATCTGGAATATCAAGACAAAGTGTAATATTAGAATGACATGCAAGGTGCCAAGCTTGTCACAACATACAGCCCCGATAACCCATTATTTCCTTCAGTTAAATATTGGGAAGGTAGCACTATTGTCATTTGCCACTCAATTATTCTGTTTGTTTACCTCACTGACCCCCCCCCCCCCCCCCATCCCTTTGACAGGTTGAATAGAAATGTCCCCAATCTCGTTGTTTTATTAATTGAACACGTAGATGAACATCCTCAAGGAGTGTAACCAGATGGAAACTGATTCAGTTGCGATATTTAAGAGCTTGTTCAATGAAGGGGAATATTTTAAAGGAGTGACAGAGATACTTGCAGGGGAATGTGTGAGATTATTATTTGTCTTTAGTTTTAGCTTGATCCAGGACATCTAATGATTCAAATTTTAATATAGTAATTGTACTGATACTGACCCCAACTAACCACGTGATGAATATCATCCATTCCGGAGGTTTGACTTTTATGATGCTATTTAAACTTCACTTGGATTTCAATCACTTCAATGTAACAGTAATTGGGAATGGGGAGCATTGGAACAAAAATTTTCCCTCGGTACATATTAACTGTAATATAATAATGTATGCATGTTGGTAGGTGCAATCGAACGTGTAAAAAGATCTTTATCATTGTTGTGTTATGAATACCACAGACAATATTATGTACTCTCATGATCACATTTAATAGAATAATATTGCTTAAATATATAGTTATTGGACTTTGCATTTCAGAAAAGTCCCAGCTGAGCGGAAGACAGCAAAATGCTGAAAATATTGGGGGTGAAAATGACTTGAGGACAGTTTGTTAGGAAAACAAAAGAAATGGCAACAGAATACTTATACAGCTGAGTATAATTTTAGGGATGAGAAATTGTGTTCAACCAATTGATGACTTCTTTGACAAAGTAACTAGCATGTTAGATAACAAGGAAGCCAATGGATGTAGCAAATTTTGTTATACATAATTTGGTCTGTGAAGTGCCCCATAAAATATTACTGCATTAGATAAGCACATGTGGACTTGAACGTAATAGGTTAAGTCCAGCGGGTCAGATATGGTGCTTTATGTGTGGGCCAGATAATATTGTCAGTGCAGAGGGGCTAAGAGCAAGGCCAAGTGTGCATGGAGGCATGGTCTGGAATAGTACTAGGTGTGCAGTCAAAGCTGGGACCAGGAGAATGTTCAGCACTGAGAACCTAAGCAGGTAATCAGCTATGATCAGGGTAGAATAGGGGGCCAGGTGTAAGGCTGGACTCGGGGTCAGGAATGAGAGAAGGCATGCAACTGGAGTCAGGGTCAGTAGTACCAGGTGTGCAGTGAGACCCAGATTGGTCAACATGGGCCAAGTATTTGATTATAATCTGATTTCCAGACATGAATATACTAAGGTCATTCATATACTGCATGTGTTGATCAGAGCCTGGCTCTACTGTGGAATGTAATTTAGTCTAACCTTATTCACAGCTAATCCAATTTAAAGCATATATATTGCATTCAAGTGCAACTTAAAAGACTCGCTACAGCATGCACCATATTGCACAATTTCAAGCTGAAAAATGCAAAAAACTCCGCACCAATGGGAGGGAGGAGACACCCTCCTCCCACACCCTCCCCCCCAGTCGCTACGCTCCCTCGGGATTGGTCTCTCGCAATTTCTCACTCCCAACTCTCACGCAATGTTGGCAGCCCTGTGTATACCCTCGTCAGACTATTACATATGGTCACAGCTGCGGCCTGCCATATGTAATCAGCCCTTCAGAAGGAGATGCTTGTACTGTTAATTGTACACTATCATTAGAGTTCAACAGCTGAACTCAATGAACCTATCAGCTTAGTCAAGCATTTCATTGTGGGCCTTAAACCAATAATGTTGATTTTAGGTTACAAAATTGCTTCCCAGTTATATTATTTTATTTGTTATAAATTGGCCCCAGTGTCGTGGAATGGGCACACTAATAACTACCATATCCCATAATGTTGTTGCAACAGCAAAAACAACCTTCTCTGCAGAACTCCATAAATTGAATGAACTTTAGCCTTCATGCTATAAGAAAATTGGATGTGATGTCACTGATAATTTGTTGCTTTTGCCCTAAAAATAATCGATAGAAAAGATTGAGATATCTTTATATTTGTCAAGAATCCCAGTGTTATCACTGTAATTCAATTCCATGCGGAAGGCATGCAGAATTGTGAATAGAAATACTGAAAATTTGATTGATGTTTTGTACAAGAATTTTTCAATGTGCCATTTAAAATATGGGGCAAAGAATAAAGAGGGTTGCAAGGTAACCACTTTTTATTTAGTAGTTGGAAGCTGGAAATCATGACCTGCAAGGGTACAGTCATAGAGTGTAAAATCAGGCCCTTCGGCCCAACTTGCCTATGCCAACCAACATATCCCATCTACAATAGTCCGACCTGCTTGCATTTGGCAAATATCCCTCTAAGCCTGTCCTATCCATGTACCTGTCCGATTGTTGCTTAAACATTGCAGTAGTCCATGCCTCAGTTACCTCCTCTGGCAACGCGTTCCATACACCCACCACCCTTTGTGTGAAAAAGTGAAAACAGAATAGATCTGTCCAATTCCCCTTTGAAGAGAATAATCCATCGGATTACAGGAAAGGAAATTGATGACTAGTCTCCTCAGAGCCAGCACAGATGGCTTCCTTCTGTGCAACAACAGTTCAATGATTTTATGATCTTCTCCCTTATGGCAAAAAACATGTGGCACACAGAGAAACAAGAAGAATCACTTGACCTTAAAAACAATCGTTTAACTGTGCAAAGTAACGGTTCCACTGGAAGCAGCTAACAATCGATATTGCCCAAGCACATGATGTATTGAAGTGAAATTAGTGTTTTAAATTACATGAAGACCTGGTGTTCATTTAGACCATCTCCAAATGGTATTCTATGCATTCAAAGTTATGGGATTGTGTGAACTTCATGCGCATGCACACACTGAGATATATAAATATATATTTTTAATTTTCCACTGGTTTTGGAGAAGAAATTTCTCTAAGATAGGCTCAAAAAGCTGGAGTAACTCAGTGGGCCAGTCAGCATCTTTGGAGAAAAGGAATAGGTGACATTTCGGGTTGAGACCTTCAGACAGAGTCAGGGAAAAGGGAAACAAGAGATATGTAGAGAGATGTAGAGAGATATAGACAAATGAATGAAAGATATGCAAAAAAGTAACAATGATAAAGGAAGCAGGAACTTACTACCTTGTAATTGAGGTATATATCTCTCTACATCACCGTCAATATCTCTCGTTTCCCTTTTCCCCCACTGGCAGCGTGAAGAAGAGTCTCAACCCAAAACGTCACCTATTATTTTTCTCCAGAGATGCTGTCTGACCCCCTGAGTTACTCCAGCTTTTTGTGTCTATCTTCGGTTTAAACCAGCATCTGCAATTCCTTCCTACAGGTATTTCTCTAATCCTGTTCAGATACAATTAAAACCCACACACGTCACGGGGAGAACGTACAAACTCCGTACAGACATCACCCGTAGTTGGGATCGAACCCAGTCCTTCGGCGCTGCATTCGCTGTAAGGCAACAACTCTACCGCTGTGTCACCCCTTCCCATAGCCAAAGCCCAAATGCTTATTCCAGGTGAGAGAATAATATGCCCACCACTTTTACCCCATTTAATACACTCTATTTACTCCTTATATTGGGCAATTGTTCGGAGGGACACACATCTTACTCATGCATTATCAGTCTTCAAACTCCTTTCCTGCTCCAACAAAGTTCAATGCAAACTCAATGAACATCTTTTTCAAATTATAACCACTGCTCTCATTTTATTTCTTACCCCAATTGCAAATTCATCAGCTGCACAATTGAACAAACTTAATTCAAGAGGCTATTCTTTAAAATCAAATTAAAAACACATAATGCTGGAAATACTCAGCAGGTCTGGCCACATCTTCGGGAAGAAAAACAGCTAATATTTCAGGTTACTTCCAGGGTACTTGACATTTGGAAAGGACCACCAAATGCAAAAGAAAGAAGATAGACACAAAAAGCTGGAGTAACTCAGCGGGACAGGCAGCATCTCTGGAGAGAAGGAATGGGTGATGTTTCAGCTCGAGTCTGAAGAAAGGTTTAAACCAGCATCTACAGTTCCTTCTTAGACTTTATGCAAAAGATAGAAGTTGGGAGGATGAAAATTCTTCTGGTAATACAGGTAGTCCCCTGGTCAAGGCAGGCTCCTTCTCCTGAGAGTCCACAAGCTGAATGATTCATGTTGGAAATGAACAAATCCACAACAGTTTGAAATGTCACGTTTCTTAACTTTTTCACAATTCTGATGAAAGATTAATCACTGAAACACAAACTGGGCATATCAGATATATATATGTGACATATATCAGAATTACAGAGAGGGCCACAATGGTACTGATAAAAGACTAAGAATTCAATCTGAATGCATCTTCTGAACATTAAAAAAATGTAGTATCTAATTGCAAAAAGTGACATGCAAAACAAGGATGAGACAAAATGAAACATTGTTAGAATTTTGATACAAGTAAAAATAATAGGCACCCCATATTTAGGATCTGCACCTAACTGATGGTCAAGAGTCAAGAGTGTTTTATTGTCATATGTCCCAGATATGACAATTAAATTCTTACTTGCTGCAGCACAACAGAATATGCAAACAGCATATGATATGACAAATGAGAGAGAGATAAGCATTTGGTATATAAACATTCTCAACATTTGTTACATGAAGCAATCTCATGTAGCATGGGATTACATGTTAATGTGGTCTATAATATGCTTCACAAAATCATATCAATAACTAAGAACCCTTTTTTGATAAAGGGTTTGTTTATTTTAGCATCTTTACAAATTGGCAAGTCTCTAAATTCTGGATTCTCACTGCTTATTGTCATGACAAGGGCAGCTATGCAAGCCTGGCAAATTATGTTAACCCAAATTCCCTTCAAATTTGCTTCAAATACACATGACTGTGCCTTATGGAATGAATTACATATGACACCCTACAATCAAACTGCTTGTAGATATTTCCTGTTCAGCCAATCGAGTCTGGCTACTCGGGTCAAATCTGATCTGGATCCGACTTTATACCTCAGACCTGTGATTTGAATTCAGTCCAGCCGTAGTACCATACCATGCTCGTCAGCTTCACATTTTACCCCGGTCATTCGGAGTTAATGCGAGTGACAGCATGCAATACCAAACCAGGGAGTGAGCAGGGATTGTTACATGGGATTGTGCCGCACTTTTCCAGGCATTAACTTCAAGTGTCAGGCAGTGACATCTGTCCATTAAAGGTGGACAGGGGATTTCAGCTAAATTTGGAATGCACCTTTCGGTTCTGGGTGTCAAGTCTGATTCTGCAAATCCCTTTAGATTAGGTGATGAAAAGTACTTATTATTTTAATCATGGTGTTTTGCATGAACTTATTTTTATTTAAACACTTTAATCTATTTTAGTTTTGAACGAGAGTTCAGAACCATGAGCGCTAAATACATAAATGGAGAAACAAACTGGCTTGAGAGATTTACTGATCTTAACTGTGTGCGTAAGCTGATTTAACATGATCAAGGAGGCACACCAATTATTGAAGCAGTCCGGTTTATAGCTCCCTAATATCATTGAGCACAGCAATTCCTCAGTGAATTCCCCAGAGGAGTCATTAACCTCAAAGGCAACAATATGAGAGGGGAATGCAAGTGAGAGAAACAGCTGTGCATGAATTTTACATTTATCAGCTCTAAAATGTCAATATCATGACATCTTTTAGTTTTAGCAAACAAATTTATGCAGATTTGGCCAGATAATGTAATTCATCTTTGAGTCTCTTTGAAAGGAAGAATCGCGAAGTGAATCTAAAACTGGCTCTATGTCAGTGTACAAAGGGTAATGGTTGACAGGTGTTTTGGGAATTGCAGGCTAGTTCAGTATTTGATTTCTTGCTTTTTGTGATATATATCAATAATTTAGTAATATAGTGGGCATAATAAAGATTTTTGCATGATTTAGTAACGATCCAGTGGTCAACTGCGGAGAGATTTAAACTGCAGAAAAATATCCATCGCCTGGTCAATTGAGCAACAAGGTACCTAGTGAAATTTCATTCATAGAATTGCGAGTTTATGCATTTGGAGACCTCTAATGAGGCACAGGAAAGTCATTAAATGCTAAGAGAATGAGTAGTATGGAGAAACAGAGGGACTCATTAATGTTCATAGATCCTTGAGGCCGATAGGATGAAGTTGAAAATACTAGTTAAGGATGAAAATATAACCAGGTGTTAAAACAGTACACAACACTATCAGAACTGCTCGAGTAAGAGCGACCAAACTATGAAAAAGATATGATTACACTGGATAGAGCTTGGAGATTTCTAAGGATATTCTCAGAATGCAAAAACATTATCTCCAAGGAAATGCAGGATAGGCTGGGACGGTTTTCATTCGAAAAGGATGAGAAAAGAGCCATTGGTGTTTTATTAACAGAAGTTTTTCCATTATTAAAAAAGAGTGTCAAAAAGTTAGAGCCATCTTTTCAATTACTATGTCAAGCTAATGTTACATTCAATGCAAGGTCATGAATAGGCATGAGGCTTGGCTGCCTCGGAAGGCACTGGAGGCCGATTCCCTGGGGGACCTGACCTCCCATGGGGGCTATGGGTGAGTTGTCGAATATTGCGTTGGGGAACAGATTGCGTTGGGGGGCCAGGCCTCCCGTGTGACATTCATCTGGCAACAAAAGGTAGAGTTGATTTGACAATATATGAAAAATAGTTTATGACATGATTATTGCAGACATACAAAAATACAACTGTTTGAAAAAGAAGACATTTTATGTTGTATGTAGGAAACTCAAAATTAACTAAATTTTAAACTTTCAATTCTTGGCCAAATAAATATCTGTCCTTTCGGCAATTTTCTTTTGTAAAATTCAGTCTTTTGCAGCCTTCTAAATCTTCAAAATCTCACATCTTACAACAAAACTGATACACAATGATTCTTCAGTTTCAGACTTAGCATTAGTCAAATTGCATGAAATTACACTACCCTTATTTTTTCATAGATTGAAAGAATTTCAATGTTTTTAATAATTAGTCCTTTATAATATTTCAGATAAGATCAAAACGCAGATTTATCCACAGTGGACATTTTGCAGTTGTTATAGGGCTTAGCTTGTCCTCAAGCATAGAGACAGCCCGACTACCTACTGCAGCAAAGCACAGCTGCAGACTAGCACGGACCTCCCTAAAGGCATTTATTATTAACAACATTCCTTAACCTGCAGATCAGTGTGTTGCGGCAGCTAAAGTTACTGCAACCATGAGGCTAACCACTGGCCTGATCCAAGAAATAGGAAGCAAAAAAAGTCCCAACATTAAACTCAGCACAAATGTAAGATACAAAGTTAGATAACATTGATTACATTTTTATAATTGCTGCATTTAGTGACAATGTCTGAAGATAGAGTATGAATGATCAGGTAGTTCTATTGAAGGTGCAGCTAACCAATGTCATTGTTGCATGTGACTGAGAGCTAATAGATGCATATTGTGTGTTTAACTATTCTCCACTTCCTACTTTCCTGCGAAAATTACCTAGTTCATATTTGTAGTTTCATACTGAGCCCGCGAATAATTGCCACCATGTGGGAAGTCCTCTCGACTATGAAGGAGACTCAGTAGAGATCACCTACGAACATGTGACGAACATGTGGCGAGCGCAGTCTCCTGAACTTGCAAATAAGTTTGCCTAAGTGGGACAGGCCCTTTATGCTCTCCCAATACATGGCCTTGAGCTTCCTAACATCATTACAAATTCTCTCTCAACTTTAAGCAAACATAGGAAGTGAACCCTCAAATCAGTGAGAATGTTGAACATCCTCAATTTATTTTCCTTGGTTTACCTAGTGATCTCTTAAGGAGGCACGGAAAGACAAACATTCAAGAAGTCATCAAGATAAACTTTTCCATGAATCATCAATGATCTATTCTAACGTGGAATTTTATCCCATTTTAACCAATGTTAAGCAAACGGTGTTTTGTGTATTGTGTTATTTTTATTCGTATGGCTGTACAATTTCACTGTACCAATTGGTGCATGTGACAATAAATGTGAATTTGAACGGTGTGCAGAAATATCATTACAAGGATACCAAGAGCCGCTGAATTGAGATGCGCTTGATCATTGGAGAAATTAGATAGGTCGGAAGAACAGCACCAAAATGTGGTACAGAAACATCTTAACGGTATCTTTACACAAATAATTTGACTGCCAGGAAGCACTGATGAATTGATATTTTTTGTAATTATTGCATGTCATCTCAGCAGTCCACTCCCCTCGTGCCCAACAGTTGGATTTAGCAAAATTAATAAGATTCTTGTAACAGGGAGCCGTTGGTGAGAGGGTGGAGTTACCTGTGCTGTGAGTATAAATCTAGCGCGGGGCTTGCTTTTCACAGAGGCCCGGGGGAGCTGTTGGTGAGAGAGGGTGGAGTTACCTGCGCTGTGAGTATAAATCTAACGCGGGGCTTGCTTTTCACAGAGGCACGGGGAGCCGTGGGTCAGTGAGGGTGGAGTTACCTGCGCTGCGAGTATAAATCTAGCGCGGGGCTTGCCTTTCACAGAGGCCCTGGGAGCCGTGGGTCAGTGAGGGTGGAGTTACCTGCGCTGTGAGTATAACAGCATCTGCAACGTTCCACCTCACTTCCAGAGAGGGAATCTGGTGAAGCCTCTGATCGGTTGAAGAGGACCAGAGGAAGCAGCTGATTGGCTGCAACCCGGGGTTTACATATTACATTTCTGCCTTCAGGTTTAAGGATTCTGGGAGTTAGGGATTCAGTATTTATTAGTAAAGTTTAAAGGATAAAGTTTTGTGTTTAATAAAAAAATAAATTAAAATATAAATATATATATATAAATATATATATATATATATATATATATATATATATATATATATATATATATATATATATATATATATATATATATATATATAAAATATATATATATTTAATACAGAGTAATTTGGGAGTAAGATATGTCAGTGGAGATTGGCCCCATAGTTTGCTCAGCCTGCAAAATGTGGGAGATCACGGATATTGTCGGTGTCCATGGTGACTGCATTTGCAGGAAGTGTGTCCAGCTGCAGCTCCTGGCAGACCGCATTGAACGATTGGAGCTGTGGCTGGATTCATACTGGAGCATCCACGATGCAGAGAAAGTAGCACGTACAGCGAGCTGGTCACACCACAGGTAAAAGGTAAGAGGACAGAAAGGGAGCGGGTGGCCAATAGCCAGCAAAGCAGTAGGCAGGTAGTGCAGGAGTCCCCTGTGGTCATCTCCCTCCTAAACAGGTTTACCATTTTGGATACTGTTGAGGGAGATGGCTCATCAAGGGAATGCAGCAGCAGCCAAGTTCATGGCACCATGGGTAGCTCTGCAGCACATGATGGGGGAAAAAAGAGGGGAAGGGCAATAGTAATAGGGGATTCAATTGTCAGGGGAATAGATAGGCGTTTCTGCAGCCACAAATGAGACTCCAGGATGGTATGTTGCATCCCTGGTGCAAAGGTCAGGGATGTCACTGAACGGCTGCAGAACATTCTGGAGGGGGAGGGTGAACAGCCAGTTGTCGTGGTGCATATTGGCACCAACGATATAGGTTAAAAAAAGGGATGAGGTCCTACAAGGTGAATTTAGGGAGCTAGGAGATAAACTTAAAAGTAGGACCTCAAAGGTAATAATCTCTGGATTATTACCAGTACCACGGGCCAGTCAGAGTAGAAATAGGAGGATATTGCAGATGAATACATGGCTTGAAAAATGGTGCAAGGGGGAGGGATTCAAATTTTTAGGGCACTGGGACCATTTCTGGGGGAGGTGGGACCAGTACAAACAGGACGGTCTGCACATGGGCTGGAATGGAACCAATGTCCTTGGGGGAGTGTTTGCTAGTGCTGTCGGGGAGGATTTAAACTAATGTGGCAGGGGGATGGGTACAAGAGCAGAGAGGCAGGTGGGTGTAAAACGAAGGTAGAAGCAATAGGGGGCAAGTTGAAAAGTAAAAGTGACAGGCAGACAAAACCAGGGCAAAAATCAAAAAGGGCCACTTCTCAACAAAATTGTATCAGGGGTAAGAGCATTGTAAAAACAAGCCTGAAGGCTTTGTGTTTCAATGCAAGGAGTATTCGTAATAAGGTGGATGAGTTGAACGTGCAGATAGCTATTAATGAGTATGATATAGTTGGGATCATGGAGACATGGCTCCAGGGTGATCAAGGCTGGGAGCTGAACATCCAGGGATATTCAATATTCAGGAGGAATAGAGAGAAAGGAAAAGGAGGTGGGGTAGCATTGCTGGCTAGAGAGGAGATTAACGCAATGGAAAGGAAGGACATTAGCTTGGAGCATGTGGAATCGGTATGGGTAGAGCTGCAAAACACTAAGGGGCAGAAAACGCTAGTGGGAGTTGTGTACAGGCCACCTAACAGTAGTAGTGAATTTGTGTATGGTATTAAACAGGAAATTAGAAATGTGTGCGACAAAGGCAAAACAGTTATAATGGGTGACTTCAATCTACATATAGATTGGGTGAATCAAATTGGCAGGGGCGCTGAGGAAGAGGTTTTTTTGGAAAGTATGCGGGATAGTTATCTAAATCAACATGTAGAGGAACCAACGAGAGAGCAGGCTATTTTAGACTGGGTATTGAGTAATGAGGAAGGGTTAGTTAGCAGTCTTGTTGTGCGTGCCCCCTTGGGCAAGAGTGACCATAATATGGTCGAGTTCTTCAATAGGATGGAGAGTGACATTGTTAATTCAGAAACAATGGTTCTGAACTTAAGGAAAGGTAACTTTGAGGGTATGAGACGTGAATTGGCCAAGATTGACTGGCAATCAATTCTAAAAGGGTTGACGGTGGATACGCAATGGACGACATTTAAAGACTGCATGGATGAACTACAAAAATTGTTCATCCCAGTTTGGCAAAAGAATAAATCAGGGAAGGCAGTGCATCCGGGGATAAGAAGGGAAATCAGGGATAATATCAAAGCAAAGGATAATACGTACAAAGTAGCCAGAAAAAGCAGCATACCAGAGGACTGGGAGAAATTCAGATACCAGCAGAAGAGGACAAAGGACTTGATTAGGAAAGGAAAAATAGATTATGAAAGAAAACTGGTAGGGAACATAAAAATTGACTGCAAACGTTTTTATAGATATGTGAAGCGAAAGAGATTAGTCAAAACAAATGTAGGTCCCTTGCAGTCAGAAACAGGTGAGTTGATCATGGGGAACAAGGATATGGCGGACCAATTGAATAACTACTTTGGTTCCGTCTTCACTAAGGAAGACATAAATAATCTGCCAGAAATAGCAGGGGACCGTAGGTCAAAGGAGGACGAGTGAAATCCAGGTTAGTCGGGAAGTGGTGTTGGGTAAATTGAATGGATTAAAGGCCGATAAATCCCCAGGGCCAGATAAGCTGCATCCCAGAGTACTTAAGGAAGTAGCTCCGGAAATAGTGGATGCATTAGTGATAATCTTTCAAAACTCTTTAGATTCTGGAGTAGTTCCTGAGGATTGGCGGGTAGCAAACGTAACCCCTCTTTTTAAGAAGGGGGGGGGAGAGAGAAAGCGGGGAATTACAGACCAGTTAGTCTAACATCGGTAGTGGGGAAACTGCTAGAGTTAGTTATTAAAGATGGGATAGCAGCACATTTGGAAAGTGGTGAAATCATTGGACAAAGTCAGCATGGATTTACGAAAGGTAAATCATGTCTGACGAATCTTGTGGAATTTTTCGAGGATGTAACTAGTAGCGTGGATAGGGGAGAACCAGTGGATGTGGTGTATCTGGACTTCCAGAAGGCTTTCGACAAGGTCCCACATAAGAGATTAGTATATAAACTTAAAGCATACGGTATTGGGGGTTCAGTATTGATGTGGATAGAGAACTGGCTGGCAAACAGGAAGCAAAGAGTAGGAGTAAACGGGTCGTTTTCACAATGGCAGGCAGTGACTAGTGGGGTACCGCAAGGCTCAGTGCTGGGACCCCAGCTATTTACAATATACATTAATGATCTGGATGAGGGAATTGAAGGCAATATCTCCAAGTTAGCGGATGACACTAAGCTGGGGGGCAGTGTTAGCTGTGAGGAGGATGCTAGGAGACTGCAAGGTGACTTGGATAGGCTGGGTGAGTGGGCAAATGTTTGGCAGATGCAGTATAATGTGGATAAATGTGAGGTTATCCACTTTGGTGGCAAAAATAGGAAAGCAGACTTATCTAAATGGTGGCCGATTAGGAAAAGGGGAGATGCAGCACGACCTGGGTGTCATGGTACACCAGTCATTGAAAGTAGGCATGCAGGTGCAGCAGGCAGTGAAGAAAGCGAATGGTATGCTGGCTTTCATAGCAAAAGGATTTGAGTATAGGAGCAGGGAGGTTCTACTTCAGTTGTATAGAGTCTTGGTGAGACCACACCTGGAGTATTGTGTACAGTTCTGGTCTCCAAATCTGAGGAAGGACATTCTTGCCATAGAGGGAGTGCAGAGAAGGTTCACCAGACTGATTCCTGGGATGTCAGGACTGTCTTATGAACAAAGACTGCATAGACTCGGTTTATACTCTCTAGAATTTAGGAGATTGAGAGGGGATCTTACAGAAACTTACAAAATTCTTAAGAGGTTTGACAGGCTAGATGCAGGAAGATTGTTCCCGATGTTGGGGAGGTCCAGGACAAGGGGTCACAGTTTAAGGATAAGGGGGAAATCCTTTAGGACCGAGATGAGAAGGACTTTTTTCACACAGAGAGTGGTGGGTCTCTGGAACTCTCTGCCACAGAGGGTAGTTGAGGCCAGTTCATTGGCTACATTTAAGAGGGAGTTAGATGTGGCCCTTGTGGCTCAGGGGATCAGAGGATATGGAGAGAAGGCAGGTACGGGATACTGAGTTGGATGATCAGCCATGATCATATTGAATGGCGGTGCAGGCTCGAAGGGCCGAATGGCCTACTCCTGCACCTAATTTCTATGTTTCTATCATCAAAAAGGATATCAGTAAAGAACTTTAAAAAGGGCCAGGTTTACTAGCTCCTCTTTAGGAAAGCATTTCAGTTAGAGGGGCAAAGGAACTACAGATGCACGCATTGTTAAGGGTGTCTTGACATGTGTACCATCTCCAGTTTGTTTACTTTTGAAAATCAGGAAATGAATTTCTGAATCAATTGCCTTCCCCAAATTTTGCCACTACAAAGATCTTCTCTGGTCCATCGACACACAGCTAAATAACTCCTGGAAGATTGTCTAGGAAGGAACTGCAGATGCTGATTACACTGAAGATAGACACAAAATGCTGAAGTAACTCAGCGGGTAAGGCAGCATCTGTGGAGAAAAGGAATAGGTGACATTTCGGATCGATTCCCTTCTTCAGACTGAAAGTCAGGGAAGAGGGAAACTAAAGGTATGAAAAACAATGGTCCATTGTTGGCTGCGGAGAAAGTGATAATGAAAGGAAACAAACAGTAAATCTAGCAGGACAACTGGGGAGGAAGGGAATGCATGTGTTACTTGAAATTAGATAAATCAAGACTCAAACCACTGGGTTGTAAGCTGCCCAAGTGAAATAGGAGGTGCTGATCCTCTAATTTATGTGCAGCCTCACTCTGACAGTGGAGGCAGCCCTGAACAGAAAGGTCAGTATGAAAAATGGGAAGGGGCATTAAAATGTTTGGCAACCAGGAGATGGTGACTGACTCACTGAGTTACTTCAGCATTTTTTTACTATCCTGGAAGATTGTGTCAAGTTCAGGACGTGATGTTCAGGAAGACAGGCAATCCTCACAATCAAAAGCTAACTAACTGGATCCATATGTAAAGAACACAGAACAGTACAGCACAAGAACAGACCCTTCAGCCCAAAATGTCCATGCTGAACGTGGTCTATTCTCCTCTGCCTGCATCCTTCCATCTACCAAAAAGCTTCTTAAATGCCAGTAGGTTTCTACCTCCACCCACCCCCTGGAAAAGTGTTCCAGTCACCCACCATAGTGTCATTTTTTAAAAGCCCTCTCCTTTGAGCTAGGTCCTCGAGCTTTGACAGGACTAAAGTTCTGAATGTCTACCCTAGGTCCCTCATAACCTTAGATACTTTTATCAGGTCTCCCCTCAACACCCACGTTCAACAGAAAACAATCCAAGTTTGTCCAACGTCTCCTGGAAACTAAAAACCCCTAATCGAGGCAGCATTCTCCCCAAAGCTTTTACATCCTACCTGTAATGGGGAGACCACAACTGCATGCATTACTCCAAATGAAGCTAACCAAAGTACTAGAAAACAAATGTTGGCAAGCATATTCTACACCACATTTACCACTCCTACATGTGTTGGCAAAGAGCTATGATCTTAGACACCAAGATCCCAATGCTGTTAAGAGTTTTGTCATTAACTATATACTTTTGCCTTACATTCGACATCCCAAATTGCAACACCTTGCACTTGCTCGGAATAAAATCCACCGGCCATTTTGCCAATACACAGATATTGCACATGACTTGTTTGACTCTTCACAATGGCTTCCTGAACTTTGCTCAAAACTACTTTTAGATTAGAAAACAGAAAATTACGAAAACAGAATATTAACAATTTATTTTCAGCAGTCAATGTTAATCATTAACAGCTAATACCAATCCTGATATAATTACATACTGGTTATTCCAGCCATATAAACAAAGTATGGCATAAACATGAGATCCTGCCAAATGTTATATTCACAGCGATGCAAATGGGTGCATTTTAGACATACTTCACTGGCTGAGCATAATGAAGGTTTAAAAAGCAGCACAGTTAGTAGATAAGTACTTTGAAGCTCAAGAGAGGTAATTCTTTGACAGTATTGTGGGCCAGATTGGTGTTAATATCCTTGAGATAGGGAAGAGGAATTATGGGAACTTGAGTAGCACATTTGAGGAAGTGTTCTCCCATTCAACTCGTGCATCATTTAACTGCTGTGCTGAGGAATTTCTGGGTTGAGATATTTGATTTTAGTTAACTACACCAACTGAAGCTCTTGCACAATTGCCCAGCAGTAAACTTGCTGCCATACATCGCCAGAGACCCAGGTTCAATCCCGACTGGATGCTATCTATACAGAGTTTGTACATTCTCTCTGTGACCATATGGGTTTTCTCCGGGTGCTCCAATTTCTTCTACATTCTAAAGACGTGCAGTTTTGTAGGTTCATTGGCTTCTGTAAATTGCCTGTAATCTGTAGGATCGAATTATGTACGTTTATTGCTGGTGGGAGTGTATCTCTGTATCTCCAAAACGAACCCATTTGATAGTCCCCAACTCTTCCATCACACTCATTTAAACTAGCAGGATTAAGTTCAGAAAATAGTCCCAGTTGACAGGATGGGGAAATTGAGACAGTTGGGAGCAAATTATCTCCATCAATTACCATGCAAAAATTACCATAAAATTCAAACTTAAAATGAAAAAAAAGGAAACAAAATGTCAGAGTTGAGGTAAACTGAAGTTCGGGAGGGGTTGGGGGATGGGGGCATGCTCTAAATTTGCCAGGTATAATAACTGAACCTAAATTACCCGTTCTATTGAGTCTCAAGTCATAACGGCAAAAAGATATTGCAAGCAGATTATGCTGACGAAACAACAATCCACAAGAAATAATTCCCGACATTTTAAGTAGGGTAATTATTTCTGACTTTTCTTGATTGATAGCAAATAGACAGTTAATAAATTACAACATTTTAGTTTTCATATCAAACTAAAAATAACAATACGCAGCCACAATGAATAATACGTTTCAAATCAGTGCTCCTTTTACAATTAGACAATCTTTCATTTAGATTACCAATTATGAATAACCCATTATTTAAGCCCTCCACATTGGATGGAGGGTTCAGACATTGGGATAATTTAGGAATTACAAGGGTAGAGCACCTCTATAGAAATGGAAAATTTCTTTCATTTCAGGAGTTACAAGATATCTACGGATTGTCTTCACAGCATTTGTTTAGGTATTTCCAAATTAGAGATTATATTAAATCTAATACACAGGATTTTAAAAATAAGGAACCAGGATTATTAGATGAATCGTTTAACTGGCATCCAACCACAGAAAAATTAATAGCTTATATATATAACATCATTATGGATAAGGAGAATCCAATAACTGAAACATATCGTCAAGCATGGGAAAATGAAATTGGATCACCTATAACCAAAGAAAATTGGGAAGAAAGTCTACAACGAATACACCGGTGCTCGTTAAATGCTAGACATATATTAATACAATTTAAAGTATTATACAGATTACATTATTCGAAAACCAAATTAAATAGTATATTTCCTAATCTCTCCTCTATTTGTGATAAATGTAAGAATTTAGAAGCAAATTTAACACACAGTTTTGTTACATGTCCTAAATTGAATTATTATTGGACAGAAATTTTTAAAGTTATTTCTGAAGTTCTTAAGGTTAAATTAGAACCTGACCCAAAGCTAATAATACTGGGAATTCCAGAGGCTAATTTGATATTTACACTAGATCAAAGAAATTTCCTTGATTATAATATTGAAATTTTGGAAGGGAACATTATCCCCAACAATTAAAATGTGGGCATCAGAGATGTTGGAGACGTTGCAGTTGGAAAGAATCAGATTTGTCCTTTTGGACGAGTATAATTCTTTTCAACAGATATGGTCTCCATATATACAGTATTTAGAGAAGTAGCTGTTCTTGGCATCACGGCTCGACTGGCACCCTGCGGGATTTGATGAAAATAATGTATTGGTATACCAGGATATATGCATGTCTTTACTGATATTATTATTTGTAGTTGTTTCATTTATAATATATTGTGTGGCTTTTAATTGATATATATACATAATATATCTTTTTTCTTTTTCTTCATTTTTTCTTTTTCTTTTATACCAAATAATTATTAAGGAATTATAATTTTATTGATTAATAATGGTATTTCTCTTTACCCACTTTTATTTTCAAAAAAAAATAAGATAATAATCATTAGAGTACAAATATTGATTTTTTTATTGCTAATAAAAAAATTATTCAAATCAGTGCTCCTGATGATTTGGCTTATCAATCTCACTATCGTTCACAAAATTGTATACCACTCTTCAGTCATATTAGGAGATACAAACATGCAAATCTTTTTCAAGTGCATGTTCGGTTGCATCGTGACCATTGACTGGTTCTATGGGGATAATGAATGAAATTAAAAAATAAATGAGATGGTAGTCTTGCAGCAGAAATTAACGCATTTAGCAATGAAGAGACTGGTAAAAAAAAAAATTATATTTGTTAAATTGACTCAAGGCAGGCAATCCTCGAGTTCTTGCTTAAAGTCAGGAAATAAAATTCCAGGAAAAGTATATTGGCAAAAATGTGTTGATAAACAATACAAAAAAATTAATTAAGTATGTGACTTAATATTGAAAGATAATTTCAAAATTATTTTTTTCTATGTCACAATTGTAGTGCGAGGCATATTTATCTTTTAAGCGTCTATATCATAATGAAGATTTAAGTTTGTTTTTATTCCACAATTTCTTGACAACTTCCGTCTTCAAATGTAATGCATTAGAGAAAACCTGTGGAACCCAAGCTCTCACTCCTGCCACCATATTCTACAAAATGAAGCCAATCCCTTACTTGGGAAAGCTGTAGTTTTATTTTCTATCCTATTTTTCTTCTTCCAGTAATATAGTATTATTATTATAATTTTGGATAATCTTTTTATAACTCAACATCATCAGTAGGGAAGATCATCAATAATACTAACATCTTGATATTAAGGACATCCAATGGCAATTCCAAAAAAGGTTTGTTAATTGGGCTCCACACTCGCTTAGGACTCCACCTCATGAAGTAGGTTCAAATATTCAAAAAGGGAACTGCACAAGTTCATGGAAAAAGCTAACAATGTTATTCACAAAGCCTGAAAAAAAAGTGATATTGTAATGTCATTGTTTATCTTGTCGTATAACTTTTGACGATGCTTTCATTAATGTTCTGCATTTTGTGTTAGTTTCATATAATTTCTGTTAATCTCAACTTTCCCCACTCCCCTATACTTATGTGGATGAATCGAGAACAACCAGGCAATACCTACTTCTATTGCAAAAGAAAAAATCTGACCTAAATGGAGCAAACTGAAGTTAGAAAATAAAATCATGAATGCAAGAGTGGGACACAATGAGTTATAAAACTCAGCCACAAAAATCAAGCCAGGATCATGCTTAATCAATACCAGGGCTGAAGAAGGGTCTCGACCCGAAACGTCGTCTATCTCCTTCGCTCCTTAGATGCTGCTGCACCCGCTGAGTTTCTCCAGCTTTTTGTGTAACCAGGGCTGATATAATGGGCTAGAGAAAAGTGCCAGGACATTTCAACACAAGGATTGTAGCCCCGAGGAAAATAGAATATAAAATAACAGTGTTTTTGTTTTAATAGGATCCCCTTTAATTCAGGTTCTCAGAATGTGATGCTAAGCTTAGTGCGTGCTCTGCTAAATCTGGTTTTGCAGAGAACCGACATTTATGAAAATAGTTATTCCTATTATTCTGAACAACCTATTCATTGCAGATCATTTATTGGGGCTGAACAAATCCTTAAACAATTCTTCCATGTTACTTAGCAGGAAAGTTTTGATTGCTCGATAAATGGTCACAGTCAGTAAATCAGATGGTGTCTGCACCACAGGAAGAGGCAAATGCACTTATTAAATATCAATAAACGGAATATTTAGGTTTTAAGTTAAGGAAAATCTGACCAGTTGAAAATGGATGGGACAGCTACGGTAAACCAGCAAGTAAAGATTCCCATTATTGTTTTGTTTTGATTGTAATAAAGCTGAGAACAAAGTGTTGGAAATAATCTACAGGCAGTATCTTTGGAAAAAGAATATCAGCTAAACTACCAGGAAAAAGACTTCTGAACTTTGGCCTGAAACAATGATTTGGTTTCTCTTTTAACAGATGCCGTCTGAGTTCATTTTTTCCCTCATTTTAGTAAACCATTAGTTTCAAGTTGCAGGGACAGAGGAGGAGGGATGAATACAGCCAGATCAGATGCGTTGCCATGATCCTGCCGTTTACCGAGCCATTGACCGAGTGATGGCACATTAAGAGCAAGAAAACATACGTCAATTAAGCACCAAAAACACCCTCGTTTTAGCCGACCTTGTTATAACGATTTCCATAGTAGCAGACAGAGGTACCAAACTTCACTGCGAGGGCAGCCTGCAGACGCCAGATGCCTCCTCGGGTGCGCCTGCCTTCTCTGGCTCCCTCGGCAGCACCGACCCCAGCCGCTCCCTCGTCACTTCCACCGGCCGTGCCAACCCCAGCCCATACAATTTCTTCAGCTGCACCTGCCACCTGTATTATTGTATTGAGACCTTGGAGCTTTGGCAGGTACGGCTCTGTTTTAATGTTTCCGCTCAAAAAAGGCACCTGTCAGGGCAGCTCTTGCTTGGCCTAAATTTTATTATTAGGTCTTTGTACATGAAACGCCTTTTATTACACTCAGTTATAACAGACAATTGGCACCATTCCCCCCAGCTATTGTCCGTTATTACGAGGGTTTACTGCATATTGTGCAAACTGCAACCAGCCAGAACAAAACCTCTGAACTGTTGAAGCTTATCATTTTATTGGGATGCTGGGATACACATTAATATTTCACTAAAGTACTATACAATCAGATGTAAACTATATCTATATTTAACCCAGCTGTTGTATAGAATATTGTCATATTTCATTTATAATTAAATTAATTTAGAAGAACATTCACGTTATTTTCAGCAGTTGTGCAATTATGATACATTATGAAAGTGTATATTCTTAAACACTATTTACAATTGATCAAATTATGAAAGCAGTGCATTTCTAAAAGAAATGCATTATTACAAAAAACCATACTGAATAGGTTGAGCAAGTTGTTTGGACCAGAACCGAGAGATTAATTATCATCATTCCTTCCTTGTTGCTGGGTATCAATGCTGTAGGATTACCTTCACTTTGAGGCCTGAGTGGTTCAAGATAGCATGACAATACCTTAAACATACTCGGCAGTTAGGAAATGACAATAAATGCTGGTCTTTTTAGTAACACCCAGATCCCAAGGGAAATTACGTTTGAGCACGTGGTCTTTTTAGTTAGTATAATTGATCACCAAGTATTTGGATTTCCCAAAACTTTCTATGTCTAAATTTCTGACAGTGCTTCAATAGTAAATCCGTTACAATACTAATAATGATTATGATTTGCTGGACTAGCTGAACTATTGTAGGATTTCAAATTAGATTTCAAAATTGTGACTTTCTAATAGATCCTAAACAACTTAAAATAGCATGAAGCAACTTTATGAATATTATATATCATTAATTCCCTATGGCATCCTGCTCATTGGAATGGTAAAATATTTCTATTTTCTCCAATAGTTGTTGATATATTTGCCTCAGAATCTATTCAGGATACATCTCATTTATTTAATTCTTAATTTCCCTTAGTCATTACTTCTTTAAAACTACTTGAGCATTAACAAATATCTGGTTCATATTTCTTACAGCAAGATAGATCAGGCAATTCCTTGTTACAAAACAATAACCCAGAAAACATGAAGTATAAACTGAGCTGATCAGAAATCTGTAAAAAATTAAAACAGATTCAAAGAATCCCTCCCAGGGCTGATGCCGGGATTTACCCATTGCATAAAATTGAGTATAACATTTTCTGCATCGTCATAAGATGATAGTTTAGCAGTTAAAATCGTTTTGGAATAATGGATTGATTCTTGAGCCTAAAGAGTCGTCATGTTGAAGGGAACTAAACAATTCTACTTTGGGGCACTACTACAATTTTAGCCAGAGGTTAACAAAGATAAACACAAAATGCTCGAGTAATTCAGCGGGTCAGGCAGCGTGCCAAATTCGGATTAGCTGAAATTTGTTAAAGACAGTTTTGAAAATACTTTTTGGAGAACAAATACATGAACTCAGGAAATAACAGTATACATCAAATTTTTAACAAACATAATTAATATATTGTCATAACAAAAAAATACCTTGACATTACTATTGTCAAGTCCCACAATGTCCAAATCACGAGGGTCACTATTAATCAGAAATGCTCAGGACCAGCCATATAAATGAAAGGCTGAGATTCTGTAGAAATTGACTCACCTCCTGACACACCAAGATCTTTCCACCAACTACATGGTACAGTATAGGATTGTGATGCAATGCCCTATTTGCCAAGATGAGTTCACCAATTTGTAACCAGCATCATACAATCGAGAACAAAGCAACCTGTTTGATGATATCCCATCCACCATTCTGAACAATAATTTCTTCCACCACCAGCACACTTTGACTGCAGTGTGTACCACCTACAAATGCAATGTAGTTACTGATCTTGATCAGTCACTCTGCACATCCAAACTGTGCGACCCCACGACCAAGGATAACAAAACATCCCAGACTGATTATCTATCCAAAACGGAAATCCCCACACAAGGAATGCAACAAATCAAGATGGTGGTTCACCACCAACTTCTCAGGCATTTAGGAATAGGCAATAAATGCTCACTAAGCCAGATACATTCACACAGCAAAAATAAATTGATTTGATAAATAAGTATGCCTTCTGTCTTGCAGTAGTTAATCATGGCCTGATCATGGTACGAGTCAATTAAATAACAGTCTGCCTACTATGCATTCTCATGTGGATTTCTCGACACACTTTCTCAATATAAATGAACAGTTAGTTATTTTATCTCAAAAATATCACCCAAATGATAACCTAGAAATAAAAGTAGAGAAAATGAAATGCAATTAACCTAGTTAACTTACATTATAGAAATCAAAACCCAAAATCCCCCAGGTATGTAAGACATGTTTTGCTATCTAATGGGATTTCCCCACCCCCACATCTATTGGGAAGTGTCGTAGAAGAGAGGGATCTAGAAGAGGTGCACAGTTCGCTGAAAGTGGCATCACATGTAGATTATAAGGTCATGAGGTCATAAGGAATAGTAGAATTGGGCCATTCAGCCCATCAAGTCTACTCCGCTATTTAATCATGGCTGATCTATCTCGCCTTTCTAACCCCATGTTCCTGCCTTCTCCCCATAACCTCTGACACCTGTACTAATCAAGAATCTATCCATCTCTGGCTGAAAAATATCCACTGACTCGGCCTCCGCAACCTTCTGTGGCAAAGGATTCCACAGATTCACCACCCTCTGATTCACCCACTCTTAATCCTATATCCTTCCTCCTATTCTCCTTCTGCAGCTTAAACAGCAAAACTATTATTTTAATATAAATTTCAATCACTGGTTAGGTCAGGAGCATGACATTTTTGTTGCCAGGCAGTTCAACCTTTGCAGAAAGATTTCTTTCCCAGTATCAGGAAAATCTCAAAGTATGCTTCAATTTATTTCAACGGTTACTGGTGAGTTAAATTAAGAATTGTTGACATGCCCAGACCCAAAACTATTCATCTCAAAGACCTGGGATTGTTAACAAAGATTATTATTGAGAGATACAAGATATTTGGAAAATTTATCAAATTATGAATGTTAACAGAACCATGTATCTTACAAACAATAAGGATTAACATTTTTCTAGTCTATTTGTATGTCTCCATTCAATTTTTTTAAATGGATGATTAAAGTTACATGGCTAATAGCTGTTTAAAATCTGATATCCAACATCCTACCTGAAATGCAGAAGGCAAATCATTCTCAAAAATCCTTTGAATGCACATCATTTCAGAATTTTAGATCTGACTGCCACAGATATTTCTTTAACTTCCATTTCAAACAAGATAGATGCAAGTTCAAGCTATTGGTTAAAAAGGAATTCTACAGATCAATTTCCAAATCTTTTTAAAACAGCCTGATATGATCAACAGCAGATTTTAATCATACACATTACATGATATACTACAAATTGGACAAGGACCTTTTATAAAACAGAAAATATTTGTATGGTGCATCATTTGCTATTAAAGGCAAGAGAGAAATTAACTCCAAATCTCTGTGTTGCAGGTGGAAGACCACCAATGAGGCACAATTGTTTAGAAAAATAAGGAGACTTGCTAAGTAACTTTGGATCAGTAACCTTAACATCAGTGGTGCACAAATTATTAGTAAAAATTGAAGACCAGTTAGGGGGACAGATAGCACATTCTGTGGCAGCAATTGAGACTCCAGGATGGTATGTTGCTTCCCTGGTGCCATGATGGACAACATTCTCATGGGGGAGTGTGAGCAGCCAAAAGTCGTTGTACATGTTGTGCTTGTTGACATAAATAACATGGGTAGGAAAGGGGATGAGGTCCTGCAAAGTGAATATAGGGAGCTAGACAAAAGATTGAAAAGCAAGATAAGGCTAATGATGCAAGGGGAGAGGTTCAGATTTTTGGACTATTGGAATCTCTCCGAGGGCAGAGGGGAATTATCCCAGCAGGCAGGTTTGTCAGTGCTACTCGGATGAGTTTAAACTAGATTGGCATGGGTGCGGGATCCAATGCAGAACTGAGGATGGTTAGAGGCTGGAAGTTGGTAGGGATGGTGATGAAAGGATGTTCAGTGGCCAGGATAGATAAAGAGCATGGCAGTGAATGTGGAAGGATTGTTGGATTGAATGCCATTTATTTTAATGTGAGGGGCACGATGGGTTAAGCAGATGAAATCCGGGCGTGGATAAATACGTGCGACAAGGATGTTGCAGCTGAGGAGAGGGTGTTATTTTATTGATTAAGGAAAATATCAAGGTAGTAGTCCGAGATTACATTACTGATGGTTCATCTAGTGGGGCTATATGGGTGGAGTTGAAAAATAAAAAGCGGATGTTCACCTTTTTGAGAGTGTACAATGGGCCTCCAAATAGTCAAAAGGAATTAGAAGTACAATACTCCAAGGAGATTGCAGACAGCTGCAAGACTAATGGGGTTATCATAGCAGGGGATGTTAACGTTTTTTAAACTTTCCCAATAGAGTGGTACTGTCAAGCGCCATAGGTTGAGATGGGGTGGAATTTGTCAAATGTTTTCAGGATAGTTTCCTCACGCAATATGTAGACGGCCCTACAAGGGAGAGTTCATAAGTCATTGGAGCAGAATTAGGCCATTCAGCCTATCAAGTCTACTCCACCTTTCAATCATAGCTAGTCTATCTTTCACCCCAATTCTCCTGCTTTTCCCCATAACCTTTAACACCCTTACTAATCAAGAACCTGTCAATCTCAGCTATAAAAATACACAAAGACTTGGCCTCCACAGCCTTCTGTGGCAATGAGTGCCACAGATTCACCACCCTCTGGCTAAAGAAATTCCTCATCATCTCTTTTCTAAAGGTATGTCATTTTATTCTGAAGCTGTGCCCTCTGGTCCTAGGCTCTCTCACTCGTGGAAATATCCTGACCACGTCCACTCTATCTAGGCCTTTCATTGGCTGCAACCTTCCATCCATTGATGAAATGTACACTGCAAGGGCCAGGAAGCGAGCGGGTAAGATCATCTCTGACCCCTCTCACCCTGGTCACAAACTCATTGAATCACTTCCCTCTGGGAGGTGACTCCAGACTGTCAAAGCTACCACAGCCAGACATAAAAACAGATTTTTTTCCACGAGTAGTAGCTCTACTCAATAACCAAAAATCTGTAGCCTCCTTTTGCTCTGGTATTTTATTTAATTCACATGTTTAATCAATAATGTTTTATTATTAATGTTTAATGTTTTATGTGTCATTCCCAACTGTCACTGTATGTCGTTGTCACTTGCGGGCGGAACACCAAAGCAAATTCTTTGTATGTGAATACTTGGCCAATAAACTAATTCATTCATAAACTAATTCATTCATTCAAGTTTCAATGAGATCCCCCACATCTTTCTAAACTCCAACGAGTATAGGCCCAGAGTCGTCAAACATGGATGATATGTTAATGAGAACAAAGCTTGATCTACTCTTAGGAAATTGGGAAGGGCAAATGACTGAAGTGTCTGTGGGCTTGCCTTTAGGGACCAGCAACCGCAGTTATTTTGGCTTTAAAATAATTATAGATAAAGACAGGGCTTCCCACAAGTTAAAATTCGGAATTGGTGCAATTTGATAGTATCAGACAGAAATTTGCTAAAGTTGACCTTAGTATGTTATGTGTGGGCAAAGGGATGTCCAGAAAGCGGGATGCTTTTAAAATTGTGATTACGAGAGTTTGGGGCATAAATGTTCCTGTTAGAGCAAGGGCAATGCAGGTGGCAGTAAGGAATCCTGGATGATGGGAGAAATTGAGGCTCTGGTCAGGAAATAGAAGACATGCACCATGTATAGGTAGCTATGATCAATTGTATCCCTGGAGGAGTTTCAGGAATGGAGTATACTTATGAAGGAAATAAGGAGGGCAAAAAAGGAACTGGAAATAGCTCTGGCAACTAATTAAAGAAAATCCAAAGAGATTTTATGTACATTAAGGGATTGACGGTAACTGGAGAGAGAAACAAAATCAGTCATCTATGTGGAGCTGCAGGAGTTGGGCAAGGTCCTCAATGAGTATTTCTCCACCAAAGACTAAGGAACTTAGGACAGTTAGTGGGGAAGTCTCGAGTACTTTTGCATTCAGTTGGGGAGGTGGAATGGAATGGAATACTTTATTGTCACGTGACTAGGCACAGTGAAATTCTTTGCTTGAATACACAATGTATACAAATCCCAATTGTCCTTTGTTCTCTCCCCACCTCCCTCATCGCGATCCCCCCACATGGGTCCTCCATTATTCTCCCCCCATCTCCCTCACGGACATCATAAGGTGTATGAGGGTAGATAAAACCAAAGATACTATCTTTGGATAAAACTCCCGGACCTGATCAGATATATCCAAGGACTCCATGGGCAGCTCAAGAAGAAATTGCAGGAGTCCTGGTTAAGTTGTATGAATCATTAATAGATATAGGTGAGGTGCCCACAAATTTGAGGGCGACTAATGTTGTACCTTCATTTAAGGGCTGGAAGGAAAAGCTTGTGAACTATTGAGCAATAAGCCTGCTGTCCACGATAGGCAAGTAACAGGAGAGTATTCCGAAGGATAAGAGTTATTTGTATTTGCATGGACAAAGGCTGATTTAAGATAGTCAAATGGTTTTGTACGTGAGAGATCGTATCTTACGAATCTGATAGCTTTTAAGTAACCAATAAGGCTGATGAGAGTAAAGCCATAGATGTTGTTTGTATGGACTTCAGCAAGGCATTTGATAAGGTTCCTCATTGTAGGTAGGCTGCTGTGGAAGGTTACGTCACATGAGATCCAGGGAGAGCTAGCCAATTGGATACAAAATTGGCTTTAGACTGTAGACATAAGCACAGAAACAAGCCCACAGAGTTCACACCAACCAGCAATAACCCTATACACTAACCTGCACACTAGTCTTCTTTCATGTGGCGTGCACAGCCTAAAGTTGTTGGACAACTTGTTCTATTTGCTCTTCCGTTTGTGCACGTCGAGTTGATTGCATTCGTCGAAACAGGGCGGACCACGTGAAGGTTGCAATCTTCCACCCCCACACTAGTCAATTCACAAGTTTATCGAAGCCAATTAACCTACAAAACTGTACGCCTTCGTAGCGTGAGAGGAATCCAGAGCACCTGGAGAAAACTCAATCACAGGGAAAACGTACAAACTCTGTATAGGCAGCACCCGTAGTCAGGATTAAACCCTGGTCTCTGGCGCTGTAAGGCAGCAACTCAACTGCTGCACCACTGTGCTGCTTCTTTAGGGGAAGCAAAGGGAGATGGTGGCAGGTAATTTTTTGGATTGGAGACCTGTGATTAGTGGTGTACCTCAGGGATCGGTGCTGGGCCCATGACCTTTTGTGGTTTATATCATCGATTTAGTTGAATGTTCAAGGAACGATGAGTAAGTTTGCAGGAGACACTGAAGTGGGTGGGTCATAGATAGGGACGATGGTTGTCAATATTTACAGCAGGAGCATGATCAGTTGGATAAGTGGTCTGAGGAATGGTTAATGGAATTTAGAGGACTTAACTGTGAGGTATTGCATTTTGGGAAGTCGAAACAGGGCAGAACCTCCACAGTGAATGGCAGGGCCCTGATGAGTGTTATAGAGCAGAGGGATCAAGGAATGCAGTTTGTTCCCTGCAAGTAGTGCCACAGGTAGATTGGGTGATCATGGCGGTTTTTGGTACACTGGCCTACATCAGTCAGGGTATAGAGTATAAAAGTTGGAATGTTATGTTACGTTATACAAGACTTTGGTAATGTTGTATAAGAATTTGGAGTAATATGGCCAGTTTTGGTCACCTTGTTATAGGAAGCATCTTGTTAAGGTGGAAACAGTGCAAAGAAGATTTATGAGGATATTGCCCTGGGGACTGAACGATTGGGAAACGTTGGACAGGCTAAGAATTTATTCCTTACTGGAAGGCACGGTGGCACAGCGGGAGAGTTGCTGCCTTAAACACTTGAGACCCAGATTCGAACCCGACTGCAGGTGCTGTCTGTACAGAGTTTGGGCATTCTCCCCGTGACCGCGTGGATTTTCTCCGAGACCTTCAGTTTCCTCCCACACTCCAAAGGTTTGTTGGGTAATTGGCTGGGTATAAATGTAAATCGACCCTAGTATGTGTAGGATGGTATTAATGTGCGGGGATCACTGGTCAGTATGGAAATAGTGGGCCTGTTTCCGTGCTTTATCTCTAAACTAAATTATTGCACAGAAAGCTGAGGAGTGATCTTATAGAGGTGCATAAAATCATGAGAATATGGGTGAATGAACATTTACCCAGAGTAGGGGAATCAAGAACCTGAAGACATAGGTTTAAGGTCAGAGGGGAATGATTTAATAGGACCCTGTAGGGCAAATTTTGCAGTGAGTGGTGGGTATATGGAACGAGCTGCCAGAGGAGGCAGGTATAATAACAATCTTTAAATGACATTTGGGCAGGTACATGCATTGGAAAGGTTTAGACAAATATGGGCCAAATATAGGCAGTTTGGAACCTACATAGATGGGTTATCTTGGTCAGCATGGGCGTTGAGCTAAAAGGCCCGTTTCCATGCTGTACGACTGTAAATCATATCTCAAGGGGCACAGGTTAATTAAGGCCAATCAGTTAGCATGGATTTATTATGGAAAGATCATATCCCACTAATTAGCTTGGTTCTCTTTAATATTTCATATGGAAGATCCTTCACCAGAACACTTATCAATTGTGAAAGAGCTAGGGCCCAACATGAATCATTGCAGCACCCCATGATCACAATCTACCAAACCTTAAGTGACATATTTATCCAACTGATTTCAGGAGTTCTGACCCAAAACATCACCTATCCATGTTCTCCAGAGATGCTGCCTCACCTGCTCAGTTACTCCAGCACTTTGTGTCTTTTTCTGATTTCTGCTTGCTAACCAATCCTTGATTTATATCAATATGGAAGTCTGAATCCACATCAACTGGTTGTTGTATACCCTGAACCTTGTCACCTCTGCTTTAATTAAGATTCTAGTAGTTTCCTTACAACTGGCTGAAGGCTAACTGGACTACAATTTAATGCTGTATCTCGGCATACAGAGGGGAAGCCATTATGCAATTGTTCCAGGGTATATGGAATTTTGAATAAGGACAAATGCTGAACTTGCTTCTTTCAAAGCCCCAGAAATCAGCTCATCGTGCTCTGGGGATTGATTGACTTTTATCCACTAAGTTTAACAATAAAGTATATTTCTTTATTAATTGATTCTAGGTCTGCAGCCCTCTACTTGTACTGCAAGGTTTTCTGTGTCTTTTTCAGTTTCTTGTTAGCCTCATCCCTAACTTTTCTTTTCCTTACGAATCCCTTAGGGCATCCTTTACTAAATTCTGAGATAATCATAACCCTCAGCAGGGCTCGAAATTAGCAGTTGCCCGGGTGCCATTGACCACCCAAAGTGCCGCCGGGCAACCTAAACGCCGAGTCATTTTGCCAGGCTTGGCACGCAGATACTGGTTTGTAGCGAAGATAGACATAAAAAAACTGGAGTAACTCCGCGGGTCAGGCAGCATCTCTGGAGACGGCTGTATTGCGGGGCAAAGATACTAGGTGCGCGGTGACGAAGGGTTGGAGCGAATGACGGACACCGCACAGCGGCCGCGATAGCAGCTCCACCTTCTCCACCTCCCGCACCCTGCCCGCCCTGATAGCGGCCGCTGCTTGCAAATCCACTAACGGCGCTTTCAAAACAAACCCTCCTGCACGCCGAGGCCGGGAGGAGGGAGGGAGGGGGAGGCCTCCTTTCGCCGTCTGAAGCAGCTGCACCAAAGATCCGATAGTTCTAGGATCTTTGAGCTGCACTGCTCGGCCCCGCACCTTGCTGTTGGCTAGAGGAGGGGAGGCGGTGGCGAGGATATCCCAACCGCCTCCCCCTTTGGCGGCGGCACTTGGCGATGGACAGGGTCGGCCAAGGCAGCGGGGCGATGTTGTCTGAGGGGCGCTGACACCCCTCTCCCTCCCTCTCCCTCCCTCTCCCTCCCCCCATCCTCGGACCCCTCCTCTCCATCCCGCACTGATCCCCATTCCCACCTCGATTGAGTCCTCACTGACATCCGCTGTGCTCCTCTCCCCATCTACCCCCCACCCCCCAATCTATTCATCCTGCGCTGATCACCCTATCCACCTCGCATTGATTCTCCTGCTACACCCCCCATCCATCCTACATCCCCCAATTCATCCTGTACTTACCCCCCTTCCCATCCATCCTGCACTTCTCCTCCATCCATCCTGTACTGATCCCCCATCCACCCTGTACTAATCCACGCATTCATCCCGTACTGACCTACCCTCCATTTACCCTGCACCATCCCCTCATTCATCCTGCACAGACCCTCCGATCCACACTGTACTGACCCCCCTACCCATTCATTCTACGCTGATCAGGGAATGATGGAAACAGCGTTCATCAATAATATTTTTTAAATCTGGTGCGTATGTTCATTGCTGTTCACAACACGTACATCTAATCTGAATGTCCGGTACTGTGGCGTTTTGACACCTTTAAACATATTACCAAAAGAACATTTGCTGCAGTTATGTCCTTTGGCATCTCTTGTCAGTTAGTGTAATGTTTAACCTGTCAGATGGGGATAGTCTGTTTTAACCGCTATTATCATAAAATGCCTATAGAAATTTCCTTGCAACCTGTATATTTTGTTTTGGATAAATTATGTAGAAAGAGAGTGTTTCTGTACCAAAAAGTTAAGTGAGAGCCCTGCTCAGCCTTAAACACCTTTGACAGAATTTCTAGCAGCTGCAATATTTACTTTCAAACTTGTGTAAAATGGAAGCTTTCAGTATAATCTAATCTTGTTCTAATAATCTGAAGTGTAGATGCTGCTTATCTAAAATATATAAACAAAAAATGTTATTACTACATAATCATCATTCACTACAATCACCCACTACAATGTGTCTATTGCTGCAGTAGATCAATGGAAGATGCGATCTCGCTGGCTCTCCACTCTTGTACTGAATGTGCAATAAAAATACACACATCAGGCTGTTATTCATAGTTTACTGCTCGGGATTCATCTCCAAAGTTGATGTCAAACTTAGGGAACTGGTCTCAGCTCATTTCTGTGTAACTGAACCCTCAATTTTATCATCGGCAGACCACAGTCAGTACGAATTGGTAACACTTCCTCCTCCATAACCATCAGTACTCAAGGCTGTGCGCTCAGTCCCCTGCAGACAAAAACACCGTTGTTGGACGAATAATGGGCTGTGATTATAAGCATTATCATGAGTATAAGAACGAGATTCAAAATCTGACTGATTGGCAACAGAACACTTTTGCTTTTAGCATCAGCAAGACCAAGGAGCCGATTGTTGACTTTGGTTGGGGAAAGCCATTACCCAAGTGAACTAATGAACTCCAGCAGTGGATCACCAGCACCGCTTTTTCCGATTCTGTATGCGTTTGACGGACAAAGGCCTTCTGAAATATTCACGTTCTGACAGGATTCACAGCCTGGTAAGGCTATCCAACTACCAAAGATCAGTTTTGCAAGCTCCCAAACTAAAGCCCTACAGACATAGAAGTCCTCATCATTCAGGATTGAACCGGCTTGAAATCTCAAGTTTACAACTGCAAATTACAAGTTTGTTTTTGAGTATATGTCTGTAGGCTGAATAGGTGTCATTGCTGGTAGGAAACTCACTCCTACCACTGAATGGCCACCGGAGTTTTTTTTGCTATCAATAATTAGGTATGTTACAAAACTTTGGCGCCTTTGACGGGGGGGGGGGGGGGGGGGTTTAAAATGCGGTTTCCCCTGCCTTCCGGAATTATATTTTCTCGGGGTGCTAGCTTTTTCTGAAGATTTGTTCCGACTGCGAACGAAAATGTGATTTTTTTTTTTTTTTAAATCACCTGACTATTTCAGCGCTGGAGTAAAATAGAAATTAGCTTCTAATGCCGTGAAGCCGACAACGGGGACAGGTAAAGGAAAGCTGTTTATTTTTACATATAAACTTGCTTGTTAAGATTACCTTAATCAACATTTCATGTTGCGAATCGGTGATTTATTCCCCATATGAACCGGCAGTATTTTTCCTGCCGATATGGGGTTTAAATTCACCGCAACGTTCCAATCCATCGCGTTCCAGAAAATCCCACTCGCAAGCCGATTTAAATGGCCATTAATTTACGGGAATTAAACACTAAATTCCTTCAATTTGGCCTATAAATTCATAACAATGAGATTTAAAAATCATGTTATATTGTGAATTCTTGTGTGAATGTTATTTGGACACCCAGGCTTTAAAAAAAAGTTAATATTTTCTTAAGAAATGGATAGATGTTTAGATCGAGCAATTGAATTTTGTAATTAGCTACAATTGGGTAACTAGCTAATTATATGCTTTAATTTCAGGTCATCCAAGTAAGATTGTTTCATATTTGTTTCAGAATGCTTCAATCTATAATAAATGAAAATTTCTTTCAGTTCTCTTAATTTTTAAGAAAGTTATGGACTTTTGACTGTCCTCACTCACAACTTTTGTGTTAAGTCAATGGAAAAGCAATAGGGAACTAGATGCTAATTTCCGAGTATGAAAATGGCCATAACTGTTTTAATACTGATGATATGAAAGTGAATTAGGTGTCAAATTAAACTTCTTTTTATGCTTTATCTGATGGGTTAAATTGCAGACTTGATTTTTAAAATCTCAAAATGTTGTAACATTGCTATAATAATTGGAACTTAAAGAGCTTTTTATATTATACATTATATACTATATTATTCGATACAGTTCTCAACAGCTGGAAAGCAAATACTAAACTTGTTAGACTGGTCAAACCAATATCTGCAAATAGAGGATTTAAAACCAAACTAGCATTATTATGGTGAAAAAAGGCACAAAGTGCTGGAGTCACTCAGCGGGTCAGGCAGCATCTCTGGAGAGCAGCGGTAGAGAGTCATAGACTTATAGCATGGAAACAAGCCCTTCAGCCCAACTTGCCCATGCCGACCAACATGCCCCATCTACACCAGTCCCACCTGCCTGTTTTGGGCCCATATCCCTCTAAACTTACCCTATCCATGTACCTTTCTAAATGTTTCTTAAATTATAGTACCTGCCTCAACTACCTCCTCCGACAGCTTGTTGCATACATTCACAACCATTTATATAAAAAGGTTACCCCTCAGGTTCCCATTAAATCTTCGCCCCCTCATCTTAAACCTATGTTCCCTGGTTCTCGATTCCCCCACTCTGGACAAGAGACTGCATTTACCCGATCTATTCCTCTCACAATTCTGTACAGTTCTAAGATCACCCCTCATCCTCCTGCACGCTAAGGAATAAAGGCCGAGCCTACCCAATCTTTCCCTATAGCCCAGTCCATCGAGTCCTGGCAACATCCTGGTGAATCTTCTCCAGTCAACACTGTGGCACCACAGTAGATTTGTTGCTTTACAGTACCAGAGACATTGGGTTCGGTCCTAACTTCGGGTGTTGTCTTTTTTTTTTTAATATTTTTATTAGAAGCAATGCATATTGCCAACAATATACAGTTCTTCAAGTACACATTTAACTTGTTTCAAAAATTATACAAATATTACGAAGTGATTTATGTATGCTTCTGGTTTTTTTTGGAAAGCAACGAAGTAAAAGAATAGATCTATAATCAATAGAGATAGTGATTAAATAATAATGATTAGGATTATATAAGAAAAAAAAAGAAAACAATTATTATATAATTTAAAAAATGAAGTATACATCTTAACAATGAATGGAACAATTTCACATAACAATATCTATAGAGACGTGTATACAAATCCCAGAATAGATCTTTTCATCTAATCCGACAACTGGGTACTTATTGAGTTACAATGCTAAGCTCAGCTACCCCTTTAAATAGTCAGTGAATGGAGACCATATTTGTTCAAAAAGTTCATATTTGCCCATTAGGACAAACCTAATTCTCTCCAAATGCAACGTCTCCGACATTTCCACTGTCCACATTTTAATTATGGGGGATAATGTTCCCTTCTAGAATTTTAATATTATTTTTTTTCCAATTATCAAATAGTAATCAAGAAAGTTTCTTTGACTTACTGTTAATATTAGGCTTGAATCGACTTCGGGTGTTGTCTGTACGGAGTTTGCACCTTCTCCCTGTGACCTGCGTGGGTTTTCCCCAGGAGCTCCAGCTTCCTCCGACACTCCAAAGATGTACAGCATTGTAGGTTAATGAGCTTGGTAAAATTGTAGATTGTTCCTACTGTGTGCGGGGATCCGTGGTCGGTGCGGACTCGGCGGACCAAAGGGCCTATAACGTGCTGCATCTCCAAACCAGACTAAAACTAAACTGAACCCTTTCAAGCTTGACAACATCTTTCCTAAAACATGGTGACCAAACCTGAACCTAATACTCAAAATGCGGCCTCACCAATGTCTTGTATAACTGTAACATGACCTCCCAACTTCTATACTCAATACTCTGACTGACGAAGACCAATGCGTCAAAAGCCTTCTTGACCAACTTATTGGTGACGCTACTTTCAAGGAACCTACGTTCTTGAAAAAATATCTGTGCTCCAAGATCCCTCTGCTCCACAACACTCCCCATAAACCTACCATTCAATGTGTACACTGCATATTAGACTTCGCAAAATTCAACACCTCACATTTCTCTGTATTAAATTCCATCAACCATTCGTCAGCCCACCTGCCCTACCAATCAAAATCCGGCTGTAATCTTTGACCATCTTCACCATTCTACAATATCGCCCACTTTAGTATCATCTGCAAACTTGCTAATCATGCCATGAACATTCTCATCTAAATCATTCATATAGATGACAAGCAGCAATGGGCACAGCACCGAACCCTGAGGATCACCACTTTTCACAGGACTCCTGTCCGAAAACCATTCTTCTACCATTACCCTCTGCTTCCTTCCATGAAGCCAATGTTGTATCTGTCCAGCTATCTCTCCTTGGATCCCACACGACCTAATCTTCTATAACAGCCTACCATGCGGAACCTTCTCAAATGCCTTGCTGAAATCCATACATACAACGTCTACAGCTCTGCCCTCAACAAAATTTTTGGTCGCATCTTCAAGCAACTCAAACAAATTCATGAGACATGACATCCCACGTACATAACCATGCTAAATTTCATTAATCAACTCTTGTCCATCTAAATTCATGTATATCTTATCCCACAAAATACTCTACAGCAAGTGGCCGGATGAGAGAGGTGTAGTCCAGATAATCGTGGGAGTTAATGGGTTTATTGTAGCTGTTAATCGATAGTCTGTCCCCTGTGATGGAGACAGAAAGATCAAGGAAAGGAGCGAGGTGTCAGGGGTAGTCTGAATTTGAGGGCAGGATGATAGTTAGTGGTAGATCTAATTAAATCAATGAGTTGTGCAAGGGGGCAGTAGGCAGCCCCATTGCAGTCATCGATGTAGCAGAGAAAGAGTTTAGGGGATAGTGCCAGTGTACGTTTGGAACAAGGACGGTGCTGACATAACCAATAAAAAAGGCAGGCATAGCTGGGACCCATGCAAGTGCCCATGGCTACACCTTTAATTTAACGAAAGCAGCGGAATCAAAAGATAAGTGTTGAGGATGAGGACAAGTTTTGACAGGCAAAACAGTGTTAGCAGAGGAATATTAATTTGGTGGAGACTTTCCTGGTGGGGGATGGATGTGTAAAAGAATTCGACGTTGAAGGTAAAGATGAGGCAATGGGATCCTATAAATTGAAAGTTATCGAAGAGTTGAAGGGTGTGGGGTGTGACTTGGATGTAGTGATGTTGGATTGTATTGTTATGGTACCTCTCAGCTATTCAGGATGTTCAGAAATACTTTACACCACCAACATAATTGTTAAGTCCAATCTTTGCTGCTCTGTAGATAGTCCTGCAAACAGTGTGCACGATAAAAATTGCCACAAACACCACAATTGTACAAGAATAGAAAGTTGCCATGATCGTTTCAAACCTGTTCCGCCATTCAAATTAGATGTTGGCAATTCTGCACCTCAGTTCATTTTGCGCAGTGTAAAGAACATGCAAGATATCTTCATAATTTATCCCTGGAATCATTCTAGTTAATTTGTACTTTACTACTCTAAGCCCAGCAATCTGATCATGCCTAATTGAAAAATCAAACACTGCAGATGCTGGAAATCTGAAATCAAAACTGAAAACACCGGAAACATATCGAGTGGTGGCGCTATCAAGTGCAGCAGCCTCACCAGCAGTTGTCCATCCTTTCATATTTTTTGTTATTCGTAGTCCGTTTGTTTTTGGAGGTCTTTTAGTCATTTTTAAGTGGAGGGGGGAGGGGGAAACAGTCTTCTCAGTCACTTCCTGGTCGAGAATGCGTCTTTTCTCAGAGCCGCATCTTCACCGCCCCCTCGCGGCCTACCATCTGGATTGGCGCGGCCTATCCTGTCGGAGACCGGCCAGAGCTTCAACAGCACTGAATTACCATCGCGGAGCGGGCGATGCCTTACCGGAATCGCCCTGTTGGAGCTAAAAGAGGGCATGCCGACTTTCACACCGTGGAGCTGTGGTCTGCAGAGCTTCCAGCCGCGGGCGGCACGGACTTTTAACATTGCGGAAGCCTGGAATCTTTTGCCGAGGATCGCCAGCATTGAATCTCCGCCCAGCTTGGCCTGTGAGCCGCGGTCTCCAGCAGGAAGCGGCCAATTCGGAACTCCAGGCCGCTGAGTGTGTTCTTCCGTTCCGATGTCGGAGTTCCGTCATCCCGGCGAGAGGGCCTGAAACATCGGGTTGCCGTTGCGGCGACTGCGGAGGCCTCAATAGGCCCCGACCACGGGCGAACAAGAGGAAGATGACTGAACCTCCGTTGATTCCGCTGTGGGGGATGTTTATGTTAAATTCTATAGTGTTGTGTTTATTTTATTTGTGTGGCTGCATGGTAACTCAAATTTCATTGCACCAATTGGTGTATTTGACAATATATGTAACTTGAACACTGCAGGTCGGCCAGCATCTGAGATACAAAGAGCATCTTGGACAATGCAGCTCACTCCGTCCATGACACACTGGTCAACCCGTGGAGCACCTTCAGCAGCAGACTGGTTCCACCAAAATACAGCACAGAACACCACAGGAGATCCATTTACCCCATGATTATCAAACTGTACAACTCCTCCCCCTTAGGTTGTGGGGCAGACTGACTGACTGCCCTTCCCCTACCCCCTCCCCCCTACAATCTTTGCATATCCCCAATCCTGGACTTTCCACTCGTCAATTTAATTTCATGTTTAATGTATCTTGTGTTTTATGACTGTTGGCAGACCACTTTCCCTCCTGGGATAATTAAAGTTCTATCGTATCATATTGTATCGTATCATAACATTTCAGGTTGAGGACACTTTTGTCCGATGCTGCCTAAATTGTTCTGCATTTCCAGTACAGGCCATTCCTGGGTTACACAAGAATGTGTAATTTCTGGGAACTGTTCAAGAGGTGATGCCTCCATCAGAAACAATTATTTTCTATAGTCACCCAACATCTTATCACTACATAACACTTGCTATTATTCTTTAATTTCATTGATCATTCAATGACTCTGCCTTCAACTGAACTTCCAATTTTTCCAACTTTTGTAATTACTCATTTCTACTAATGAAACCAGACAGCTTTGAGAAAAGACTTTTCACCTCTGATAATATCAAACATGATTAACCCTTTTCTTCATGAGGCTATTAACAACTGGTATACATGAACATTTAGTTTATGAAAGGCAATGTTGACAAAAGACTTAAGCAAAAATGTGCCAACTAACTCCTTAAAAGTGAACTTTAATGGGAGCCTTCAATAGATAGTAAAGTTACTTCATAGGCATGGGGAATAGCAGATGCTGGTTTGCAAAAAAAGACAGAAAGCACCTGTGTTCTATCTACAGCAGAGACCCCGAGTTCCTGATTGCCTGCCACTCTGACCTTTCTATCTTTGTCTTCTTCACTGTTACAAGGCCAATACCAGCTGAAGAAACAACACCTCGTCTTCTGTCTGGTCATGTTACATCTTTCCGGAGTAAAATCTAACTCTCTAAATTTAGGTAACTAATTCTTTCTTTCTACCTGTAACACAATGGGCAATTTTTGTTCGACACCATTTTGGGTCAGTTTTTCTTCATCTTCAGGTTCGCCAACTACATCACCATTATTGGACGAATTATAGATGAGGATGAGCAGAGCATAGGAGGGCAATCAACCGACTGATCAAATGGTGCCAGAACTACAAACAACCTTACTCTCAATGTCAGCAAGACCAAGGAACCAATTGTGAACCGAGGAAGAGGATCCACAAAGGTGAGATGGTGGTGGAGTGAGTCAAAACCTTCAAATTTCTGGGCATGCATATCTCTGAAGATCTGTCCTGGACCCAGAATATTGATGCAATAATAAAGAAAAACCATCAACTCTACTTCCTTAGAAGATTGAAGAGAATATGTATGTCAACAAATACTCTCGAACCTGCAGTTATACGGGAGAGAGCATATTGACCAATTGCATCATGGCCTGGTTCAGCACCCAGGAAATGAGATGATTGCCAAAAATTGGGAACATTGCCATCAAGGGATCTTCAAAGTGGCTGCCTCAAATAGGCAGCCAGCAGCATCAGAGACCCACACCACCTTGGTCATGCTCTCACTTCACTCCTAAATGACGGTACAGAAGCCTGAAAACTGTAATGTCCAGATTCAGGAGCAGCTTCTTCCCTACAACCATCAGGCTCTTAAGCACTACGACCTCCAAATAGGCTCCGAACTATCTAGATTCAGGGACATTATTTTTAATTTTGCACTATTATCATTTATTTATCTGTTTTTTATATGTATGTACTGAACTTTTTTTGTGTAGGAAGGGACTGCAGATGCTGATTTAAACTGAAGATAGACAAAATACTGGAGTAACTCAGCAGGACAGGCAGTATCTCCACAGAGAAGGAATGGGTGACATTTTGGGTGGAAACCCTTCTTTTTTTTTTTGAATATATTTTTATTAGAGGCCATACGTATAACAAATAATATAGCATTTTTTCCCAAATATAGTTGATACATCTTTCCAAAATTATATAAATGTTAACAAAATATATATATTAGTCTCACTTTTTTTTATAGAGTGAAAAAAGTATAAAGAAAGAATAGTGAATAATTATAAGAGTATGATTATAGTTGATTAATATAAAGAAGAGAGAGAAGAAAAAATTTAAAAAAATAAAAATAAAATAAAATAAACAAAAACAAAAAACAAAAAAATAAAAAATAAAAATACTTGTGGAAAAGAAAACGGTATACAACTTGTCAATGAGTGGAACAATTTCTAATTATAATATATGGAGACAAGTATATAAATCTGATCTTAAACATTTTTGTTTGATCTTTCCACCGGGTAATTGAGTTTCAATGCTGAGCCCAGCTACCCCTTCATATAATCAGTGAATGGAGACCATATTTGTTCAAAAATCTCAGGTTTATCCATTAGGATAAATCTAATTCTCTCCAATTGTAATGTCTCCATCATTTCCACTGTCCACATTTTAATTGTCGGGGATAATGGTCCCTTCCAAAATTGTAATATTAATTTTTTTCCAATTATTAAACAGTAATCCAGAAAATTTCGTTGATTTACTGTTAAAATTTGAGTTGAATCTAAAACCCCAAATATAATTAATTTTGAGTCAGGGCTTAATGTGATCTTTAAAACTGTGGAAATAATTTTAAAAATCTCAGTCCAATAACTTTTAAGTTTTGTACATATTACAAAACTATAATTTAAATCGGCTTCTATGTGCTGACATTTATCACATAATGGTGATATAGTAGGGAAAATTCTATTTAATTTCTTTTTTGAGTAGTGTAATCTATGTATTACTTTGAATTGTATCAAGGTATGTCTGGCATTTAACGAACAGCGATGAATTCGTTGTAAGCTTTCTTCCCAAAAATCTTCTGTTATAGGTAAACCAATTTCATTTTCCCATTTTTGTCGGAATAGTTCCGTTTTTGGCAATTCCCTGTCCAAAAAAATATTATATATATATGCTATTAATTTTTGTTGTTGGATGCTTGTTAAGTACTTCATCCAGTAAACCTGGATCTCTATTTCTGTAATTTAGCGTATTTAATTTGACATAATCTCTAATTTGTAAGTATCTAAATAGATTATTTGCTTGCAGTCCATAAATCTCTTTCAACTCCTGGAATGAGAGGAATTTCCCATTCCTGTAAAGATGTTCTATCCTTATTATTCGTAAGTTTTTCCAATGTCTAAACCCCACATCCAATGTCGAAGGTTTGAACATAGGATTATTCATAATTGGTAAACAAAGTGGTATAGTCTCTAAATGTAAAGTCTTAATGATTTGTTTCCAGGTACGTATATTATTTAAAATTATAGGGTTTGCCTTATATAATTTTTTTTGTACCACCCCAGGGGCAAGGAGTATTGTGCTTATGTCGAAAGGGAAACAATCTTCCTTTTCTATTCTTAACCAAGCTGGGTCTTGTTCCATCTGTATCAACCAATAATTAAAGTTCTTAATCTGAACCGCCCAAAAATAATATAAAAAATTAGGTAAAGCTAATCCACCATTTATCTTAGATTTACATAAGTGTATTTTACTTATTCTATGATTTTTGTAATCCCAAATGAAGCTATTAACTATAGAATCAATTAAAAAAAAAAAATTTAGGAAGATATAACAGAATGGCTTGAAATAAATATAGTAATTGAGGCAGAAAAATCATTTTAATGGCATTTATTCTACCGATCATTGATATCGGTAATGTTTTCCAATATAAAATATTTGTTTTTAATTTATTTAATAATTGAGGAAAATTAGATTTAAATAAAGAATTATAAGATTTTGATACATTAATTCCAAGATATTTAATTTGATTATTAGCTATTTTAAATGGAAATTTTTGTAATTTATTCAATTTAATTCCTGTTATAGGCATAATTTCACTTTTGTTCCAGTTAATTCTATATCCTGAGAACTCACTAAATTCATTTATCACTTCAAGTACTTTAGGGATGCTAACCTCTGGTTTTGTTATATACAATAAAACATAATCTGCATATAAAGATATTTTATTAATTGTAGTTTTAGTATTATATCCAGGAAACCCTTCTTTTGACTGAAAGTTACGGGAAAGGGAAACGAGACATTTAGACGATGATGTAGAGATATAGAATAAATGAATGAAAGATATTCAAAAAAGTAACAATGATAATGAAAACAGGCTATTGTTAGCTGTTTCTATGTTGTAAACTGCCCAAGCAAAATATGAGATGCTGTTCCTCCAATTTGCATTTAGCCTCACTCTGATAATGGAGGAGGCCTAGGACAGAAAGGTCAGTGTGGGAATGGGAAGGTAAATTAAAGTGTTTAGCAACCGGGAGATCAGGTTGGTCGAGGTTGACGGAGCAAAGGCATTCAGCGAAACGATCGCCCAGTCTACGTTTGGTCTCGCCGATGTATAAGAAACCACATCTTGAACAATGGACTCGCCGATGTACAATTGTTTATTATGGATTTTACAGAGTATTATGTTTACAAATCTGTTGTACTGTTGCAAGTAAGTAGTTTGTTGTTCTGTTTCGGAACATATGACAATAAAACACTCTTGACTTTCAGTATATTCTGGCATGCAGAGCTTGTCCCACAGCCTTGCAACATGCATCACCCAGACAAAGAAGCATAATGCTTCCCAATGCTATTTTAACCTATTTGATCTCAGAAATATTCCTTTTACTCTACCCATCTCTTCCCCCCCCCCCCCCCCCCCCCAACTTATCCATTTCTGAAAACTAACCAATTTCTCTTTTGCATAAGAAAGAACTGCAAATGCTGGTTAAAATCGAAGGTAGATACAAAATGCTAAGTAATTCAGCGGGACAGGCTGCATCTCTGGAGAGAAGGAATGGGCGACGTTAAAGGTCAGAAGAAGGGTCTTGACCCAAAACAATGCCCATTCCTTCTCTCCAGAGATGCTACCCGGCCCGCTGAGTTACTCCATCATTTTGTCTACATTCTCTCTTTTGCAGTTCTAATCAAGGCTTTTGGACCTAAATGTTATAGGTTTATCTAGCCCAGGGGTGTCAAACTCATTTTAGGTCACGGGGCAGATGGTAGTTTGACACCCCTGACCTAGCCATTTCGGCTAGACCTCGAGTGTTTCTAGCAATTTCTGTTAATATTATGAAAAATTGTTTAACTTAAATTCTTCATGAATTGGCTTCACACAATGTATCAATAGCTAAAGTGCTTCTACTTGGCCACAGACGTTTTTGATCAAAATGTGGCCAATCGCAACCAACTCATCCACCTTGACTAGCAGTGGAATTCCTCCATAACATAACATAAAGGATCAGAGTCTTGCAGAGTTTACAAAACATAACATAAAGGATCAGAGTCTTGCATGTCAACAATTAAGAATAGGCTAAGTACTTACACACCAACTTCCCAAACTCCATCCTTTAAAGTAAACCTTTTACACCATTGCCTACTTCCTCTCTCCTCAGCCATAAAATCAGTACTTTTTAAATCAAGAAGTACATCATTCTCATATATAAAGCAAATAATTAGCCTTGCATAAATTGACATATAAGACACCAACTTCCTATTTTTCCCCAATTCCAATCATACAAAAAGTGCTAGAATGACTCAGTGGGTCAGGCAGCATCTCTGGAAGACGTGGATAAGCACCATTTCAGGTCAGGATCATTCTTCAGACGGAAAAATCTGGCTTTAATTGTTAGAAAAAGGAAACTAGAGCCTCAATTTCCTAAGATATAAAACTGGGCAAAAGAGCAAAATTTAAGAATGGCTATCTTTGAACCAAGGCTTCATGTAATTTAATGGGCCTCTGTTAAAAGTGAATTTAATCGGAATCAAGGGTAAAATTCTTCACCGACTGCAACATATATAACTGCAAGAGGAAAATGTTTGCTGATCTGAAGCACAGCTGAACCAAAATACAGATAGTTTGCTATACATCATTTTTGTGCTCTTACGAAACATTGTGTTATAGAAAATAATGTTATAAAATCAATTGTGTCAAAGAGGGAAGGGGTTAGGGGCGAGAGTTTTCAACATTTAATAACAAGGTTATTATTTCCCCACAGGATTTTCAAAATGAAAATGTTTTCAATATTATAAATTTATTTTACTTTGGTTAACAGGATATTATTGCACCAGTATCAAAACAAGCAATTGCTTGTCAATTTCAATGACCACCAGCTGCTTGATGGGCCTGTCCCACTTTGGCGACATTTTAGGCGACTGCAGGAGACCACATGGTCGCCACATGTTCGCAGGGTCGTTGCCAGGGAGGTTCTCGTAGGTTGTAGCCGGTGCTGTCCGGTGAATTTCATTGGCTCATTGAGGGGAAAAAAGGTAAGCAGTAGTTTTCAGAACCAAGGATAACTGACCGGTAATGTTAAATGTCCGCCGAGCTTCACAGTTGTGTATCTCTGGCTTCTTAAAAGTTGTCTCTACTCATTCTCCCCCCCTTCTTTTAAAGGACTTACTGTACACTGTGCTTTAGCCGTCTTAATTACAGCGCCAACTTTCCTGTTCATCGAGGTGTGTGTCTTTATCACCTTGGCTGTGCACAGTGTGAATTTTTTTGACAACGCTCCCCCCGTTTGCCCTGTTCCCCGCCTGCATAACGGGCTGGTGAAGGAGTGTCTGTGCCTGTGTGTGACTGTGTGTTCCATTCTGATAGTCGCCATTACAGTTGCCGGTTTTTCAGGTGACTGCCGGCAATTTGACAGTTGCTGGCAGTCTGCTGATAAATTGTATAAGTGTAACAGGCCTATAAAGTAGCCATGCTCTTGAGACATTGATGTCTGATTACTGCAAGATAATTAGAAAACAGATTCTCCCCCCCCCCCCCCCCCCCACTATGCAGTTTAAATCCAAGTTGCTTTGTTCTATTTGTCACTTTCCAAAGTAAATTTCAAGTGGTTCTCTAGTTTCCAATCAAACTTGCGTCACACCCAATTTATGCCCATGTTCTCCAATTCATGACTTGCACTGTATTCAATTCATGCTATGGAAACACATGTTATAGCTAAACTATCTGTGCATACTGCAGCCACTGAACTGGTCAGCAGCTGGGAATTCTATGGCAAGATGTTCAGCTCTTGACATTGTAAATCCTTCTGTAAGGCGCAAGTCAAGTGTTTGTTGAAATATTTCTATTTTTAAATCAGAAATGTATACCTCCAACAGTCAAAAATCTTAACATATCAAAGACAAAACTTTAGTAATCAGAGTGTTAGTTCTTTAAAAAACAAACTTCTGATGCCTAAACAGAATAGGTCGAATCGCAGGAATTCAACTGTGCAAAGACACATACATTCAGGAATAATTCAGTTCAAACCAGGTAATCACAAAAGTAGAAATATATTATATACATACACACCTAGCAACAGGAAATCATGGCTGATTCATCCTCTCTAATATAGTTACATTAAGGCCAACAAAGCATCATAACCAGTTAAAGTCAGTAAATCAACCTGGAGAATGGGCCAAACTAGAGTTCTTCCTTGCCTATAAGAATTGGCTACTGGGTCTAAACATTTCAACATTTTGTCCCTTCAGTGTTGCTCATGCAAGTGGTTTTCATTCTAGCCTCCTAGTATATTACATTTTTTAAAGTTGATAACAGTTATGAAAAATTTAAGAATGGAAGATAGAAGACAAGTGTTTTTGCTTAGTTTCACCCGTCTGACATTCTCTCATTATTCTGCTCTGCTGTCTTGTAAAAGTCAAGTCAAACGTCAAAAGTCAAACAAACTTTATTGTCATTTAGAAATACATCGATATATGCAATTCCAAACGAAATTCCGTTGCATTTGGCTCCCCGTACAACACGATAATAAATAGAAGGATAAAATGGATAAAAGGATAAAATAGACAATGGTGGCAGCCCATTACATGGCATTCAGGAGTCTGATGGCTCGTGGGAAGAAGCTGGTGCAGAACCTTGATGTTCTGCTCCTTAGGCTACGATATCTTTTGCCCGAGGGCAGCAGAGTGAACAGTCCGTGATGGAGATGTATGGGATATTTTATAATACTGCTGGCCTTAGACACGCAACGTTTGGTCGCAATATCCCCGATGGAGGGGAGAGAAGTCCCGATGATTTTTTCAGCTGTCTGAAAATTTTTCATTTTTTCGCCTCCCTATTCAAAAAATAGAGAGGAGACTCCTTTCGCACTTAGTCACTTCCTTTACCAAATTTAATTCTCCTCAAAAAATCTCAATGAACAATCCTTTTATCATTTCCCATCTAACTCATTACAAAAAACTACTCACTGAATCATTCTACCGCATTGAACCAAAAATCATATGATCACAAGCAACATAACTCAATCTGCAAGCTTTAAAATATCTATAAATGCCAATATTTAAATAAAATCTTTATTCTTTATAAGGCTAAAACTACATAATTTGTACAATGTTAAGTCAGTATCAAGAAAATAATGAATCAGAGGAATTTAGAATGATCGCATCTTGTTCAGTCACAATAGCCCTTTTCCTTTTTACAAAATCAACTTCCTTTTGGTAACCTTTCTGAATTTCAGACAAAAGTCACATGCAGTTACGTGGACGATAGCAATATTTAGTCAAAAACTGTCCAATGAAAATAATAAAAAGAATTTTGAGTAATTATAAGAGAAATAAAATTAAAATAAAGCACCAACTATACAGCACTACTACTTCGGGAAGATTTACCAAAACCTATTACTCACTCATAAATGTAACCTTCCTTTATATTCTGCAGCCAAAAGTGGGGGGAAAAATCAACTTGCTTCCATCAATCCTAACAGTGCCGCGCGCGCTATAGTTCACCATAACTGAAAACAGGGTCAAATGGGAGGGAAAAAAGTAACGTTTAACATATCCTGTGTCAATCAGCAAGACAGAAAATGAATAGAAATGATATCAGCTACTTACAGTTGAGGCTACAATTTTAATGTATTTCTGGTGTCCCTGTCAAATTTCAATGAAATGAATAAACACTTAATGTTCTGAATATAGATTTATTACTTCAGTTTTAATTTCAAGTTTCCAATATTGTTGATTTTTCTTTAAACCAACATTAGCATCATAAGATAGATAGATGCATGATTAGTACAGGTGTCAGAGGTTATGGGGTGAAGGCAGGGGAATAGGGTTAGGAGGGAGAGCGAAATCAGCCATGATTGAATGGCGGAGTAGGCGATGGGCCGAATGGCCTAATTCTACTCCTATTCCTTATGATAAGAGGAAACAACCAGCATTTATGGTACTTGCAATGTAGTTATGAATCTCATAGATCCAGATCAAACAGTCGCGTTTTAGATGTCATTTCTCAGTACAGCAAGTTGGTCATGGACGATGGCTGCCCACAAGGCAGTGGGGTAATGTGGGTTGCAATGACTATATTGGTGTACTGATTTTACCTGCTTCTTTTCCACTTTTCCCAAGTCACTAATATAATCTCCCATTTGCCACAGTTTGCATTCTTCACCCTCTCTTTACCATTCTCATTTACAGCTGTTCAAGATCCTACCCCTTTTGTTTTTTCACTTATCATTTACTTCTACTATACATACTCATCACTTTGCCCATCAGAACCTCTTCACTTCAAACTTCCTCATTTTGCCTACCTTCATTTCCTGGATCTGAACTGGTTATAGAAATTATTTTTTTTTTAAATCTCTCCACACTTCCTATTCCACATGCTAATTGTTTTTCAGCATTATTTTGTAATGTCATCTCACTTTATGGGCATGGATGTTCAATGGAGGCAATGAACCTTAATATAAGGGTACTGAAAAAATAAACATGAACTGAAACATTCACTATTTTTACCCCCACAGCTGCTATCTGAAGTATTGAATATTTCCAGCATTTATATGGTTCAGGCAAGGGGCTCTTAGGACTAAACGCCAAAGTTTAAGGCTGTGTGTCCATATCAGCTCGACATGTAAAGGGTTAAAGAGAATTTCACGCACAACCTCCTCAGAGTTTTAAAGCAAGGTCAAGATATTACTTTACTCGGAGTATTCAAATCTTTTTGTGCATCCCGGAGGCCAACATCTAATGCAATCCACTTAAACCAATTTACCATGACAAAAATGTTTTAAGGTTGTTAATTCATGAAAAATGTATTTATTAATTTTAAATAATGTATTTTGTGATACAAAGGTAACATCACAATGCAAATAAATTACATTTATTCTCGTTAACACAATGTTTTGAGATGATAAATTAATACTTAACAATTACACACCAGATGCTTGTTTAAGACTGAATGGATAGGTTTATTAAAATGATGTAATTGTTTTGAGGTGGGGGAGATTAGGTGGTGGAAGGCATGAAGAATGTGACAAGTACTAGCCTAAAGAAAAGCACCATAGTTGCTGGATATCTTAAATATTTAAATAAAATGGACATCAATGGCGATCCCAACATTCATTAGCCACCCCTAAATGTACTAAACTAAGAGTGCAGTTAAAACTGCACCACATTGCTGTGGATCTGGAATCACTGAAACCAGACCTGCTATGAACAGTCAATTTCCTTAACCGAAATGCATTAGTAAACCAGGTTTTATACTGTACTGCCAAAGTTGGGATGTTGTGGATCTAAAACACATTCTGCAGCTACCTAGAAGAAATATATAAAAGCAGTAAAAACCTTCAAACAGATTATGAAAATACAATTGCTAGGAATATCAAAATCAACCAATTGTTTTCAATTACCTAAGCAAAAATTAGTGTTGGGAATCATACGGGCAACCTGACAATTCATCAACAATGAGAATAAAATGGAATGGATGGAATGGAATACTTTGTCACATGTGACAAGGCACAGTGAAATTCTTTGAGAGAATACAATAAGGAAGAAAAATCAAATGTTTCATCAAATGTTTCATCAAACCTTACAGAAGGATACCTGCCATTTAGTCCCCCACGGTAGGCTAAACTGAACCATGGAAGTATATGTATCAAAATTAACATAAATAATAATGAAGAAAATAACAGCTCAATGGAGTCGAATGCCACTGGGCCAGAGAGCTTCTAACGCATGTTTCTAAAGGAAAAGATAAGGACTTCACTGGTGCCAGTCAGTTAGTGCCTTGTCATCTTCATTCAGAAACTAGTAATGGAAAATTACTTATTTAGGGTGGAGCTTGGGAGGTCAGGGTACCTAGGAATTGTAGCCCAGTTCACCTAACATTTATTGCAGGTCTACAATCTATAATGAATGACTGAACATCTTAAATATTTTCAGCTGAACTAACAGTTAACATGGATTTATATGAACAGATCGTGACTGACCGCTCAAGAATTTTTTTTCCTCCTGAGATGACTCCGACGGCACAGGGGAATGTGCGTGGAAGTTATTTACATCTATTTCTAGCAGATATTTGACGAGATCTGTGGTAGAGAGCATTCGCAGAAGTTGAAGTTCATGGAACTGAAGTCAATTCATCAACTTTCCTGGGATACTAACTGGATGAGCAACAGAAGACGGAATCAAAATAATGTACAAATACCTACTCGGCAAGATATGGGTATAAGCGAGTTTGGTATTCCGACTGAGCATGCCCAGGTTATTGGTCACAAGCGAGAAACACTCAGCAGCCTTGCCGCGGCATGTACACAGACCCGCGCCTCATCCGCAGCCAGGATAGATCCCAGGTCTCCGGCACCACAATCGCTGCCGAACCACCACTGAACCGAGTGGACCCCCCATACGTCCGGCGGCCAGAGACGCTGGGAGTCAGACGGGAGCAGTGCCCACAGGCAGCGCGAAGAAGCAGCTCTGCCTGTCCCGCCAGGTTAACCTACAGCCCTGCCTGAACTTACGGGAACGACAGCTCAGGCTTACAGCAAGAGCGGAGTAGCAGCGCTAACTCCACGGCTCCGGGATGGTGTCCTGTCAGTCCAAGCAGGGCTATAGGCTAACCCGGCGGGACAGGCAGAGTTGAGCTGGCTTTAGCGCTGCTTCTCTGCGCTGGCTGTGGGTCTGAGGGCGCCGCTCCCGTCTGACTCCTGACGTCTCTGGCCGCCCCCGGATGGGCGGGGCGGGGCACTCAGGAGGGTACAGGGATGGTCCAGTGGCAATTTGACAGCGATTGTGGTGCCGCAGACCCAGGTTAGATCCTGGCTGCGGATGAGGCGCAGGTCTGCGTCCATGCATTTTTATTGCTTGTGCCCTTTGACAAATCCCATGATTGCTTGCATTTTTTGGAATACCGAACTCACAAGGAACCCACAAGGATCTTTATAACTACTCAGTGCTTAGCAATGACTCCTTCCTTCACTCTGAAATGGCAGGTCAAATACTGACCATCTGTTAATGCGAGGCAAAAACAATAATCCTCAATGTCAGCAAAGGCTAGTTATTGACTTCAGAAAATGCGGTGGTGTACAGGCCCCAGTCAGAATAATTGGTGCAGAAGTGGAGATGGTTGAGAGCTTCAGATTCTTGGGCATAAATATCACCAACAATTTGTCATGGATCAACCACATTAAAGCTATGGCTAAGAAAGCATATCAATGCTTCTACCTCCTAAGATGAGCAAGGATATTTGGCATATCTCCAATAACTCTTACCAACTTCTACAAATGCATCACAGAAAGAATTCTATCAGTATGCATCACAGCTTGGTTTTCAACAGCTCTGCCCAAGACTGCAAAAAAATTCTGAGTTGTGGATGTAACCCAGTCCACAACCCAAGCCACCCTCCCTCGTATCGACTCCATTTACACTTCACATTGCCTCAGCAAAGCAGCCAATGTAATCAAGGATGGTTTTCATCTCAGTCATTCCCTCTTTTCCCCTCTCTCGTCGAGCAGAAGATACAAAAGCTCCAAAGCACATAACACCAGCATTTTCTCTGCTGTTATCACACTACTGAACAGTCTTCCCATAAGCTTGCAGTTTTTTTTCCATAGTAAAGATAAGGGAGTGGGGGCCTGGAAAATGGAAGTCATTTAAATATTAATCTCAGACTTATATGGTTGTCCTGGTATAACAAATGCAAAGTTAGCTTGCAGTTACAAGAAGTAATTAGGGTGAAGATTAAGGGATGCACAGCTTTTTTGCAAAAGGTAATAGGTGTAAATGTCTTGCCACAATTAATCATGGCAAATAGGACATGGTTATGGTCTTTAATGAAGAATACTATTTTGTTCGAATCAATACAACGAGGGCTCACTCGATTGATTCCTGGGATGAGCAGTCTGCATCAAGAGGAAAGAAATAACATTCAGAACTTAGAAGCGTGAGATATGATCTAATTGAATCATACAGATATTCTTGCAGGAGCTTGACAAGATAGATGGTGATTCAGAGGCTAAGTATGGGGGATAGTCTTTGGGTAAAAAAGACTTAATACTGTGGCAAAGAGCAATAAGAGTGGGCAATCTCATCCGTCACTCCACTCCCCAACCACGCCGCCCCCCCCAACGGAGGTTGTGAAATTGTGAATTTGGAATTCTCTACCCTAAAGAGCCGTTATCATCAAGTGTATTCAAAGCTAAAATTGACACGCGTTTGACTGGGGGGGGGGGGGATATTAGGCAAATAATGGAGTTGACATTTAAAAGAGCATTTATGGATGAAACTTTCTCTTTCCTCCAATACTGCTTCATCTGACGGTTTCCAGCATTTTGTTTTTATTTCATGATTTTCAAGCCAACTGTTTTTGTCTTATGCTTTCTATGAAACACATCTCAAAATTTAGTAAAAATAAATGTTAAGGTTTTGCAATTCTTCACACTAACTTGTTGAGAAATTATAAAATCAAAACAGTTCCTTTAGAAAATTGATTCTTGACGAGCTGTCAGATAGTTAAAAATATTCCAAGTTTAAAAGTTGTCTTTCTGATGAGCATTTTACTGACAACTGTTATCATCTCACACATATGAAGTTACGCAATATTCAAATATTTCAATAGAAAAACAAAAATATACAACTTCCATTCAATCTCCACTAGATAGAAAACAAACATTTTCATCTGTAAATATTTTATTTGCTTTTTTTCCACAACTAACCACAATACCAATCTCTGAGAGCAGGTGGGAGAGTTAATTTCAATAAACTTGCAGGAGCAAGTCCAAAACAGTCATTCTTCCAATTTTCAGATTTAAAAAACACATTTATTCCTTTCTATAATAGATGACAACTTTAGGTGAATCTAGAACATAATGAAAAATGGAACCATTTGCCTACAAGCTAACCAATATTCACTTCTGTCTCTCTGCTGTTTTTACTAGGGCATGACTGGAATAATTATTGAAAATCTTGAAAATGATGGTTTCAATATGACACACAAATCTTATGACTGGACAAGGAACTTCACAGATTCAATGCAACCTCAAGAGATATTGCTATTCAGACATCAGGTTTCCGTCATCTTAAGAAATCTTCTTTCAGAACAAAATGCAAAATAGAAAGTAGTAGAAACCCCTCATAATGGCCAGATTTAATTATCCTGGTGTATTCTGTGAATGTTAAAATCCAAATCTACCATGTTTCTAACCTTAATAATCAGTTCCCATTTGCTCACAACAAAACATTCTTCTTTAATAATAGCTCGGTCCTATATATATAGGCAACAATCCCATTGTCCCAGTAATTGATAGTAATGCATTGTTGTCCTCCATAATTCCCAAATCCAAAGTAGATGCCCCCTTCCCCCCTTGTAGTAAACATGCCACATGCAAGATCATATGCATTTACTTATCCCATCCTCCTGATCACTATATCTTCAATCCAAATTTTCTCATTTTTCCATTTCCTGCTTATCCCCTTAACATATATATATTTTTTCCTCCTCGTTCTATCCACCTGTCCCCCTTTCAGTTCATTTGATTTTCAGTTTACATCCCTCCCCTTCTAATTCACCAATATTTCACTATCGCAATCATAGACTCAGAGTGATACAGCGTGGAAATAGGCCCTATGGTCAACATGTCCCAGCTACACAATGCCCGCCTTTGACCCAAATCCCTCCAAACCTGTCCTATCCATTTACCTGCCTGTTTCTTAAACGTTGAGATAGTCCCCGTCTCAACTACCTCCTCTGGCAGCTTGTCCCATACACCCACCACCCTTTGTGTGAATCCTAACTATAACTGTAAGCTCTTCCAATGTTTTAACCGAATGGTTCAGTCGACTTCACTAATGAATTACGTCAGAGGATTACAGTCTAAATTCCCTCTCCGTAGAAAGTTTCCACATTTCTGTCAAACCGACAATAAGGTTATGAAAGGTTTGAGATTCCTTGGACTGAGATAAAGGAAGCGATCCTCCTCGACATCAAAAAGTGCACATACGCACCGAGTGAAATGGAGAGTGAAATGGAGACACAATCTGGCTGCTTGTTGATATTATCTAAATGTTCTTAGGATTTAACATCATCATTATCCATTGAAAGATAAACCCAAAGTTATCTAATTTTCTCACTCTCACACGTCCCTTTCGTTTACCACATGACAATCCCCTTCTGTATCCCCCTCCTTCCCTTGTCCGTGTTTCCCATCCTCTTCAATTCGGTCTTCATCTGCCTTCTTCCATTTTCTCTGTTCCCATCTGTCCCTTCTTTAACCTCGCCCATTCTTCCCTATCACTTATCTATCCAGTCTTTCCGCCGCCGCCGCCGCCGCCACCTCCTCCTCGGGTTCCCCTGAGCATCCCGGCCACCCTTTCTGTCAGCCTCGCAAGCCCCCCTTCGCCTCCCCCTCCATTCACTCTCTCTCTCCCTCTTCTCGCCTTTCCCATCCTTCCGCATGCCGCCGTCCGCTCTCGGTAGCGCGGATGGAGGCAGTCGCCCACGGTCACTGGGCCTGCCCGGGCCGGACGCCTTTCGCAGTCACTCACCAGATCGGAAAAACGCGGCGATGTCGGCGTCTCCGGCCGCGTCCTCCGCCCCCTCTGCGCAGCTCATGGCGATGGCGGCGGCGGCGGCGGCGGCGGCGGCGGCCCCCTCCTCCCTCTCCCTCTCCCTCCTGCTCGGACTGACAGCCCGGTTACAATCCTCCCGTGAAACGTGGATCCCGATCCCGTGCCTGACCCTGGCCGGCAGCCGCCACCAAGCGGAGAAGGAAGGAGGGAGGGAGGGAGCGAGCAGCGATCGCCCCCACCTCTACCAGCTCTCCTCCATCTTGGAACCGTGAGTCACCGTCCGACAAACATCGGGAAACATCGGCAGCTTCCGGCACTCCAGCAGCGCTCGCCAAGGTCAGCGTTCCGCCGGCAGGAGGGAGGAGGGAGGGGGGTGGGGAGGGGGCAGCTCAGCCCACAGCCCGCAGCCCGCAGCCCGCAGCACAGGACACGCCGAGCAGCCGAAAGGCAAAGCCTTGCAGCGCACAGATTTACCTTCTCTCAGTATTGGGGAAAGATGCACATTCTCGCAGGTGAATGACACGTAGAGACTGAAATAGACACAATCCCGTCAACAATAACCGATTTCAATCAAATGAATTGTAAACAAAAAGTGAAACATCATGCACCGATTGAAATAATCACAGGAACCAAAGTCACTCAGATATTGTAAACGGAAAGACAAATTCTGCAGGTTATTGTGCTGGAATTACAAATCATTTGCGAATTGACGTATTCCGAAAACGTAAAACGACGGGTTATAAAGCAAAGGAATATATTGACGGGAAAAGATGGAAACACACATCGATGATCAAATGGGTATACCTGTTTTCGCAGTAGCCTAAGGGTTTTTTATGCACAAAACAGTCTGAGCTGACTGTAAGTATGTTTCAGTGCCGGGCAGATTAGTTTTAAAGGGGACGCTGATATTGCTTTGTATATCGTGCCAGTAGACCCGGAGGATTTATTTTGAGTCAGCACTGATACTTGGGAAAGCTCGTTAAATGTCGTCGTAATGTTTTTTGTGAGACCAAGAAAAACTATACAGGTGATCGTTCGTGGTGTTCGCCGATATCTCATCATAGAAACATAGAAAATAGGTGCAGGAGGAGGCCATTCGACTCTTCGAGCCAGCACCGCCATTCATTGTGATCATGGCTGATCATCCCCAATCAGTACCCCGTTCCAGTCTTCTCCCCATATCCCCTTACTCCGCTATTTTTAAGAGCCCTATCTACCTCTCTGTTGAAAGCATCCAGGGAACCCTCCTCCACCACCCTCTGAGGCAGAGAATTCCACAGAACCACCACTCTCTGTGAGAAAAAGTGTTTCCTCGCGAATTGACGTATTCCGAAAACGTAAAACTACGGGTTATAAAGCAAAGGAATATATTGACGGGAAAAGATGGAAACACACATTGATGATGAACTGGGTATACTTGTTTTCCTACATTTATTCTAAGACTGTGGTCCCTGGTTCTGGACTCGCCCAACATTGGGAAAAAAATTCCTGCATCTAGCTTGCCCAGTCCTTTTATAATTTTATATGGTTCTATAAGATTCCCCCTCATCCTTCTAAACTCCAGTGAATACAAGCCTAGTCTTATCAATCTTTCCTCATATGACGGTCCCGCCAACCCAGGGATCTATCTCGTGAACTTACGCTGCACTGCCTCTATCACAAGGATATCCTTCCTCAAATTAGAAGACCAATACTGCACGCAATACTCCTGATGTGGTCTTACCAGAGCCCTATACAACTGCAGAAGAACCTCTCTACTCCTGTACTGAAATCACCCTTGGTGCTGCTGCGTTAAAGATCATATCCGTAAGTGAAAACGTGGAACTGCGAATGTTGATTTACAAAGAAGGACATAAAATGCTGGCATAATTCAGCGGGCCAGGCAGCATCCCTGGAATACATGGATGAAATCCGCGAGTGCTGTAGATAGTTGGTACTGCAAATATATTAAACTTGATATGACTAATGTATAAACCTGACAACACTACAAATGTAGAGACTGACAACACCATGAATGTAAAGAAAGCCATGCACAGTGTTTATATGTCTTGTATATACTTTCATCAATTAAGTTTATATTTGAAATCATTAAGTAAATATTCACTGTGCCTCCGGGTGAATGGAATCTACTCTGTGATTTGTGAGGCAGCTCTTTCACCATGGGAGGAAAAGATCTGAGGACATTTCAATTCAATAAAAGGAAACTTACAAGTTAATAATCATATGATCAACACTCCCCAGATGCTGCCTGACCTGTTGAGCTACTCCAGCTTTTTGTGGCAGACTTTGGTTTAAACCAGCATCTGCAGTTCCTCCCTAAACACTCTCTCTCTCTCTCTCACGTGGCTTCCCTTCATAATGCTTTTCTAATTTGCTTTGCTGGCCCACCCCTTCTCCATAGTATCTCCCCACTTCACAGAAGCTGGTAGGAGGCGTCACCCGTTCAGTAGCTGGAACAGCAGATAGGCATGATGGGCAACTTTTACCTCTGATTCCAAATAGGCTTACTGGTCAGTGCAATATCTGAGGCTAACCAGCAACAATCTTGGATGAAAGGACACAAAGTGCTGGAGTAGGTCAGCCTGCATCTCTGGAAAGCATGGGTAGATGATGTTTCTGGTTGGACCTTTCTGCAGACTGATTGGAAGGGAGGGGGTGGGCGGAAGAAGAAAGTTGGAAAAAGGGAGGCACAGATCAAAACATAGCAGGTAATAGATCAACACAGGCAGATGGGTGGCACTGAGGCCACAGACAGATACAAGAACAGTAGATGTGAGACAAGTTTGAAAAGTTGTGGATTGTGAACCTACTGTTCTTATCTCTGGTCTTTGCTCCAACCATCCGATGTCAAACAACCCCCCTCGCCTGTTTCGACTTGTTTCCTGCCACATTTTGTCCTGCCTCTCCCCTTTTCCAGCTTTGTTCTCCAGCACGCCCAAACAGTCTGAAGAAGGGTTTGGCCCAAAACCACACCTATCCATATCCACCAGAGATGCTGTCTGACCTGATGAGTTACTCCAACACTTTGTGACCTTTTGTGTAGCATCTGCAGTTCTTTGTTTCTTAGGCAGTTGACTATGAGACGCTTGACAGTCCTTTGCCAGAGAATTAAAGGAGGGAGTAGGTATACTGACATAGGGAAAGAAGACTGTATTTTTTAACTTAATGATGCTTTGTCCATGCAATCTTCCAGGACATGGCATTCAGCTTGTTAAATTGCAGCCATCACACCATGCAGACCTCCTAGAATACCAATAATCCCTGATTAAGAGTCTGCTTTCAGGATGACATCTATAGGTGATGTCATATATTCCTATTCTCCAGAGATGCTGCCTGACCCGCTGGGTTATTCAAACTTTTTGTGTCCATCTGGTGCAAACTAGCTTCTCCAACTTTTCCTACACATCCCTAAAATTGTGTGCTCCAAAATGGCAGCAACCCTTTCCTAGATAGAATCTCTTGACCCCAGAGTGCAGCAGTTTGCTTCATGCAGAGATATAATTGGAGCAGTTCAAGAATCCACTGAAACCTTCCTCACTGGAAAACAAGCAGCAAATCCAGTCATTGTTACATAATGGGGATTAAGCTATCAACTAGCATTGATATGCCGACAACTTCTGCCGTGGAAAGCATGTATTTACAGATCCACAAAAGGTCTTGAAAAATCTTACAGAAAGACTAATCCATTATCCTTGTCATCTCTAACATGCTCTCTAGCTGGTTAGACAATACATCAAGCATATCAACATAGATTGCAACATCTTTCTCAAGTACCTTCCTCTATTGTGGTATTGTAGATCCAGAGCAGTATGACTTTGAGCTCCAGGGAGCTGGCATTCCAGCTTCATTGAAACTCTGAGGACTGAAGAAGGTTCCCAACCCGAAGCATTGTCAAGTTTGAAGAAGAATCCTGACTTAAAAAGCAACCTATCTTTTTCCCCCCACAGAGGCACCTGCTGAGTTCCTCCAGCACTTTGTTTTAAAAAAATTCAAACTCCATTATAATCACTGCCCTCTGATGGCCTGTATGCACACATGTGAAATCTGAATCTCTAATGGATCTGTTCCCTCAAGGGTAATTGAAAATATCAAGAAAAGGGCAGATTTGGGAAATCTAAAATAAAAACAGAAAATGTTGGAAAGACAAACATAGTTAATATTTCTGGTCAAAATCCCTTCATGAGAACTGAGAAAGAGAAAAAAATAGTTTTAAGTTATCCTTTCTGCATCTAAAACACATTTTTGACAATATAATAAATAAAATGCAGATGTTGGTTTCTACCAAAGATATACACAAAGTGCTGGAGTAACTCAGCATGTCAGACAGCATCTCTGGAGAAAATGAATAGGTGACCATTTGGGTTGGGACCCTTCTTCAGTGATTGTAATGAAGTTGCGGTGGGGGGGGGGGACTGGAAGCGAGACAAAAACCTGGACAAAACAGGGTTGGCAACAGATGACCTCAGGTAACTCCTTGGTTCATTCATCCCTCCCCATCCAAACAACCCCCTCCCTAGGTACTTTTCCCTGTGTGAATATGCAGGGATTTGGGTACCTTAGGAAATGGCATGTTTCTGTAAAACAAGGTCAAGCTTTGCTGAGGTGACCAAGGCAAGAGGCCCATTAAATGTTGCAATCAAGTCTGGATGTGTAAAGAAGCTCCCAACTGTTTCTGCTCCAAAGAAGCCCTAGGTGATGTTGAGTCAAGGTTTTGATAAACAGACGCTAAACCCAGGCCTGTGATTGGATAGAGAATTTTGTGTTTAATACATAGTATGTGTGCTAAGAGCTTATTTGTATACATTGTTTGTAAGTAAGCAAAGTAAGTGCCTTCTAATGTGATTTCTTATCTGTAAGAAGTGATTGACATGTAGGGGTGACCACCCAATCTATCAATATCAGTTTTAGATAAAGTGCAAGTGAAATGAATTTGCCAGCAGCGGTACAACGAAAAAAGAACACACAAAAACACAAAAACACATTTAACACAAACATCCACCACAGCATCCATCACTGTGGTGGAAGACACAAAGTTTGGCCAGTCCTCCTCCATTTGCCCCTGTGGTCGGGACCTCAGCCCTCCACAGCCGCCGCTGCAGGTGTCCAGATGAGTAGACAGGTAAAGTCCAGGTGAGTCCAGAATCGGTGCTTCCCCACCGGAGACCGCAGGCCGGCGGTCGAAGATCTAAAGTCCCCACTGCGCTGCAGCTGAACACCGCAGACTGCAGTGCCGGCAGTCGGAGCTCCTCTCCAGGGGTCCCTGGCGAGGGACCCCGCTCCTGATGGTAGGTCCCCGCCGCGCCCGCGGTAGAAGTAGGCTGCGGGCCAGCGTTCGGAGCTCTTCTCCTCCCGGGTCCCCAACGAGGGATCCCAGGCTCCGGACGCCGCGCCGGCTGGAGCCCTGCAGGCCCCGGCTTCAGGATGCCGCGGGCCAGCAAACAGAGCACTCCCCTCCAGCGGCCCCCAGCGAGGGCTCGCCCGCTCCTTGACGAGAGTCTGCGCTGCGCCCGCCACTGAAGCCCCGGGCACGTCTCAGGGAAAGGCCGCACCGATCCTCGATGTTAGGCCACGGGGGAGGCGACATGGAACAAGTCGCCTCTCCGTGGAGGAGGTGACTGAAACGGTTTCCACCTTACCCTCCCACACAAGACACACAAAGAAACATTAAAAACATACATTTTACTTCGGAGTCACATGAGTGACTACGTGAACAAGACCCCTTCAGGCCGCATGCGCGTCATTAGCTGGCGCCGCGACCGGTTAGGAGGAGCAGCACTCCAGCGGTAAGTTTAAAAACCCCAAGGTAAGTGATATCTTGGTTGGAGGTCGCTTTCTTGTTGCAGTGAGGCTTGTTTTACAGATACAAGTTTATACCATGCAGAAAGCGTCAAAGGTGAAGGCGAGGGGCGCCACTAGTAAGATCATGACATACCGCGAGAGTGCGGGTAGCGGGCGCCCGCTCAGTTCACCTAGTCCGTCGGTGGCAGGGAGGCTAGCGACTACAGACTCATTACCTTTGAGCACCGTCGCCACGCCGTTGGGGCGTAAGGCCTTTAGAAAGTCTGCACGGCCCATTGACTCCGATAAGTCGGGCCAGGAGGGTTCCCCTCCGGAAAAGGATACCGTTCTTACACAGTTATCTAAAGCTCCTGATGGAGAGGATGATCCATCAGGATACACACCCGGAAGTGGGGTGGTATCCACACCAGCCTATAGGAGAGCCCGCGCCAGCAGCGCCTGGAATAGGGCTGAACAATCACTCTCTCTTGGAGGAGGAGAGCTTGACGGGTCAGGGTTATTCTGACTCCGAATCTGTGGAGAGCAGAACCCACGGGATGAAAGGCATGTCTGGCAGCAAGATTTGCCATCCCCAGAGAGGCTGGAGAGCCGTTGGATGAGGAGTTGGCAACAACTATAAATTATTTTCTCTCCCATCAGCTACAAGAGCTGACCATGGACAATACGGTGAAAAAATATGAAACCCCGGTTAATTGTCAACTACTGAAAGTACCGGCGGTTAATCATGTGATATAGGGCTATTGGTATTCGGGCACAAGAAATGAAGCTCCAGCGGGTGCTGAAGTTGCTCACTGCAGGCATTACTGCCTTCGCCAGATCGGTGGATGAGGGGCCGTCTGTATTACTGCAGGATGCCTTAGCCATTCTGTGCAGTGCCACTTCGAAATTAACTGTTTGCGCAAAAGTGCGATACACCTTAAATTTGCGACGCTCTGCAAGCCCAGCAGTATTCAAACGCCAAATTTGTTCTTTGGGGATGACCTCGCTAAGCGAGTGAAGGAGCTCGACAACAAGGCAAAGACAAACAAGGCAAGGTTAATTAAAGCACCGATGACCAGCAGAATGGTTTGGCGGCAGTAACCCTACCGACGGGTTGCAGAGACCGGGGCTGGTCAAGGGACCAGCCGGGCATTTACGAATGTGCGCAGCTGGTGCACTGCTACTGGGGCACGAGCAAACATGAATCTTCCCACCAGGAACTGGGGGCAACAATTCCACCAGTCACCATGGAGGTGGGTGGGTCTGGTCCTGATAGGAACATAGTAAGTGAAAAACACCTACAAGTTGGGGGAGATTACACTGGTTCCTAAAGAATGGTGTGAGATAACATCAGATCTGTTTATACTATGCAGTATAAAAGGTTTTCAAATTTAATTCTATCCCAATTTGAGTCCACCCACTCAGCATGTTCCAAGCCGGACACTCATTTTCTCACAGAAAGAGAATATGGAGATAACAGGCAGAACTTTTAAAATTATGCAAAAAAGGGGTAATTGAGAAGTCAGTTTGCCAACTCCACCAATTTGTGTCAAATATTTTTCCTCTGTCAAAAAAGGATGGAGGATGTAGAATCATCCTCGACCTGATGAGCCCTAACCCCTTTGTACAGTATAAACATTTCAAAATGGAAACTTTTACTACTGCTAAAGAACAGCTTTCCAGACAATGTTATATGGCAAGCATCGACCTTAAAGATGCATATTACTCAGTATCTGTTCACTGCGATGATAGGAGATATTTGAAATTTAGCTGGATGAGTCAATTATGGCAATTCAAAGCACTGCCTAATGGATTAACCTCAGCTCCTAGATTGTTCACCAAATCGTTTAAACCAGTACTGGGGCTACTTCGAGCTCTGGGTCATATTGTAATGGCCTATTTGGACGATATTTTTTATTGTAGGTAAGACTCGGGACACAGCTGAATCATCCGTTTCAGTTGTTAAGCACACTTTTGAGAAATTGGGGTTTATCATTCATCCAGATAAATCCAAATTAACACCAGTCAGAGTTCTTGATTATTTGGGTTTCACTATTAACTAAGATCACATGTCAGTGACTGTGCCCAGGTACAAAAGGCTGCAGCTAATTGAAGGCTGTATTAAGCTCATTGAAGCACAACGACCTTCAATTAGACAGGTGGCTTGATTGGCAAATTAGTGGCTTTGTTTCCAGCTGTGCAGTTTTGACCTCTGCATTACCAGTAATTACAACGAGAGAAGGAACAGGCACTGATGATGCATTCTGGTCATTATGACAGGCCCATGCAATTATCAGCTGCGACCATGGCTGAGGTACAATGGTGGATTATGAATGTCTCAGGTTCTTCCAGCCAAATTCTGGTTGAACCACCTTCCATTGTCTTACAGACTGATGTCAGTGCACTAGGTTGGTGCGCCACTGATACTATTTCCAGCTGTGGAGGCAGATGGAATATGCATGAGGCACCTCTTCTGCAATCACGAGGGATTCATTATTTAGAGTTTTTGGGAACATTTTATGGGCTTAAAGCTTATTGTTCTACTAAATGTCACTTGCATGTTTAAGTTCAGATTGACAACACTACTGCAGTGGCGTATGTTAATCATATGGGTGGAATCTAGTCGGAATCTTGTGATAGATTGGCAAATCTGATTTGGGACTGGTGTATTACCAGAGACATTTGGCTTTCTGCTATCTACCTACCAGGTAGATCCAACATAGAGGCAGACACAAGGTCTCGCAAATTCAATGATGACACAGAATGGATGTTGAATCATGACATATTTAATGATGTTGTTGCTCGGTATGGGATGCCAGATATCGATTTGTTTGCATCCAGACTAAACCACTAGTTACCTAAATATGTTTCATGGGAACCAGATCCTGAGGCAGCAGCGGTAGATGCATTCTCGATGCATTCTCGCTGCATTGGGGTGGAATGTTTGTGTATGCATTTCCTCCTTTTTGCCTCATCAGTCGGTGTTTGCAAAAAATTAAGCAGGACTCCACCTCAGGAGTATTAGTGGTACCTGACTGGCCTACCCAGCCATGGGTCCCCCTTGTTTTGCAGATAAACATACAGCCACTTATGACTGTTCCCAAACATCGAAGCCTACTGGTGCACCCTGTAACTGGTGATCAACACCCTTTATATGATGATATTGATCTGTTAATTTGCAGAGTCTGAGAAGGCCATACCTGGGGAGCGGACTATCCGATCGCACTGTGGATGTTCTTACTGCGGCCTGGAGGGATAGTACCCAAAAGCAGTACATCTCTTGTGTAAGGAAATGGGAGGTTCTGCTTCCAGCAGAATATTTCATATTACACGGCAGGCATCTCCAACGCGCTAGAGTTCCTGTCAACTCTCTTTTTCGATCAAAGATTAATGATTATAGTACGATCAATATGGCCAGAAGTGCCCCGTCTTCATACTTATGGATGGGATCAGAACAATATTCTGTAGGGTCGCACCCTCTCATCTCTAGATTTATGAAGGGAATTTTTAATTCCAATCCTCCCAGGCCCAGGGATTTGACAATCTGTGACGTTAGCGAAGTACTTATGCTCCTTTATTAATGGACTCGTGTCACAGCCCTGTCTTTGGCCCAACTCACCATGAAGGTAGTCATGCTCATGGCACTGGGTTCGGCACAACGGGTGCAGACATTGCAGAAGCTGCGACTAGACAGGATGGAAGTATCTGCAGATGCCATTACGTTTTCCATCTACGATCTACACAAGCAGACCAGACCGGGGTGACAGGGTTTAGGATTATCTTTTCGGCATACCCTACGGATTCACGCCTATGTGTGGGGTCACACTTGTTATATTACATCAAGGCCACCAGATCCCTAAGAGGTGCAGAATCAGCATTATTTATTAGCCACAGAAAACCGCATAGTAACGTATCGGTTCAGACTATTTCAAGGTAGCTAAAGCAGGTTCCGGTTTATGCAGGTATTGACACTGACATTTTTAAATTTCATTCAACCAGGGCGGCATCAACATCAGCGGCCAGGGCAATGGACGTCCCCATAGACATATCCACACGGCCGCAGGGTAGTCAAGTGAATGGATGTTTCAAAAATATTATCATAAACCAATTGCCGAACCAGGGGTATTTGCCCATTCTGCCCTGGGACAGAGGGTTTACTTTTGTTTTCGTTATAAAATTAAACCGTTAATACGTTTAAATCAATGTCATGGTGTAATGCATCATTGATTCTTTACTCATTCTGAGTCAATCGATGCAGTGAGCCACCTGGATTTGAATCTACGGCATGAAATCACAGAGCTTTGAAATCTTCACGTAGTCACTCACATGACTCCGAAGTAAAATAGTAAGATTAAATGAGAACTTACCAATTTGAAGTTTGATCTTTATTTTATGAGGAGTGATTACGTGCCCTGCACGCCCAACCCTTTCTCACAAAGGTCATCTGGTAGTTCTAGGTTTCTGCTCTTACTATTATACTTCAATTACTGTTACCTGTGATTTCATACCGCTGCTTTGAAGATTGACGCGCATGCAGCCTGACGGGGTCTTCTTCACGTAATCACCAACGTAACTCCTCATAAAATAAAGATCAAACTTCAAACTGGTAAGTTCGCCTATAATCTTACTAGTAAAACACACTAAAAAAACAAAAAAAGTTAAAAAACCTAACACGCTGCTGGCTGGGCTGCCAGCTTGCAGCGCCCCCACCGACCCCATTGTATTTTTGCGCCCTTAGTGTCCCCGCCACTGTTTAGTGGTATAAAAGTGTATGTCATTCGTTTTGGCGTGTCGGTTGTTTAGGTGTGTTCCATTTGAATGAGGCTGCTGAAGGCTCAACTGATTAGATCCACAGCTGACCCTGCAGTGTTGTATACGATAAAATAGGGTTGGAATTCAAGTGTTCGTTTTCAGTGATTGACTGAACCGGTAAGTGGGGTAAGATCAGAACCGGAATTACCATTTGGGGGCTCATCCAGGATCTCAATGGATTGCCAACACAAGTCTGTGGCTCGCGGGAGGAGAAATTGGGTCCCCAGTGTGAGTTTTGCTGCATCGGTTTTCCCCGCTCCGTTAGTCTGTGATGAATCGGTCATTCGTGGACTTGTACTCAGGGCGAGGGTTCGAGTCCCTGTAGGGTTAGAGTCCCCGCCTAATTGGGTTAGAGTCCTGGGGGTGAAAGTCGGGATCACAAGGGTCATCCCTATCGGGTTTGAGTCCCCACCCAAGGAAGTCAACAGCTGCTGCGATCGTCAGGACCATTGAGTTGGTTCCTGATTTTATTGGGGTTCGAGACCCTGGGATACCCCGCTCAGTGTTGGGGTATCGATTGGCGAGGTACCTTTAAAGGCAAGACCGAGTTAGTGCAATACTAAGCGGGACTAGTACTGAATCGGCCCCGAGGTGCAATTGGCAAGACAACACTTCAAAAATCGGCACCGAGAGCTAGCACAAAGCGGTAAGTGCTGAGGATCAGTATTTGGCGGGTAGGAGGGTTCGAGGCCTAGGGGGTTTGAGGCCCCGCCTGTATGGTTTTGAGTCCCAAACAGTACAGGGTATTATCAGTACTAAGGTAAATTGGCTGGAATACTTTAAGAATTAGTACTGAATTGATAGGATGCTTCTGTGATAATTGTAGGACTGTGATCCAAATTTTTCGATCTAAATTCTGCAAATTTGAAGTATTCATATTGAATGCTTTTGTTTATGATCAGCTAATATATTCTTGTACTATAGTTATTGTTTATGATCTTGTATTGTAACAACTTACTTAAAATTGTGTAATTTACTCTCTACTATCGTAATTGTATGCTTAGATATTATATTCTAATTTGTTTTTGCATTATAGCTGTTAGTTATATAATTTGTTGTTTCAGCACGATTTTGCTTTTGTGTTATAGCATTATATATGTTCTTGTTTTATTCCGCGTGATTAAGTTTGTGTAGTTTTGATACCATGGTGTTCAAGTTTGGGTGATGTCGTTATAGTATTGTGATTCCCTGACCGCTTTAATTTACCGTTTTAAGACGATTTGTGAGGATTGTGTGTGAAACTGCGCGGGGGCCTTTTTGATGGAAGATAAGTGTGCGTGAGATACTTGCTGTATTATTTGTAGGTGTGAATCGGTCTTTTGTGAATTGATCTTTGGTGAATCAATCTTTGTTTGATCGAAGCAATATGGGAAATCATTTGGATACGGCTACTGACCCTGAGAGTCCCTTACAGATCTTGTGTAGTAAATACCCAAAGGAGGCGGAACATTTGAAGCATTTTTCTGGAATTTTGAATAGAAAATTATGGAGTGAATTGTGGCCCGAAGGAGGGGTTGGAACCCTGGAGGGCGTGAGGTAAAGAGAGTAAATAATTTGGCAATATAGTCAGAGTGATACTGCTAAGGAACTCATTGGTTGTTGGAGATGGCATTATAAAGAATTAAGGGAATGGAGAGAGGCTGCGATAATGGTGAATTAGCAAGAGGCAGCTTTTAAATTGGTAGAGTTAGTGGAGGAAGGAGTGAACAAACCCAGACATATTGAAAAAGGAATGTGGATGTGCTTATAGAGAATATAAAGAATGGGAGACTAAGCAGACCCCTGATGGGAAAGTTGCATTTAAGGAATTAGAATTGAGAGATCCGTTGGTTGGCTTTGGCTTGGATGGGGCAGACGAGGAATATATGGAGGATTGGGAGAGTGTTCGTAAAAGGGGAGGTCTGCAACCCCCACCTTATGCCCCTTTTGCACCTTATATGCCACCTGTGCCTCCTGCACCTTATATGCCTCATGCACCTTCTGGGCCCGCAGCACCATCTACACCCCCTTCACCTCCTTCCTATAGCAATCCAACAGCACCAACTCAGAGTCCCTTAACTCAAACAGCCCCGACATTAACAGATGCCCCAGTGCGCATGGTACAAGGAGCAAAACGAAGAAATTAACCCCTATACCCCAAGTGCAGGAACAAGTTTGCGAACCTCCTAAGCCAAGGAGAATAAAACGAGCACCAAGAGAAAGGAACCAGTCCTTTAAAAATTATCGCCTTCCCCCTAGAGAAGAAAACGAGGAATCGGGGAGTAATTTAACCTCCTGTGACACTGAAACTGAGCCTGGGGCAAGCGCAGGCAGGAAAGCTGAGTGACGACCCCGTCGCCAGCTCCCGGTTAGGGAAATGCCTAACACTGCTTTTAATCCAGCTAATGCAATTGGTGCTGGTAATACTCAAACTACAGAAGTATACTCCCCATGGAAACCAAATGAAATGATGGCTGTACTGAGTAAGATGCCCAATAGGAAAAAGTCACCCGCGGCTTTTGTGGGTTATCTCCAAACTACCATGCGAGTGTACCATTAGGCTCGAGAGATTTGTGGGCTTTAATTCAACTCCAACAGAACATGTTCTTGGCTAAGTTCGGACACCCAACTCACGAGGCAATGGCTAATGTTATTGCCCAGAAAATGGCAAGAAACAAATTAATTTTAACTGCCCTTGCTGCCACCCTCCAAAAGCCAATAGACATCACTAACATTCTGGATATCAGACCCAAAACAGGAGCAGGAGCAGATGAATTTCTGAAGAGATTCTCAGAAATGTATATGGACCAGTCTGGAGATTTGAATTTTTGGAATGATGCAAATTCTCCCCAGTATTGCGAAATTTTAATAAATTGCTTGCCGACCAATGTTGCAGAGGCAATAAAAACAAATAACATGGATTGATCCGAGAATTGTGCGTCAGATGGCCCGTTCAACTTAGATAGCATTGGGAAGATATTAGGAAACAAGAAAGTCTTATTTATTTATTTATTTATTTATTTATTTATTTATTTATTTATTTATTTATTTACTTTTTTTTAATTGGGGGATTTTGGGGTTTTTTTCTTTCCTTTTATTTATTTTATTAGAAGCAATTGTACAAGAGTAAAGCAATCAACATTAGAGTTATACAATTTTCGTACAGCTTCATTTTTAACATTTTATAAATTGATACATAAATCAAAAAAAAAGAGAAAAAAGGAAAGAATGAAGAAAAAGAAGAAAGATGCAAAAGAGAGAGAAGAAAACCCTGAACTACCAAAGACGTGCGAGAAGATAAAAGAGAAAGGAGAAAAAAAATGGAGATATGACCATGTTTTGGAGAATTGGTCTACTTTATTAGCCAAAACAAGCCTAATATTTTCAAAATGTAGTGTCTCGGACATGTCAGTAATCCACATCTTCACTATGGGAACTGTTGTCTTTTTCCAGAATTTGAGTATGAGTTTTTTCGCAGTTATTAGGCCGTAGTCAAGGAAGCGTCTTTGAAATATCGTTAACTTAGAACAGGCCTCTGACATTCCTAAAGTTATTCGTTTTGTGTCTGATTCCAGTTTAATTTTAAGTGTTTTAGAGAAGATATTGAATATTCCCATCCAGAAGTTTTGTATCTTTATACAGGATGCAAAGGAATGGGTTAACATAGAAACATAGAAAATAGGTGCAGGAGTAGGCCATTCGGCCCTTCGAGCCTGCACCGCCATTCAGTATGATCATGGCTGATCATCCAACTCAGTATCCCGTACCTGCCTTCTCTCCATACCCCCTGATCCCCTTAGCCACAAGGGCCACATCTAACTCCCCTCTTAAATATAGCCAATGAACTGGCCTCAACTACCTTCTGTTGCAGAGAATTCCAGAGAATCACCACTCTCTGTGTGAAAAATGTCATCTCGGTCCTAAAAGACTTCCCCCTTATCCTTAAACTGTGACCCCTTGTTCTGGACTTCCCCAACATCGGGAATAATCTTCCTGCCTGTCCAACTCCTTAAGAATTTTGTAAGTTTCTATAAGAAACTATTAAGGTAGCTTCTTGGAGGTGACATTTATCACAAGAAAGTCAACCCCAAATTAAAACAAAGACCGAATATGTTATGACAAAGGAAATGCCAAGAACCAATCCAGATCCATGGAGTCATCCCCAAACAAGACCACAACACAATGTGCCAGAATGGGCGAGGGTACAAGAACCAGAATATCCAGGTTACCCTAATAGACCACCTCCCTTAGAACCAATTTCCCCAAAATCATATTGGAGAGGGAATAAAGTAGCAAACTGCTGTTTTACGTGTGGCACAGGGAGTGCCCCATACGAAAATGACAGGAAGGAGGGTGTCAACAGCGAGAACGAAGGGAAAACTGGCAGGGGAATCAAGGACAACGGAAACAAACACCCTTCTCTCAAATTAATCCTTTCTCACGTACCTGATGTTAGCTGAAGAATTTGCACCTTTTTGGTGGATACAGGGGCATCCATGTCATCTATTCAATCTATCTACAACTTTCCCAAATCCGACAAAGTACAGAGCCCGTCAGGATTTCAGGGACAAGCATGCCAGTACCCTATCAGTATGCCAGTCGAAGTAGTATATCAGAGCAAGGCGGTGCAACATAAATTTGTGATTACCACAGGTTTGGATTGTAATTTGATGGCCCGGGATTTGCTGTGTGCATTCCAGTTAAAAATTGAGTGTGGTGACAATGGAATAGCCGTAACCCCACGGGCTCCTGAAAGGCGGCGTTACTCGTCAGCGTTACCCCAATGGTGGTCCCTGGATTTGGAAGATGAGCCCCCGTTTCATATCACCTTAGCATTTGACTGGAGTGGCAAGGATAGAGGAGCAGAAACCTTTTTCAAAACACCTAACCTTGTTAGGTGGGATGTAAACATTTTGGCATTAATAACTGGACCACAAGGAACAGCAGAATATGTTGAGGTACCTACTGAATTATGGAAGCAGGTCTCCGAGCTTGTTCCACACATAGCTAGAGGGTAAACGTCCCATCGCATGAGAAGGAATTAGGAGCAATGGTTCAGCAAGCACTTATGCTGGCAGATCCAAGCATGAGCAAGGAACAGAAACTAACTGTACTGTTCAGTTTTATCATCCACCAAAGAAGGTTACAACACAATTACGTCGTCACCTGGGAAGTGAGGTACAAGAGTATGTGGTCCCACAGGTGTGGGCAGAAAACCCTACTCAGGTAGGATGTGTTCATATTGATCCCATCCAGGAAGCTCTCCAGGAAAATGTGACATTGCCTTCTATCCAACAGTATCCGCTGAAGCAGCAGGCAATATCAAGTAGTGAAAAGTTGATATACGGACTGCTCGAACAGGACATTCTAGTTAAATGCCAATCCTGGTTGAACACTCCTATCCTCGCAGTGCCCAAAGCAGGAAAACCAGATCAATATAGATTGGTTCAGGATCTGCGGTCCATTAATGCCGTTGTAGAACAGCTTCATGCATTAGTACCTAATCCAAACCACATTTTGGCCCAGATTCCAGCTCGAGCAAAAATATTTTCGATTGTGGATTTGCAGCATGCCTTTTTCTCTTTGCCTTTACATCAAGATAGTCAATAGGGAAGTTTCATGGCAGTCGGGTCACGACCCGTGACCCGTACTGATGCTACGCGATGAACTGCAGGTAAGCACTTACCATTGTTTCCAGGGTAGCGGGCCCGTTAAAACCCGCCGAAATTGTCAATTTTGCGTTGTAAATAATAATGGAAATTGGGATAAGCGTGAGAGACATTTAGCCTACATCAGAATTCCAAAAGTGAGGAGAAATGACGGTAGATAGAAACGAAAGCTGAAGGGACAACAACAGCCAGAGTGCTTGGCGAACCTTGGCCGTTTGTTCACTGCATTTCATCAACTAAGGCATTATTTGTGTTTTTTCTTGAGTCCTTTGGCATCTAAAAACTTTCAGAACTGATAAATCTGGCTGTAAAATTTTAAAATCACCCATGGTTCTCAAATGGGTTTTTACATACAAAAAGAAAACGCCTCTGAAGCAAAATTTACAGCCAGGGTTATCACTTCTGAGACTTTTTAGATACCAAAGGAATCAATAAAAAACATAAATCAGCCTTACTGTTGATGAAATGCAATGAGCAAACATGGTAATCCCAATATTTTCAATTTCGCTAACTGCACGGCCAATGTTAGCCAAGCACTTTAGCTGTTGTTGTACCTTCAGCTCTCGCTTCTCTTTACCTTCATTTCGCTTCACTTTTGGAATTCTGAAGTTGGGTACATGTCTCTCACGCTTACCCCGACTTCCACAATTTTTTACAGTGCAAAAATCCAACATTTTGGCGGTTTTTAACAGGTAGGAAAGTACGCGTTTCATGCATTAATAACATGTACCGGAAGTTGCGCATGTCCTCCAGATGGATTGAGCGGCTCCGTGCGTCAAGCCCTATGACCCAGTGACCTTACGTGCAAACCCCTTATACCTCTTTGCCTTCACTTATAAAGGACAGCAATGTACATGGACTTGGTTGCCTCAGGGATTTGTAAATTCACTAACACTGTTTTCTAGATGTCTGCAAGAACAGTTATAGACCCTGAGCCTCCCATGTAGATCCACATTGGTCCAGTATGTGGATGATTTGCTCATAGCTAGTTTCAGTGATGGAAATGGGGGGGTATGCAGGGGGACATTCCCCTGCTTTTCAGTTTCCAATTTGTGTACTAGAAGGGAGTCAGAGTTGTTAAATATGGATTTTTATTAAAAAAACGACCACGGATAATTGTTACAAATAGTTGCCGCTGCACCAGCCATGACACGAAAACGATTTGTTAACTACCACCGTTTGCACTTTTTAACAGCCAGTAGTTAACACGTAGTCATACAATGTGTCATCAATACATCAACCACATTCCTCAGTAAATGTAATTGTGTTTTGACCAAGTATTAATGACGCCGCGTTCCTTTGAATAAAATTCATGGGAGAATTTCTAAAAACTCACTGTCATTGAGGGCTCCGGACTGCGAGCACAGGCTTTTTCTGGTGTGCAGGTAAAGTCATTCACCCACGTTAATTTATTATTCTCTTGCTCTCTCCCCTCTCTCTCTCTCCCTCCATCCCTCGTTCTCTCTCCCTCTCCCGCTGTGTCTCTCTGTCTTTCGCTCTCTCCCTCCCTCCCTCTCTCTCTCGCGCGCTCTCTCTCCCGCTCCCCATCTCGTCTCTCTCTCGCTCTCTCACTTCCTCTCTCTCACCCTCTCGCCTCGGCATTCCCGGAAACATTTGGCTTTTGTGCGGATGGCTGCATCTGCGGTTCCTTCCTGTTGGGGGGGGGGGGGGGGGGGAAAGAGCCCTGGCCCATGGCGGCTCCTAGTCTGCTCCCTCCGCGGGTGCCGCCTGTCCCGCTGAGTTCCTTCAGCTCTCTGTGTTTTTTGTTTGGCCCTGGAGTTGAAGGTGGACATGGGGGCGGGGGGGGGGGGGGGGGGGGGGGGGGTTGGTGGTTGGGGTGGCTCAGTGGTATGGGCAGCGGCTCTGGGGAGTGGGTGACGTTTTGGGTCAAGACCCTTCTTCAAACAATCACAAGTACTCTCACCAACGAGAGTTCAGTTCAGTCTGAAGAAGGGTCTTCTCTCCAGAGTCACTGCGTGTCCTGCTGAGTTACTCCAGCTTTATGTCTATCATCAATTTCGTTAAATAAAAAACACAACGAAACGCAGGAGGAACTCAGCGGGCTAGGCTGCATCTGTGGAGGGAATGGATTAGGAGTATTTTTCGGGCCAGGGTTCTTCTTCAATAGGAAGGAACTGCAGATCTAAGATACTATAGCGGATACTAGTATCTTTGCTGCAAATCAGGGATGACATTCTTCTGATTTAAATCGGAATTCCGATTTTATTGTTTTCCTATTTGTCAATTTTTTGTGCCCGATTATTTGGCGGCCAATCAACCGCTGTCTCTATGGGGGTTGCGTCCAATCACTGACCAGTTTCCCTTAAAATTCCCGTCCAATCAACAAATTGGTCTCCTCCCGCCCAATCAGCCGCTGTCTCCAAGCGCATAATGCGTTGGTCACTCGGCGGCCACTCAGACACAGTCTCTGAGGGGCATTGTGACCAATCACCGACCTGCTTCGCTCACCGAAGCAGACGATGGTTGCAGGCAACACAGAGAGAAGAGAGAGAGAGAGAGCGAGAGAGCGAGAGAGAGAGAGAGAGATGCAAGAGAGTAGCTCTGACATATAATACACAATAAACTGTTTTACAAATACACAATAAACAAGTTATGCTTTCTTGCACTCTTACATGGGTGTGACCGCACATAAAAAATCCCCCCCCCCCCCCCCTCCTTCCCAACCTCAGCCTCACGGATCTTGGAGTGTTAACAGCAACAGAGCGGAGTCCAGAGAACAACAGGTGAAGCCAATCTATGAATTCCCTGCACCAAGAGAGGCATGGCAGATGAGACAGTGGTTTGACATGATAAACTATTGCCGACAATGGATACCAAACAATGCTTTGGACACTAAAAAGTTAACACCATATACCAGTATGGAGGGTGAATCAGATTCAGATTCAGATTCAATTTTAATTGTCATTGTCAGTGTACAGTACAGAGACAACGAAATGCATTTAGCATCTCCCTGGAAGAGCGACACAGCAAATGATTTGAATAAATAACAATAAGTGTCCGGGGGGGGGGTGATTGGCAGTCACCGAGGTACGTTGTTGAGTAGCGTGACAGCCGCCGGAAAGAAGCTGTTCCTGGACCTGCTGGTTCGGCAACCGAGAGACCTGTAGCGCCTCCCGGATGGTAGGAGGGTAAACAGTCCATGGTTGGGTGGAGAGAGGTCCTTGGCGATGCTGAGCGCCCTCCGCAGACAACGCTTGCTTTGGACAGGCTCAATGGAGGGGAGTGAGGAACCGGTGATGCGTTGGGCAATTTTCACCACCCTCTGCAATGCCTTCCGGTCGGAGACAGAGCAGTTGCCATACCAAACTGTGATGCAGTTGGTAAGGATGCTCTCGATGGTGCAGCGGTAGAAGTTCACCAGGATCTGAGGAGACAGGTGGACCTTCTTCAGTCTCCTCAGGAAGAAGAGACGCTGGTGAGCCTTCTTGATCAGAGTTGAGGTATTGTGGGTCCAAGGGAGGTCGTCGGAGAGGTTGACTCCCAGGAACCTGAAGCTAGAAACACGTTCCACCTCCGTACCGTTAATGTGGATGGGGGTGTGCGTGCCGCCCCTGGACTTCCTGAAGTCTACAATGAGCTCCTTGGTCTTCTTGGAGTTAAGGGCCAGGTTGTTGTCAGCGCACCATGCTGCTAAGTGCTGGACCTCCTCCCTGTAGGCCGCCTCATCGTTGTTTCTGATGAGGGCAATCACCGTTGTATCATCTGCATACTTGATGATGGTGTTAGTACTATGTACAGGTGTGCAGTCATAGGTGAAGAGGGAGTAGAGGAGGGGGCTCAGCACACAGCCCTGTGGAACGCCAGTGTTCAGGGTGAGGGTTGAAGAGGTGTGCTTGTCTAACCTAACAGACTGGGGTCTGTTGGTTAGAAAGTCCAGTATCCAGTTGCAGAGGGAAGGAGCGATGCACAGATTACCGAGTTTGGCGATCAATTTTGATGGTATAATGGTGTTGAATGCTGAGCTGTAATCGATGAACAGCATTCTTACGTAAGTGTCTCTGTTGTCGAGGTGGGAGAGGGCGGAGTGAAGTGCCGTTGAGATGGCATCCTCCGTACTCCTGTTCTTGCGGTAGGCAAACTGATAGTGATCCAGTGTGGGGGGTAGGCAGCTTTTGAGGTGTGCCAGGACCAGCCTCTCGAAGCACTTGGTGATGATGGGGGTAAGTGCAACTGGGCGGAAGTCGTTGAGGCTTGCCGCAGTGGAGTGTTTTGGCACTGGCACGATGGAGGTGGTTTTAAGGCACGTGGGGACAACTGCCTGGGCAAGTGACAGGCTGAAGATATCAATCCAGACGTCTGCCAGCTGCGCCGCACAGACCCTGAGCACGCGCCCGGGGATGCCGTCAGGGCCAGCAGCTTTACGTGCATTAGTCCTACTCAGTGCCACGTATACGTCGTAGGGGGTGAGTGTGAGGGGTTGGTGATCGGCAGGTAGCACAGCCTTGATGGCTGTCTCTAGATTGTCCCTGTCGAAGCGGCCATAGAAGTGATTGAGCTCCTCGAGGAAGGAGGCGTCGCTGGATGTGGGGGTGGTGTTGGCGGGTCTGTAGTCCGTGATGGCCTGGATGCCTTGCCACATGCGTCGGGGGTCGGAGTTGTTGTTGAAGTGCTCCTCAATCCTGAGCTTTTGGCAGTGCTTGGCCTTCTTGATGCCCCTCTTCAGGTTAGCCCTGGCTGAACTGTAGGCTCGAGCATCGCCTGACCTGAAAGCGGTGTCCCGTGCTTTCAGCAGTAGCCTGACCTCGCTGTTCATTCATGGCTTCTGATTCGGGAATATGGTCACCTGTTTGAGGGAGGTGACACTATTGATGGTGAAGTTTATAAAGTCCAGAACAGAGGATGTGTAGGAGTCAATGTCCGTGTGGGAGTCAAGGGTGGCCTGGGCTGCAAACGCCTTCCAGTCAGTGTTTCCAAAACACTGCTGAAGTGTGAAGTCCGCTTCCTCTGACCAGACTTTAACTGTCCTCACAGTTGGTTTAACCCATCTGATGAGTGGGGAGTACTTAGGGAGCAGGAACAATTAGATGTGATCAGACTGACCAAGGTGGGGGAGGGGGATGGCTTTGTAAGCTTCAGCCACGTTGGTGTAGACTTTGTCCAGTGTCTTGTCTACTCTAGTGGGGAAGGAGACATGCTGGTGGAATTTGGGGAGTACAGTCTTCAGGTTAGAGTGATTGAAGTCACCCGCAACAATGAAGGCTGCCTCGGGGTTGTGTGTCTGTTGATTGCTAATGGCAGTATGCAGCTCTTTCATTGCAAGCTTGGCATTAGCTTCAGGAGGGATATAGGCTGCAGTCACAACAGTGGAGGTGAACTCTCTGGGCAGATAGAACGGTCTGCATCTAACCAAGAGGAACTCAAGGTTAGCTGAGCAGTGACTCTCGATGATGGTGGAGTCCGTGCACCATGCTTTATTTACATAAATGCACAGACCCCCACCTCTGGTCTTGCCGGAGTCCGATGTCCTGTCCGCTCGGAGTAAGTGACGCCCCGATAGCTGGATGGCGCTGTCAGGAACTGTCAGGAATTCCAACTGTCTGAAGATGCTCAAAAAGCCTTTGAGAATTTTAAGAAGGCTCTATTGCAGGCATCAGCCATAGGAAGACCACTACGATCGACCACTCCAGTTATATTCTACCATCCTCTCCGGATGCTCTACTGTGGTTTTTACCAAGAAACATGGAGACAAACATTGACCAGTAGCCTACTACTCCTCAAAGATTGATCCTGTAACACAGGGGCATCCCATTTGCACACAGATCTTGCCTGCAATGTACAACAGCTTGCAATCAGCTCTGTCCTTCAACAAAATGTAATAGTGTATAGTTCTCATTCAGTTGCTGCCTTACCTGGACAACTGCAGACCCAACACCTGACCATGGCTTGACAAAACAAGTACGAAATATACGTGTTAAATAATCCTAAATTACACTTCAAATATTGCACCACTATTAATCCGACCTCATTCCTTACTGAACCAACTGAAGAACGGTTAAGGGCCTGTCCCACTGTACGAGGTAATTCGAGAGTTCTCCTGAGTTTCCCCTGATTCGAACTCGGAGAATTACGGTAATAGCCCCTCATAGGTACTCGGGGCTCTCGTGGACATTTTTCAACATGTTGAAACAACTTCATGAGATTACCGCGTTTCTCGAGTACCTGCCGTTAGCGTTACGAGCCGCTAAGAGACGTTCCGAGCTCCAACATACCTGCTATGTACATTCTACGTACTTACCACGAGTTTGATTTTTTTTTTAACTCGGGAGAGCTCTTGGGTAAACTCGTATAGTGGGACAGGCCCTTTAGAATTAGGACATGACTGTCTGTCTATCATCAGGGAAAATACTTCTGTTAGAAAAGGGAGTAAATTGATCGGAAACCTGGAGAAAGGCTTTCTGGATATGCCGATGTAGATCAAACTGGAAACCGCATAGAAGTAGCTGCCTTCGAAACACCGTTCTCTGCCCAGCATGCGGAACTGTTTGCCCTGATAAGAGCCTGTATTATAGGGAAGGATTTGAAAGTGAATATTTACACTGACTCTAGGTGTGTCTTTGGAGTGGATTTAGTGACCCCGCCTCCATTTAGGGGTATGAAAGTGTATGTAATTTGTTTGGGCGTGTCAGTTGTTTAGTTATGTTCTGTTTGTGCGAGACTGTTCAAGGCTCGAGTGATTAGATCCACTACTGACCCCGTTGTGTTGTATACAATGAAATAGGGTTGGAATTCCAGCATTTGTTTTCAGTGATTGACTGAACCAGACTAAGGGGGGGTAAGATCAAAACCGGAATTAACACCTGCCAGGAGATACAACACCTGTCCATATACCTCCTCCCTCGACTCATTCCAGGGACCCCAACAGCCCTTCTAGGTGATGCAGAGGTTCATATTATGATTATCATATTATGATTGCTAATGGTCCCACATTAGCCAGGAAATCCAGTAAGTTAGGCTAAATTGGTTTGTCCCATACAGGACCGCCCTTGTCCCGTATTTGATTGCTACTACTCGGGTCAAGGGTACTGCCACGCCCAGTTCCGCCTCGCATGTCCCGACGTAGTGCAGCCCATGGAGTGCAGTGGCAGCACCTCACCCGTGACACCGCAGCCCGGCCAGCTTTTCGACCTTCAGACCTTCGCTTACCGCCGACACCACCACCCCTCCTTCTCATGGCTGATCACCGGCGTATACGGACGTGACGCCGATGGACGAGAAGCCAAAGCAAAGAAGTCGAAGCCAAAGAACTGAATGGAAACAAGGCTGAAACGCCAATAAACCAAAAGAGTACGAAGCCGAAACACCTACTAACCGAAAGGGCGGGATGCCTAAAAGCCAACGAACCAAAAAGCTGTGTCACCTAAAAGCAATCTTACCGATGGGCCGCTCTGTCGAAACGCCACCTACCCGAAAGGCGGCGTCGCATACAAGCCAAAGGACCGACTGCCGCTCAACAGAAAAAGTCCAATAATGGACATGACGTTGCCGGGGGGCGGGACTTGTCAGCAATTGGTCCAGACCGCCGCGTTCATCACATCACTGTGAAGGCACGAACATTGTCCCACACCTCCGCTCCACTCGACCCACAGCCCGCAGAGGGTGGACGTGGGAGAGTGGGGGCTGTCCAATGGAATGCACACCTTCGGCCGCTTTCAACTTGGTGCTTGGGTTCAGATTGCCCAGTCACCTCTGGCTTGTGTGGGAAAAGGATCCCCACGCTCCCGTCTCCCCCTTCTCTCCCCTCTCCTCTCTCCTCTCTCCCCTCTCCCCTCTCCCCTCTCCCCTCTCCCCTCTCCCCTCTCCCCTCTCCCCTCTCCCCTCTCCCCTCTCCCCTCTCCCCTCTCCCCTCTTCCCTCTCTCCTACTTCTCTCTCTCCCCCCCTCCCTCCCTTCTCTCCCTCCCTTCTTTCTCTCCCCTTCTCCATCTCCACCGGCGGGAGCGTCCCACTGTCAGGGTCCGGAGGGGGGAGGGGGAATCACCCTGGTCTGGGGGTTGGGGTCCGATGGCGGTCCATCGCGGTCAGTGACTGTGGGACGCTCCCGCTGGTGGAGACGGAGGGAAGGGGGAGAGGGAGAAGAGAAGGGAGAGGGGGGGGGGAGGAGGAGGAGAGAGAGAGAAAAAGGGGGAGAGAGAGAAGGGGAGAGAGAGAAGGGGAGAGAGAGAAGGGGAGCGAAGGGAGGGAGGGAGAAGGGAGACAGAGGAGGGGAAGAGAAAGGGAGAAGAGGGAAGAGAGAGGAGGAGAGAGAAGAGAGGAGGAGAGAGAGAATGGGGAGAGAAAAGAAGGGGGAGAGCGAGAAGAGGGGAGAGAGAAGGGGGAGACTGGAGCGTGGGGGTCCTTTTCCCACACAAGTCATAGGTGACTGGGCAATCTGAACCCAAGTCATAGGTGACTTGGGCAATCTGAACCCAAGCACCAAGTTGAAAGCGGCTGAAGGTGCGCATCCCTCGGGACAGCCCCCACTGTCCCACAGCCACCTTCCGTGGGTTGCAGGTCGGGTGGAGCGGAGGTGTGGGACAACGTTCAACCCTTCACAGTGATGTGATGGACGTGGGGATCTGGACCAATCGCTGACAAGTAACGCCCCCGGCAACTTCATGTCCGTTATTGGACTTTTCTGTTGAGCGGCAGTCGGTCCTTTGGCTGGTAGGCGACGCTGCCTTTCGGGTAGGTGGCGTTTTGACAGAGCGGCCATTCGGTAAGTTTGCCTTTAGGTGATGCAGCTTTTCGGTTTGTTGGCTTTTAGGCGTCTCGCCCTTTCGGTTAGTTTGCATTTAGGCGTCCCTTCCTTTCGGTTAGCAGGCGTTTTGTCTTCGTACTCTTTCGGTTTATTGGCGTTTCGGCCTCGTTTCCATTCGGTTCTTTGGCTTTGGCTATTTTGCTTTGGCTTCGCGTCTGTTGGCGCCACGTCCGGGTACCGCTCATCGGTTCATGAGTTCGATGGGGTGCTGGACTTTGTGCGCAACATCGCATGCACTTAATTCACTTTCATATCTTCAGTATTAAAAATGTTAAGGCCATTTTCATACTCTGAAATTAGCATCTTGTTCCTATTGCTTTTCCATTGACTTAACACAAAAGCTGTGATCGAGGACAGTCAAAAGCCCATAGCTTTCTTGAAAATTAAGAGAACTGAATGAATTTTTCAGTTATTATAGATTGAAGCATTCTGAAACAAATATAAAACATCTTACTTGGATGATCTGAAATTAAAGCATATAATTAGTTAGTTACCTAATTGTAGTTAATTACAAAATTGACCATTGTGACGGAAATAGTCATAAACACCCAGACTGCCTTGAAAATTCAAAAATGTGATATTCTCAAGATCAGAACTTTAATATTATTGTATTATATGCTGTAAATCCATAACAGATAGGTAAATAAATTACAATTTCTAGCAATAGACCAAGTCTTTATGGAGACGGTCAGTTGCTATCTAGAACATTGGCATATCATAATCAGTAGCAGTATGATACTCCTCAGATTGTAACCAATAAGCAACTGTATACCATGTTTTACCTCAACTTTTCAATTTTGGCATTGTAAACTACAAGTTTTTGCTCTTCAAACCACGCATGACATGCCTTTCTGCCCACTACTTTCCCATTAAGAATATCCTATAGATTAAATTTCTTAAGAAAAAATATATATTTTTAAATAGCCTAAGTATCCAAATAACAAACTAATCCCTTTCACACAAGAATTCACAACATAACATGATTTTTCAATCTCTCTGTCATTAATTTATATGCCAGATGGAAGGAATTTAATGTTTAATTCCCATAAATTATTCTAGAAACATCCACTCAATATAATCAAAATTATTATTATTTTGCACAATACATGGGACTAAAACTGATATTTAGTATAAAAATATTGACTATGGATAGACAATTACACAAAATATAGACCATTTAGATGCTCTAATGACAAGATTGTCCAAAAAAAGAACATTTAAATCATCTTGCTAGTGGGTTTTTCTGGAACGCAATCGATTGGAACGTTCCACTTCCCGTGAATTTGAACCTCATATCGGCAGAAAAAAAAACACTGCCGGTTCGTATGGGGGCCAAATCACATTTTCGCAACGTAAAATTAGATTAAAGCCATCCCAAGAAACAAGATTATATGTAAAATACACGACTTACCCATTGTTTTGTCCCGTTCTTGTGATCCGTCACGCTGTAGGCGTTGAGGGCATTAGAAGTCGCTTTTTATTTTAATCTAATTATTAAAATGTCTCATAATTAAAAAAAAAAAGATTGTAACGGAAGTTGGATCGATTATTCTTCAGCAGCTAGCAGCCCGAGGAAATCCGCTGCCGATAGGCAGTAGAAAATTCGATTTTAATCCCACCCCCCCCTCAAAGGCGCCAAAGTCGTGCACACAGCAAGTGGCAGAACTGCAGCGCCACTGAAGGTAAGTTTTGTAACCTTGCTACTTCATCCAATGTCCCCAATGTGGACTCCTGTACATTGACGAGACAAAGCTTATACACGGCAACCGTTTCTCTGTACATATGCTTAGTCTGCTAAAGCCCACTGGATCTCTCAGTTGCTAATCATTTTAACTCCTCTTACATTCCCATACTGACCTTTCTGTCCTGAGCCGCCTCCTCCATTGCTAGAGTGAGGCCCCACACAAATTGGAGGAACAGCACCTCATATTTCCTTTGGGTAGCTTATAACCCAGTGGTATGAATTCTACAATGTCAGGTAACTTCTACAAACACCTCCCTCCGTTTCCCCCACCCTCATTTGTTGAGGAAATCAATAGTTTCCCACAACTTTACGATGCAAGACGAAAAAAAAAGTTAATATCAAAGTTTTATAACAACATCAGTGTGGTAGATTAGTGGGTGAATGTTGTAAGGTGGGTTATGTGTGTGTGTGTTGTGTGTGTTCATGTATGTATCTTGCTGCTCCATAATGAATGAGGTCATGGAATATTTTCTCCTGCAATGTCTCCAGGCTCTGAATTATTCAATCTACTGAGGAATGTTTCTGCTCAACTCCTGCCAGGGGTACTTTATTTATTTTCTTCTAGCCGTTCTGAAACCCTTGATGGAGAGCACATCCATGCATAAGGGAAGAATATGTTGATCTATAATTGCTTGCTTCCTTTAAAGGTGACTACACATCCCAGACAGCCATCTATCTACAATGTACCATAGACACTTCCAGTAAAGTTATGGAGTAATAAAAGAAGCCAGTGCTTAGTCTGCCACGTCTATCAGACTACACTATATTAATCTCATTACTCGCAGTTGGTTCATAGCCTACTGTACCTTAGCAGTTCCAGTGCTTCTCCAATGTTGTGAGAGTACCTGCCTCCACCACCTTCTCAGGCAGTGTTTTCCAGATTTCATCCACCCTTTGAGTGAAAACATTCTTCCTCAGATCACCTTTGAATCCGTAGACACAAAAGACTGCAGATGCTGGAATGTAGACCAAAAACAGATTGCTGGAGAATCTCAGTGGGTCAGACAACATCTGTGGAAGGAAATGGACAGACATAATTTCAAGTCGGGGACCTTTGTCAACTTCTTCTCAGTCTAATTCTTTCCTCACTTTTAAACCCCTTCTTCCTCACCTTAAACCTATGGCCTCTGGTCTTAGAACCCTCCATCGTAGGGAAAACTTTCTTACTATCAACACTATCTCTGCCTTTCATAATTTTGTATACCTCTTACCAACAAGTGAGTTCGGTATTCCAAAATACGCAAGGAATCATGGGATTTGTCAAAGGTCACTCGCTATAAAGAAAAAACGAATGAAGCGCTGACTATATAAACTGTGAATAAATTCTTATCTTCATTCGTGATATATGTGTAAAAATATATTTAATCTGAGGGACGGGTTGCCGGGTAGCGGGAGAGCGATGTAACAGCAAAAGAGAGTGGGCAGATGTTAGTGGGAGACGGGGAGAGACTGGACCGGTGGAGAGACATTCTCTATGCAGCTGTGTGCCTCATCCGCAGCCAGGATTGAACCCGGCTCCCCTGCGCTGCAAGCGCTGCTGAACTGCCACTGGACCGTCCCTGTCCCCGACCCCCAGAGCAGAGCCGAGCCAGAGCTAGTGCCCCCCCTCTGCGCCGGCTGCAATTCTGGGGCCGCCACCGCTCTGGGCCGGCACTGGACTGCCAGGTAACCCGGCGGGATAGTCCAGGGCTGCCGGCCAACCCAGCGGAGCAGGCAGAGCCGAGCTGGAGCCAGCACCTACCCCTTGCGCCGGCTGCAAGTCCGGGGCTGCCAGGGCCACCCCGGACACCTCCGGCCACCCCCGGACAGGGACCAGACACCCGGGAGGGGACAGGGACGGCCCAGCAGCAACTCAAAGCGCCCGCAGAGCAGGAGACCCGGGCCCGACCCCAACCACGGATGAAATGCAAGCCCGCACACAACGCAGCACCACAGTTGCCGAGAATGTTTATAGCGCGTGACCTATGACCTGGGTATGCGCAGTCGGAATACCAAACTCGCTTATTCCCCATTAGCTTCTTCCACACTAAACAATGTCTGTCTGCTCTCTCCTCATAACAGACACATTCCATCCTAAGCAACATCCTGGTAAATCTCATCTCCACCATCTCCAGTGCAATCACATCCTTTGTATAGTGTGTGATAACAAGGAGAGGACACGGTATTCTAGCTGTGGCCTTACCAGTGTTTACTATTATCCAAAGGCCTCCTGGTTATGGTGCCCTGACTAATGAAGGCAAACATCCCACAAGCCTTCCTCATCATCCTATCTACCAATGCTGCCACCTTCTGGAAACTTTGGACATGTACACCAAGTTTCTCATACTTCCTCTGGACCAACAATTCAATGTTTATGAATGACCTATCCAATCAAACCCCTGGAAATAATGCAACTCATATTTATCAGGATTAAACTCCATCGGCTATTTTTCTGCCCTATTTTTTATCAGCTATTTAATTTTATTCTGTAGCCTAAGCCCTAAGACTGCGGTTCTCATCATTAACACCACCTCCAATTTTTATGTCATCTGCAAACTTACAAATCATAACCTTGATATTCAGATAGATAAAATTAACAATCTCTGTGGTGCACCATCGATGAGGTACTTTAGAGTCTTTACAGGCTGGAATCCTGATAATCAAGCATTGCAGAATTACTCAACAAGTACAACAAGTACTAATAATTACTAAATGTAATAGCAAGCCAAACAATATCTTTCACACCCATAATGCAAGCTTGTTTTTGAACGACAGTCAGCTCCTTCATTTAGATTTTCATTTTGGCTTGGTAGATGGATTAATGATACAACTCAATCATGACCTAATTAAAATGTACAACGAGGTTGAGGGCCGAATGCTCTATTTAACTGTTTCTTAATTGATTTAATATTTTTTTTAAACATCAACCATTTTATCTGTTAATTACTATATGTAAAATTGTTTTACAACATTTCCAAATTTGGCCTTTAAATGGTTTGAACTCATTTCCATGATCTGGCTCAAAATAGTTCAGAATATTTTTATGCCACTACACAGCATCCAGCTGTATTTGCATGACGAACAAGCACAGGCTCCCAAGCACTGTAAGTTTAGCTAAATAATTTTAAATGCCTGGTTTTCATTTTTGCTCACTTCATCCTCCCCACTCCCACCTCAAATGGAAACATTCTTAGCCTCCAATGCTCCATAATTTGCAACATATCTGTCCTCAGCCTCCTTCTTTCAAGAGAAGAAACAGTCACCCATCTTGACAAGTGTAAGTTTGCAATTCTGGTTTCACCCTTGAAAATTTATTTTGCAACTCTTGTGTACCTTAAGATTATTTTTTATGGAAAGATTACTAGATCTGTCTACAGAACTCCAGGTGTGTTTGAATCCCGGTTTATACAGTTAGCTTAACCAACTAAACAACACAGACATAGTAGCTGAATTATAATTAGATGCAACATGCATATCATAAGCAATGGATTTAGAACATACAAATACAGGACAGTTGGATGGAATAAAAGCTGGATAGACAAATGAATGTCAAAAGATCCAAATCTTGATTTAATATGAATTGAAGGATTGGACAAGCTTATACATTTGGGGTTTGGAAAAAGATGAATATTTTCTTCCTAAAAGGTAATACATAACATAAGTAACATAAAAAGATTCAGGAATTATTTTAAGCTGGACCCACAATGTATAAACATCACCACACTCTATCTCAGCAACAATCTAAGATCTTTTGACTAAGGTTCCTTTGTATACTTCAATTTTGCACTCTTATGGTCTAGTTATATATTATTATTGATTATCAAGTTAACAGGGGGGAAGAATCCATTCCTGAGCCTGGCGGTGTGCACTTTCAAGCTTTTGCACACTTGACCTGATTTCTAAGTTAGTTTGTGGCTGACTAATACTAATTCAGAAGAGACATCAGAGAAATTAATCGTTGGACCTCGCAAATGAGCAGGAAGCCAGAGGATTGGGTAACGGTTAAAGAGCAACAGATAATAACTAAAAAGGCAATACGGGGAGAAAAGATGAGGTACGAAGGTAAGCTAGCCAAGAATATAAAGGAGGATAGTAAACGCTTTTTTCGGTATGTGAAGAAGAAAAAAATAGTTAAGACCAAAGTTGGACCCTTGAAGACTGAAAAGGGTGAATTTATTATGGGGAACAAGGAAATGGCAGATGAGTTGAACAGGTACTTTGGATCCGTCTTCACTAAGGAGGACACAAACAATCTTCCTGATGTACTAGTGGCCAGAGGATCTGGGGTGACGAAGGAACTGAAGGAAATCCACATTAGGCAGGAAATGGTGTTGGGTAGATTGATGGGACTGAAGGTTGATAAATCCCCAGGGCCTGATGGTCTGCATCCCAGGATACTTAAGAGAGTGGCTCTAGAAATCATGGACGCATTTGTGATCATTTTCCAATGTTCTATAGATTCAGGATTAGTTCCTGTGGATTGGAGGGTAGCTAATGTTATCCCACTTTTTAAAGAAAGGCAGGAGAGAGAGAAAACAAGGAATTATAGACCAGTTAGTCTGACATCGGTGGTGGGGAAGATGCTGGAGTCAATCATAAAAGATGAAATAGCAGCACATTTGGATAGCAGTAACAGGATTGATCCGAGTCAGCATGGATTTACGAAGGGGAAATCATGCTTGACTAATCTTATGGAATTTTTTGAGGATGTAACTAGGAAAATGGACAAGGGAGAGCCAGTGGATGTAGTGTACCTGGACTTTCAGAAAACACTTGATAAGGTCCCACATAGGAGATTAGCGGGCAAAATTAGGGCACATGTTAACCATATAAACCATGTTATTGGGGGTAGAGTGCAGACATGGATAGAGAAGTGGTTGGCAGACAGGAAACAAAGAGTAGGTATTAACGGGCCCCTTTCGGAATGTCAGGCAGTGACTTGTGGGGTACCGCAAGGCTCGGTGCTGGGGTCGCAGCTATTTACAATATATATTAATGATTTAGATGAAGGGATTACAAGTAACATTAGCAAATTTGCAGATGACACGTAGCTGGGTGGCAGTGTGAAGTGTGAGGAGAATGCTATGAGAATGCAGGGTGACTTGGACAGGTTGGGTGAGTGGGCAGATGCATGGCAGATGTAGTTTAATGTGAATAAATGTGAGGTTATCCACTTTGTTAGCAAAAACAGGAAGGCAGATTATTAACTAAATGGTGTCAAGTTGGGAAAAGGGGATGTACAACGAGATCAGGGGGTCCTTGTTCATCAGTCAATTAAAGTAAGCATGCAGGTACAGCAGGCAGTGAAGAAAGCGAATGGCATGTTGGCCTTCATAACAAGAGGAGTTGAGTATAGGTGCAAAGAGGTCCTTCTGCATTGTACAGGACCCAGGTGAGACCACACCTGGAGCATTATGTGCAGTTTTGGTCTCCAAATTTGAGGAAGGACATTCTTGCAAAGTAGGTTAATTCTCGGGATGGCGGGACTGTCATATGCTGAGAGAATGGGGTGGCTGGGCTTGTATACTCTGGAATTTAGAAGGATGAGAGGGAAACTTATTGAAACATATAAGATTATTAAGAGTTTGGACATGCTAGAGGCAGGAAACATGTTCCCGATGTTGGGGAAGTGCAGAACCAGGGGGCTACAGTTTAAGAATAAGGGGGAAACCATTTAGTACGGAGATGAGACAACACTTTTTCACACAGAGAGTTGTGAGTGTGGAATTCTCTGCCTCAGAGGGCGGTGGAGGCCGGTTCTCTGGATACTTTCAAGAGAGAATTAGATAGGGCTCTTAAAGATAATGGAGTCAGGGGATATGGGGAGAAGGCAGGAACGGGATACTGATTATTGATGATCATTGATGATTATTGATGATCTGCCATGATCACTGGCTGGCTCGAAGGGCCGAATGGCCTACTCCTGCACCTATTGTCTAAATAATCTTAGCATCTTACACTTTAGTAAATTTCTTGGTGACAAAGTGCTTCAAAACCAAAGGAGCTTTAGGGTGCAGTCAAGTACAGCATTTGTATTTGCAATGAAATGTAACATAAGACACTTCAGATGTTGGAATCCTTAGCAAGAACGGCAGAAGGAACTCAGCGGGTAAGCAGTATCTATGGAAGGATATGGACATACAGTATGTATTTTGGGATTGGGTTTCTTCTATATTATCAAATAATCTGTTTTCATTATGTTGGTTGAATAATAAATGTTGGTCATAAATGTTTCAAACCCTGGGAAGCTAAATGGACTTTTCTTTTCGCTGACCAAGTCAAGTGGAGCTCATTGTCATATGGACAGGTACGGTGAGGATCAGATACAATGAGAATGGTGCTTGCAGAAGCATGGGGGTTACACAAAAAGCTGGAGAAACTCAGCGGGTGCAGCAGCATCTAAGGAGCGAAGGAAATAGGCGACGTTTCGGGTCGAGACCCACAGGTACGTAGAATCAGAAAACACGGACTTCCGGTGGCGCTATGGAGGGCTAGGGAGCCACGCCAGCCAGCTCCTTGTGAAAAACGCTGAAAATACCGGGGAGAAAACTGCCTACCTGCTGCCTCGGTACCGGCTGCCGTGAGTGACGTCATCAGGCGCGCGACTTACAATGCCTATGCAGCGCAGCCCCCCCCGCTGAAAAAACGAAAACTCGAATTACAAGGCTTAAACTGGCAGAACCAGAACAAGGCCCGATTGAAGCCTCGGGCGCGGGTAGGACGCTATCCCAAGAAGATGTGTCGAAAAAAGCAAAGAAAAAACGGAAGGTGAGGAACTCAGAAATTTTATTTCACAAGAAATTGCAGAGCTGAAGGATGAACTTGGAAAAGAACTTGTAAAAACGAATGAAGAATTAATGAAAATGAATTTTAAGGAAGAAGTAAAAAAAATCAGGGAGGAGATGGAGTTAAAAATTGAAATTAATTCCACGGTTGCGGATTTATCTGAAAAATTGAAGAAGGAAATTGCCGACATACTGGTTGATCAGGCTACAACTATATCAAATGAGATGGATTTTAAAATCAGTAAGCTGGCAACTGATCTAGAAGAAAAGATGGAGCCCATGGAAGGTACAGTGAATCAACAGTCGACAGCCATAAAGAGCCTTGAGATAGCCGAAACAAGTGCTCAAACTATGAAAACACTCATCACAGAAAATCAACGTCTAACTACGCTACTGGGCAAAATAACTGATAAATGCACTGAACTGGAAGGACGCCAGAGAAGACAGAACCTGAGAATTGTGAGTATTCGAGAAGGGAGAGAGGCGAATCAAGGTCCCAGAGAATTTACTGCAAATTTATTGCAAAAAGTTTTATCTCTGGATCATAAGCCTTTACTTGCTCAAGCTCATTGAGTGATGAGACGTCAGACACGACCCGACGCCCCTCCAAGACAAATGATAATAAAAGTTCAATATGATTATGTTCTGGAGGAGATGATGGAAAAAATTGTAAGAATCAGAAATCTTACATATGAAGGTGATAAGATCAGCATTTATCGAGACTGTCCAGCAGAGGTATCCAGGGAAAGAAACGCGTTTAAGGAGACTAAAAGAATCTTGAAGGAAGTGAAGAATTTGAAGTATGGTCTGAGGTATCCAGCTACCTTAAGAGTTACTCACAACCAGAAAGAATATTTTTTCACCAACCCTCTGGAGGCACTGGACTTTGCCCAGAAGACTAAAGAGCGTGATGAAGATTGAATAATATCTTTAAAATTGAACTACATCAAGGAATAAACTGACTTTGCTAGATTGGATGGATCTAAGGACTTGTTTAAGGATGCCGGAGAAAGAAGCGGATTGGAAATTCTCCTATGGATACTAATAATTAGAATAGTAGCACTACTAATACAAATAACTAATAAATACTAACAATGCGCGGTGTTACTATTAATCAGAAATAATAATTATCATTAATGACTAATATTTAATTATAACTAAATTAGAATTAGATAAATAATTATTATAATTGTGCAGAATATATAGTTAGATTTCACTCGTCCTCCTTGGAATCCCCTTATTTTCTTTTTTTATTCTCCTTCCTTTTCCCCCTAGGGGTTTTTTTTTAAATTATATTTTCTTAATATGTTTTAAATATGTATCTTCACATTCCTGACTCATGGAATTTGAATACTTTAGAATTTAATATCCCCGGTAAGAGACTGTTATGGATAATAATCTTAAGAAACCAAGGAGCTGATAAGTTTCTAACATCAACTACGGAAGTCAGTAGATGCTTAGCCATGTTAGTATGGCTATCACTAACTACACTAATACTAGATGTAGTTTTTTCTATCTTTGCACACATTATTAACCTCTTTATCTATCCCTTTTTTGGCTATATTATAATCTATCTTTATTATTTTAAAGTTGAATGGAGTTATAAATTTATTCAAAGGAGATATATACGTGAGAGACACTCAAGAGTCTTGAAATTCGTCTATTTGGAGTTCAGGTGTAAGGTCGGGTATGTCGAACTGAACCATTTGCTCTATTATAGACCTCCCTAAATAAAAGATGCAAGACTTAAACACGAATACGGGGAATGAAGGAATAACGTTTTGTAGCTGGAACGTTAAAGGCATTAATGAACCAGTAAAGAGAGGTAAAGTATTAGCACATTTAAAAACACTTAAAGCAGATGTAGCTTTCATCCAAGAGACACACTTAAAAAAAGACGCAGAGCATAGATTGAAAGTTAAATGGATAGATAAAGTATACCATTCCTCTTTTACACATAAATCTAGAGGTGTAGCGATATTATTTCGTAAAGGCACTGTATTTAAACACACATCAACTATAAATGACAGTGACGGTAGATATATTATTGTAATAGGAGAACTAAATGCACAAAAAATGATTTTTGTTAATGTTTATGGACCAAACTTTGATAGCCCATGTTCTTTAAGAAAATATTTAATACCATCCCGGAATTAGCACAACACAACCTAATAATTGGAGGAGATTTAAATTGTACCCTAGATTCTTATCTGGATAGATCATCAAAGCAACGGAAAATCAAATCGCGTTCAAGTGACTTACTGAATGCATACATAGATACTAGTAATATTAAAGACGTTTGGAGAATAGAAAACCCAACTGGACGAGAATATTCATTTTATTCACCTGTACATAAAATGTATTCAAGAATAGATTATTTTTTGGTAGACTCTAAACTTATCTCACTCACTTATAATTCAAAATACCATAATATTACAATCTCGGATCATGCACCTTTAACATTTATGATTAAAATAAATGGTAAAATGGAAAAACAGAGACAGTGGAGACTTAACCCACAAATTTTAAAGGACAAAGTAACTCAGAAATATATTACAGAACAGATTAGGACTTTCTTTGAAATAAATGATAAACCGGAAATATCTTCTTCTCTATTATGGGAAACGTTTAAAGCATATACTCGTGGAATTATGATTTCTTCTCAAGCATTTTATAAAAAAGAGAATCGGAGGGAACAACAGGCATTGGAAAAGGAGATTCAACAATTAGATACAGAGAATGCTGCTAACCCAACTATGATAAAACATAATAAAATCGCTGCATTGAAATACAAATTAAATAAAATATATTCAGATCAAGTGGTAAAACTCTATCAATATACCAAACAATTACAATTTGAATTTGGAGATAAACCCCAAAAATGATTGGCCCATCAATTACGGAAACTGGAGGGAGAAAAAATAATCCATAGGATTAAATCATGCAATGGCGAACCTAGTACATCCTAGAGATATTAATGGGAGATTTTTGCAATATTATAAAAACTTATATTCAGTTAAAACGACAGAAAACCAGATAGGAATAGAAGCATTTAAAAAAAAATGTAATTTAAAGGGGTTGGATTTGGAAAATAGAGAATCACTAAATACTGAAATAACAGTAACAGAAATTGAAGAATCTATTAAATCATTAAAAAATGGTAAAACTCCGGGACCAAATGGTATTGGTTCGGAATTTTATAAAACATTCTATGATCTTATTGTACCACATTTAAAGACACTTTATGAACATATTTATACCCAACAGAAATTACCAGAAACGTTAAATTAATCTATTATAATGCTTATACCAAAAATAGATAAGGATCTGGATGATCCAGGATCATATAGAGCTATAGCTCTTTTAAACACTGATCAAAAAATACTAACTAAGATACTAGCACAAAGACTAAGCTCAGTGATCAACAAATTAATTCATCCGGATCAAACAGGATTTATACCAAAACGATATTCTTCATATAACTTGAGACGATTATTCAATATTATATATTCGAAAAGAGGTATTAAAAAAGACCTAGAAATTATTTTATTAGATGCGGAGAAGGCCTTTGACCAGGTGGAATAGTCTTATCTGTTTTCGGTCATGGAAACTTTTAAGTTGGGAGAGAAATTTATATCATGGGTTAAATTATTATATGCTAATCCAACAGCTAGAATATTAACAAATCAAATGTTATCAACTAAATTTAATTTATCCCGAGGCTGTAGACAAGGTTGTCCCTTATCCCCACTATTGTTCGTACTTGCAATTGAATCATTAGCTCAAAGCATGAGATTACATCCTGCAATATATGGGTACGAAACTAGGGAAACTGAAAATAAAATCTCCTTATATACTGATGATGTATTACTTTATATTACAAAACCGGAAATTAGTATTTTAAATTTATTAAATTTAATAACTGAATTTGGCTCGTTTTCAGGATATAGTATTAATTGGAATAAAAGTGAACTTATGCCAATATCGGTAAATAACCTACATATATTACAACAATATCCTTTTAAGATAGCAAAAGAAAATATCAATTATCTTGGAATTCACGTAACAAAAAGATATGATTCTTTATTTAAATCTAATTTCCCACCCTTACTGAATAAACTAAATAAGAATATTTTATATTGGAAAACATTACCTATCTCAATATTAGGTAGAATTAATGCAATAAAAATGATTTTTCTTCCACAAATACTATATCTTTTCCAATTGATACCAATATACCTTCCTAAAAACATTTTTTTAAAAGTTGACTCCATAGTCACCAATTTTATCTGGGAATATAAGAGTCATAGAATAAATAAAAAACGCTTATGTAAATCAAAAATAAATGGAGGTCTAGCATTGCCAAATTTTATGTTTTATTACTGGGCAGTTAGTATTAAAAATATGAATTTTTGGCTGGATGAATTAGATAAACAACCAAATTGGTTAAAAATGGAAAAAGAAGATTGTTCACCTTTTGACATTAGCTCAATTTTATTTGCCAATGCTAAACTAGGTAAGAAACCCTATAAAGAAAACCCTATAATAGAGAGTGGGATACGTATCTGGAAACAACTTAAGAAAACATTAAAATTGGAATGTATACCACTAGCTCTCTCCATTGTAAACAATGTTACATTTAAACCTTCAATGATGGATAAAGGTTTTTCACAATGGAAAAACTATGGAATGAATAGGATGGGTGATCTTTACAGGGAAAACTCCTTTCTTTCATTTCAAGAATTACAACAAATTTATGGATTACATTCAAAAGATTATTTTAGATATTTACAAATCAGAGACTACGTAAAATCAAACACACAGGAAATTAGAAATAGAAAGGTAGAAATTTTAGATGAATGTCTAAATAAACATCCAAATACAGAAAAATTGATATCATATATTTATAATATTTTATTAGAAAATGATGTACCAATGACAGAAACATATAGGCAATCATAGGAAAACGAATTGGGTCAAACAATTAGACCAGAAATATGGAATGAAAGTTTGCAAAATATACATAATTGTTTGTTAAATGCTAGGCACATTTTGATACAATTTAAAGTATTACATAGATTACATTATTCAAAATCAAAATTACATAGAATTTTTTCAAATATACCTGCCATATGCGATAAATGTCAACACTTGGAAGCTAATCTAACGCAGTCATTCACAAACTGTATAAAAATTACTAACTTTTTGGCAGAAATTTTTAAGATAATTTCGAATGTTGTTAATACAAATTTGCTTCCCGACTCAAAATTAATAATATTAGGAATATTAGAAACAGTTAATTAATCAATTAATCTCATTTGATCAATTAATAACAATAAATCAAAGATTTTTTATCGATTACAGTTTAATAATTGGGAAAAAACTAATATTGAAATTTTGGAAAGGTCCTACATCCCCCACAATCAAAATGTGGATCACTGGAATGTCGGAGACACTTCATCTGGAAAGATTAAGACTTGTCCTTCTGGGCAAGTTGGATCAATTCAGAGGGATATGGTCTCCATTTATTGAATATTTAAAGGATCAAAATGGTTCGTGCGAGAACCTGACTGAAGCCTGAACGAAGAAATAGACGAAGATTTACATATAATAACCCATGGTATATCTCCAATGATGTATAAACTGCTTAATACTTCATTCATCTTTCTGAATCACTATCTTTATTTTATTTTTCTCTTTTACTTCCTATCTATATTACAAATGAAAAACTCATAGAAGTACAAATTAGAAATAATTGTTAATATTAACAATATTAAGAATGTATATGATATGTATATTCTTATCTTGATATGTACTTACTTCTAATAAAAATAACAACAAAAAAAATCAGAAAACACGAAAAAATAAAATAAATTATACAGGTAGTAAAAGAAAGAGTGTGCAAAGTAAGATATTAGTTCAAAAATACATAGAAACAAGTCTGAAGAAGGGTCCTGACCTGAAACATCACCTGTCCATGTTCTCTATGCATGTTGCCTGACCCATTGAGTTACTCCAGCATTTTGTATATTTCCTTGGTACATAGAAACAAGTCCATGGGAGTGCAAGTGGAGGTCCACAATCTCCCACTACTGTGGCAGGATTAGGGATGTACAGGTCTGTTCACGAACCTGATATTTGTAGGAAAGTAGTTGTTCCTGAATTTGACAAGGCTTTGAAATGTCCTGCCCGATGGCAGCCACAAGAATGAAAGATGCCACGTTCTTGAGGCAGCACCTCGTGTAGATGTTTTCAATGGTGAAGGGGTTGTGTTGGTTTATGGACCAGGTTGTATTTCCCTGCTCTCCTGCAAATTGTAGTATTCTGCCGAGTGTATGTTTATGCTGCAGCATTGCTAAACAATTTAAGATTTTAAAATTATAAATGTCAAAAATGTTACGTTTTGTGGGCATCTTTATCAGCGCATAGATGCAGTGCTGATAGGCTTCATGCTTGAGGTGGCACCACTGCAATACTTTGGTTAATGATATTCATAATTTTAAAGAAATCTGCTGCTTGCTTATTGTCATTCTCTGCTTTGCTCTTTTGCTGCTAGTCTTCCTCCTCCATGTTAATGGCAGACTGTGGTATATTCATAGAGAACTACAAAGATCTTGTGGTAGATAGAGTAGGTTTTGGGTGATGGGAGGGGATGATAAATATGTCATAGAAACATAGCAAATAGGTGCAGGAGGAGGCCATTTGGCCCTTTGAGCCAGCACCGCCATTCATTGTGATCATGGCTGATCAGTGATGACCCACAATCAGTAAACCGTGCCTGCCTTCACCCCATACCCCTTGATTTCGCTAGCCTCAAGAGCTCTAACTCTCCTTTAAATTCACCCAGTGAATTGGTCTCCACTGCCTTCCGTGGCAGAGAATTCCACAAATTCTCAACTCTGGGTGAAAAAGTTTTTTTTTCCCCCATCTCATTTCATCTCAATGGCCTCCCCTTTATTCTTAGACTGTGGTCCCTGGTTCTGGACTTCCCCAACACTGGGCACATTTTTCCTGCATCTAGCTTGTCCAGTCCTTTTAGAATTTTATATGTTTCTATAAGGTCCCCCTCATCCTAAATTCCAGTGAATACAAGCCCAATCTTTCCAATCATTCCTCATATGACAGTCCCGCCATCCCGGGGATCAATCTCGTCAACCTACGCTGCACTCCCTCAATAGCAAGGATGTCCTACCTCAAATAAGGAGACCAAAACTGCACACAATATTCCAGATGTGGTCTCACCAGGGCCCTGTAGAAGGACCTCTTTATTCCTATACTGAAATCCTCTCGTTATGAAGGCCAACATTCCATTAGCTTTCGTCACTGCCTGCTGTACTTGAACGTTTACTTTCAGTGACAAGTGTACAAGGACACCCAGGTCTCGTTGCACTTTCCTTTTTCTTAACCTGACATTTTTGAGATAGACAATATACAATAGACAATAGGTGCAGGAGTAGGCCATTCAGCCCTTCGAGCCAGCACCACCATTCAATGTGATCATAGCTGATCATCCACAATCGGTACCCCGTTCCTGCCTTCTCCCCATAACCCCTGACTCCGCTATATTTAAGAGCCCTATCAAGCTCTCTCTTGAAAGAATCCAGAGAACTGGCCTACACCGCCTTCCGAGGCAGAGAATTCCACAGAATCTCTGTGTGAAAGATAATAATCTGCTCCTTTGTACTTGCCGCCAAAGTGGATAACCTCACATTTATCTACATTATACTGCATCTGCCATGCACCTGCCCACTCATTCAACCTGTCCAAGTCACCCTGCAACCTCCTAGTATCCTCTTCACAGTTCACACTGCCACCCAGCTTTGTGTCATCTGCAAATTTGCTAGTGTTACTTTTAATTCCATCATCCAAATCATTAATATATATTGTAAATAGTTGCGGCCCCAGCAGCGAGCTTGCGGCACCCCACTCTCCACTGCCTGCCATTCTGACAGGGACTCGTTTATCTATACTATTACTAAAACTCTCATCTTGACCACTTCTGGTCTGCTTTAAATTTGCACAAAAACGGTACCGTTTATCGCTAGGATGTTTTTGCCATCTTACTCACCATTCTCCTCTCCTCCATGCGCACCAAGTTTTGTTCCGATCGGTGGAAGATTGCAAAAGTTATGAAGGTTTAAATAATCATGAGATTATTGGTCTCCTCGCCTGTCATTGCACCATGAAGGTAATGCCCCTTCTGGCACCCGCTGGAGAATAAAGTTCCGTAGGTGGGGCTGAGTCCACAAGTGCTGATTGAGTCCGCAAGAGTGGAGTCGGGAAAGTTGCTGTGTGGAACCGGGAAAGTCGCTGTGTGGTGCCGTGGCCGGTGGCCGCTGAGTGGAGTTCCTCCCCCCCACACACCCCTCCACTCTCCCCTCACACCCCTTTTCCCCCCTCCCCCTTCCTGTTCCCCCTCCTCACCCACCCCCGACTACAGGCGACTAACGCATACACGAAGAAGGCCTATGCTTGGAAAGATATCAAGTCAGAAGATGTGGAGGCATTAAGTGAGTTTGCAATATTTCTTAGCGGTTGTTGTAGCTCGATGAAAAATCTCAACCACGGAGGAGATGAATCTTGTTAGTAATACTAGAGCCATCATTCTAAAAGTGCCCGTTTGACAGAGAAAAGTGGAGAGATAAAGCAGGCTGAATAATGGAAAAGAAGAATCGAGTAGCCATGTTACCAGGCTTGGTGGATTTCTTGGAAAGGGAAGTACGGTTCATGTTCATGGGAGTATTCAAGATCATAAACCAATTGCAACTGTCAAAGGTTCTACCTTTACTAAAACTAAAGGAAGATCAGGACCTAAAGGAGGCAGTTTTGCTACCACTTTAATACCTGTGGAAACGACAGGTGGAATGAAAGTAGATGTATCATGTATTAATTCATGTATTAATTCATGTAGCGTGTTTTTAAAAAAATATATAGTTTTTGATGCTTTTATAAGTGATATACCAAGATTTTATGTGTATTTTATGATGTTTTTATTTGAGATGTATTTTTATGTAATGTTGTCTGGACCTTGAGTCCGAAATAAAGTTTATTATTATTATTATCAAGCAAAAAGGATTTTGTTTGTTATGTGATGAAGTTGGTCACACCATAAGGTGGTGCTGAAGATTCAAGAAGAAGGAATATAAAGAAAAGACTAGACCAAGTGCAGACCTGTTGGGATTGGTCCCCGAACGTTCTTCAGACCCCGAGCACGGGGGGGGAGGGAGGGGGAGTGGGAGGGAGGGGGGGAGGGGGAAGGGGAGGGGGGGTGGGGTGGGGTGGGGGGGTTGTTACCGAACTGAACTCACTGTGGAATGAATCCATTAACGGAGCGACTCTGCTGGTGGATTGGAAGCTGTCCCTGCCTTGCCTCTGGCTCAAGTCAAAGATCGGCTGTTCCCCCGCTGTATTATGGAGCACGGTGAAAAGCAGCGGTGGAAGAGGCGATCTTTGGCTGGCCAGCAGGAGGCCACAAAATGAGTGAGTGTGTGGGGGGGGGGGGGGGGCTGGAGGATTAAAAAAAATGTAAATGTAAAATGTAAAAGTGCAATGTCTCGCAAAATGGAAAATTTCTCGGTTTGAGTGTGTGGTATTGGCGAACCATGAATTCAAAGGCCAAATCTGACATACACCCACAAACACACACACACACACACACACACACACACACACACACACACACACACACACACACACACACACACAGAGCCGATACACACACACCGCCGATACACACACATACACACACACACACACCGCCGATACACACACACACACACACACACACACACACACACACACACACACACACACACACACACACACACACACACACACACACACACACACACACACAGTGTTAAAAGTATATAGATAGATAGATGGATTTCTTAAAGGAGAAGGGAATCTGTTTTGGATGTTTGAAAAAAGGGCACAAGGTTAAAGACTGAAAGTCCTGTGACGTGATAAGTGCAAGCAAGATCATCCTGGATCACACTGTAAAGAAGAAGCCGGAGCAAATAGAACAGAACGAAAAGCCAGCTACTAATGATGCTGTCACCTCACCTCAGATAACTGCTCATATTGGGGCCGGGGTAGAAGCTTGTATCTTTTCTATCTTACCAGTTCAGGTAAGGAATAGCAAGACGAATACAGCATTGCAAACATATGCATTTTTGAATCATGGAAGTTTGGCTAGCTTTTGCACAGAAAACTTGAAGAGAAGGAGAAGAGGTTAAGATTCTATTGCGTATCATGAATAAAGAGAAGGAGTGTGTTAGTCATTACATTACAAGTATGGAAATATCTAGTCTGGATGAAGACAATTTTATACCGCTATCTGAAGTGTTTATACATGAGACCAAGCCTGTTGGCCATCAAAATATACCCAGTCATGAGGACTTGAGACAATGCCCTTACTTGAAGGATGTCAAGATATCTAAAATCAATTCTGGTATTGATCTAATTATCGGAACGAATGCTTTGAAGGCATTGGAACCTATACAGATTGTGAGGAGCCAAGGTGATGGACCATTTGCTGTGAAAACCCTACTAGGATGGGTTATCTATGGCTCCTTGAGAAGGAAGAACGAAAGCAGGAACCAGAAGAACTACCCTGCCGCTGCTGTTAATCAAATATCTATTAGTAAATTAGAAACACTATTGATCAAGCAATACAATCATGACTTCAATGAAAATACCAGTAAAGAATCTGAAGAAATGTCCAGGGAAGAGTTAAAGTTCTTGGATATTAAGAACTAATCAGTAAAGATGATAGACGGACACTATTGTCTGGACTTACCTTTCAAACAAGAAAGTGTTAATCTGCCGAATAATCGTCGTATGACAGAGCAACTCACCCAGAATCTCAAATGCAAGTTTGGCGAGAATACGAAATTTCTTGAAGAATATGCATCTTTCCTAAAGGATATGATTGACAATGATTATGCCGAAATGGTACCAACAAACCAACTGAATCGAAGTGATGGAGAGCTTTGGTACATTCCACACCATGGGGTGTATCACTCGAAGAAAGGGACCTTGAGGGTGGTCTTTCATTATGCTGCAGTCTTCAAGGGAACACCACTTGTCAACTACTGCAAGGTCTAGACCTTACCAGCTCACTCATTGGAGTTCTCATTAAATTCTGACAAGAACCAATTGTTTTGAATGGTTGATATTAGAGCGTTGTTTCATCGTCAAAGTATCAGAAAAACACATCGACTACTTGCGATTCTTATGGTGGCCTGAAGATCTTGTTGAATACCGGATGAAGGTACATCTCTTTCGAGCAGTGTCATTACCACGTTGTGCATACTTTGCATTTATGAAGACCGCAGAGGACAATAAAGTTCACTTTCCCGAAGAAGTGATAACCACTGTGAAGAATAATTTCTATGCGGATGATTGCTTAAAATCCAAGTCTACTGAGCAGGACGAAATTCAAATGGTGAAATACCTGACCTCTCGGCAATAAGGGAGGATTCACGCTTTCCAAGTGGATCAGCAACAGTGGTGGTGTATTGGAAAGCATTCCACCAGATAATAGAGCCAAAGAGACCAGGGAGTTGGATTTGGACAAAGACAATTTGCCAATGGAAAGAGCATTGGGACTGCACTGGTGCGTTGAAACAGATGTGTTCAAATTCAGAATGTCGATTCAAGAGCGACCATGTACTAGAAGGGGTATTCTATCCATGATTGATTTTGTCTACGACCCTTTGGGATTTCTTGCACCATCTACACTGCCAGCCAAGTTGATTTTGCAGGATCTTTGTAAGGAAAAACTTGGATGGGATAAGAGCATAACACAAACTTCCTCTCACTGATGGACAGAATGGTTAGCAGATGTCAACAAGATCTCAGAATTCGAAGTAGACCGGTGCATGATGCCTATAAGCTTTGGTAAGATCAGAGGTGTACAGCTGCATCATTTCTCAGATGCCAGTGAAAGTGGCTATGGTACAGTTTCATATCTAAGACTGGAAAATGATAACAAAGAAATATATGTTGCATTCTTAACGGGAAAGGACAACACAAATGACAATTCCCAGAATGGAACTTACTGCTAGTCTTAGCTGTTAAAGTTCACATATTGCAGCAAAAGCAACTACAGCTTCAACTGGAAGGATCTATCTTCTGGACCGATAGTGCTTAAATACTTCAAAAAATGAGAACAAATGGTTTTTGACATTTGTAGCAAACAGAATCTCTGTATTGGGAGCTACTAATGTTTCACAATGGAAATATGTTAAAACAAAAGAAAATCCTGCGGATGAAGCTTCCAGAGGACTGACAGCATACTGCTTCTTAAGCAGTAAGATCAATGGACCAGAGTTTCTCTGTAAGCCAGAGAGAGAATGGCCTAAACTTGAGCTGGGATTTGAAATCTCTGCTAATTATCCAGAAATTAAACAAAACCTCACAGTGAACATTATTGCTAAAAATCCTATTATTTTCTCAAAGGATTTTCACGCTTCAACATATTCATGAGTTGACCGGACATGGAGGAAGAAGTTTCATGCTGTCAAAACTTTGGACATTTGTGTTTTGGACTATATACTGGTATCATGCCTGATGTTTAGGGTTTGGTGCGCATGGCACATAAGAACAATGTTTTAATAAGACCAATAACCAAGTTATGCTTGCTTCTAGAAGGTGAAGGTGAAGATGGAAGAATCGCTGAAGAAGTCTGAATGTGAATATATAATGCATGCTATTTTTTTGTTTTTGATATATGTTAAGCTTTTATAGCTACTTTTTTGATGTCTATTAGTAATTGCCTCATTATATATTCAGAACAATTAGGGGCCGGTATGTAGTAGCCATTTAGCGTATCTCTGTACGTTATAGTTATAACCAGTGCCATTTAAATTATATCTGCCTGTAGTTATGTGGGTGGGATTTATTACGTAGTTGGAGGCGTGATTGTGGCTGCGATTTTTCACGCAGACATGCGAGTTCGTTTTTAGTTTAGTTGAAGAAGCATGGGGGAAAGGCACAGCATTTGAATATGTCGGAGTTCTACCATGCATGAGTTTGACTATGAGTAAGAATAAAATGTACTTAAACAAGAAGAAGTTTGGATGAATATCTCACTGTTTTTACTACAACAATAAAGAAACTATTAATCAAGATTGTGTTTTGAAGATTTATCTGTGGACGGCTTTGAATGTCTCGTGGAGAGCTCCCATGCGTAATGAGGCTATCTTCTTACCCCTTTGTCTTCAATCTTAGTGGCTAGAGAAAGAAATTCCTTGAACGAGATAATAATCTGCCACTTCAGGTACATATCAGGAAATTTGATTATATTTTCAGAAGCTACAAGTATAGTTGTTAGGTTACATTTGAAGATTTAATCGAGCTTATTCTGACATTAGGTGAGAGGGAACATGATGAAAATATTAATCAAACTAAGAAAAAACTTAAAAAAAATTATTGTTATTACTTTTTTGCATATCTTTCATTCATTGTTCTTTATTTCTCTATATCATTGTCTATATCTTTTGTTCCCCTTATAGAAGGGTCTCGACCCGAAACGTCGCCTAACTCCTTCACTCCTTAGATGCTGCTGCACCCGCTGAGTTTCTCCTGCCTTTTGTGTACCCCCCCTTATACCTAACCAGTCTGAAGAAGGGTCTCGACCCGAAACGTCACCCATTTCTTCTCTACAGAGATGCTGCCTGTTCCGCTGAGTCACTCCAGCTTTTTATGTCTATCTTAAGTTAAAAATCTCACTGCCAATTAATTTTGCTTGTCAATTATAGTTCATGTAATTCACGAGGGCTTGACACCAGAATCATTATGATCAGACAAATAAAAATCCTGCTGAGAAGTCAGGGCTTGTGTTTCCCAACAGGTGCTAACATGTTAAGAAATGTTAGCAAAATTTCCCCATTGCTCACATGGCCAATTTTTAACTGCAAGTCATTTTTTTTTTAGCTTTCGAACAAACTTATAAGTAAGGTATGGAGAAACAGAGAGGAAAAGAGGGAAAAATAAAGGTGGAGATGCACAGGAAGATGGAGATACAGAAACCGAAGGATCGTAAGACAGGAGCAGAATTAGGCCATTCGGCCCATTGAGTGTGCGCTTAAACAAAAACAAAATGAAGGAATGGGGAGGGAGAGGTTCGCCATGAGAGACACAAGGGCACAAATGGAGTGTAGGGTAGGAAGAAAGAGGAAGCAACTTTCATATGAGGAAAGACTGGATAGACTTGACTTGTACTCACTAGAATTTAGAAGACTGAGGGGGGATCTTATAGAAACTTACAAAATTCTTAAGGGGTTGGATAGGCTAGATGCAGGAAGATTGTTCCCGATGTAGGGGAGATCCAGAACAAGGGGTCACAGTCTAAGGATAAGGGGGAATTCCGTTAGGACTGAGATGAGGAAAACATTTTTCACACAGAGAGTGGTGAGTCTCTGGAATTCTCTGCCACAGAAGGTGGTTGAGGCCAGTTCATTGGCTATATTTAAGTGGGAGTTAGATGTGGCCCTTGTGGCTAAAGGGATCAGGGGGAATGGAGAGAAGGCAGGTGCAGGATGCTGAGTTGGATGATCAGCCATGATCATATTGAATGGCGGTGCAGGCTCGAAGGGTCGAATGGCCTACTCCTGCACCTATTTTCTATGTTTCTATGTTTCTATGAAACATCAGAGATTGACACCAAGAATGATAAGGGCTATATATTTATGAAGGGATGTTGATTTGAAATAAAATGACAGCAAAATGAATATTTGCCATGCTTTTATTTTCATGTCTTTACATATCTGACTAATCGGATATGCATGCACATCAGAAAATTCATGTGTGAACAAGAAACTATTCAGGATTTGTCAGATACCTCATCTAAGAACACCCCCTTGAATTAGCAGTATTTAAACAGATCCAGAAACCAACTCGAAACCAGGAAGAAACTTAAAGTAGGCAAACAGGTTTATCGTCTTGAAAAACTAAAGGTAAAAATTTCACTAAAGGTACAATTTTCACCAGCAATTGCACGTATGTGCCATGCTATGGTAACCAGAATTGGTAATGCAATAACTAACCATGATATTGTAAAATAAGTCAAAAGGGTAATGAGGTAAATGTTGAATGAGTCTTATTAAAATGTTTTATTTGCCACATTGTTTGCATAATGTTAATGTAGCTATGTCTACTATGGAATAAGAGTAAGGAAGACTCAAATGGCACTTTGCTTAATTCCTGAACGTTTTACAGCTAATTAAATGTTTCAACCTAAATGTTTTAAAGTAAAGTGTAGTAGAATCATTGATAATGGCATATTAAATAAAGTGGTATTTAAGATTGCTGTGATAGATACAAAGAGCTGAATTAACTCAGTGGGTCAGGCAGCAGTCCTGGAGAAAAAGAATAGGTGATATTTTGGGTCAGGACCCTTCTTCAATCTGTCTGGAGACAGCACCTATCATTTTTCTCCAAAGATGTTGCCTGACCTTTGTATAACCATATAACCATATAACCATATAACAAGGGTTACACAAAAAGCTGGAGAAACTCAGCGGGTGCAGCAGCATCTAAGGAGTGAAGGAGATAGGCGACGTTTCGGGTCGAGACCCTTCTTCAGAAGAAGGGTCTCGACCCGAAACGTCGCCTATCTCCTTCACTCCTTAGATGCTGCTGCACCCGCTGAGTTTCTCCAGCTTTTTGTGTAACCCTCGATTCTCCAGCATCTGCAGTTCCTTCTTTAACCATATAACAATTACAGCACGGAAACAGGCCCTCTCGGCCCTTCCAGTCCATGCCGAAGTTCCCCCTCATGTTACCCCTAAACTTCTGTCCCTTAATTCTCATGTCATGCCCTCTTGTTTGAATCTTCCCTACCCTCAATGGGAAAAGCTTATCCACGTCAACTCTGTCTATCCCTTTCATTATTTTAAAGACCTCAATCAAGTCCCCCCTTAACCTTCTGCGCTCCAAAGAATAAAGACCTAACTTGTTCAACCTTTCTCTGCAACTTAGTTGCTGGAACCGAGGCAACATTCTAGTAAATCTCCTCTGTACTCTCTCTATTTTGTTGACATCCTTCCTATAATTAGGCAACCAAAATTGTACACCATACTCCAGAATTGGTCTCACCACTACCTTGTACAATTTTAACATTACTTCCCTACTCCTATATTCAATGATCTGATTTATAAAGGCCAGCACACCAAAAGCTTTCTTTACCACCCTATCTACATGCGATTACACCTTCATGGAACTATGCACAGTTATTCCTAGATTCCTTTGTTCCCCAGCATTCCTCAATTCCCTACCATTTACCATGTACGTCCTATTTTGATTTGTCCTGCCAAGATGTGGCACCTCACACTTATCAGCATTAAACTCCATCTGCCATCTTTCAGCCCACTCTTCCAAATGGCCCAAATCTCTCTGTAGACTTTGAAAATCTACTTCATTATCCACACTACCACCTATCTTAGTATCATCTGCATACTTACTTATCCAATTTTCCACCCCATCATCCAGATCATTGATGTGCATGACAAACAACAGTGGAGCCAACACAGATCCCTGAGGCACCCCACTGGTCACCGGCTTCCAACCTGACAAATAGCCATCCACCATTACTCTCTGGCATCTCCCATTCAGCCACTGTTGAATCCATCTTGCTACTCCGCCATTAACAGCCAAAGATTGAACCTTCTTAACCAACCTTCCATGGGGATCCTTGTCAAAGGCCTTACTGTAATCCATATAGACAACATCCACTGCTTTACCCTCATCAATTTCCCTAGTAACCTCTTCAAAAAATTCAAGAAGGTTTGTCAAACATGACCTTTCAGGCACAAATCCATGTTGACTGTTCCTGATCAGACCCTGTTTATCCAGATGCTTATATATTTTATCTCTAAGTATCCTTTCCATTAATTTTCCCACCACTGACGTCAAAATTACAGGTCTATAATTGCTAGGTTTATTCTTTGAACCATTTTTAAACAATGGAACAACATGCGCAGTACGCCAATCCTCTGGCACTATTCCCGTTTCTAATGACATCTGAAATATTTCTGTCATAGCCCCTGCTATTTTTACACTAACTTCCCTCAATGTCCTAGGGAATATCCTGTCAGGACCTGGAGACTTATCCACTTTTATATTTTTCAAAAGTGTCAGTACTTCCTCCTCTTTGAATCTCATAGTTTGCATAGCTACTCTACTTTTTTCCCTTACCTCACAGACTTCAATATCCTTCTCCTTGGTGAATACCGAAGAAAAGACATTGTTCAATATCTCCCCCATCTCTTTTGGCTCTGCAGATAGCTGTCCATTCTGGCTCTCTAATGGTCCAATTTTATCCCTCATTATCCTTTTGCTATTAATATAGCTGTAGAAACCCTTTGGATTTACTTTCACCTTTCTTGCCAAAGCAACCTCATATCTTCTTTTAACTTTTCTAATTTCTTTCTTAAGATTCTTTTCACACTCTTTATACTCCTCTAGCACCTCATTTACTCCATGCCTCCTATAATTACTGTAGATATCTCTCTTTTTTTGAACCAAGTGTCCAATTTCCCTTGAAAACCATGGCTCTTTCCAATTTTTACTATTTCCTTTCAACTGAACCGTATATTATTGTGTATATACTTATGATCACATTTTGTTTTCTCCAGATTTTGCAATGGATTCTTTGAATGCTGCAAACTCTCAATTTGCCTGTGATCTCTTCATGAAGCTATATGAAGAACATAAAACTGAGAACATATTTTTGTCTCCATTAAGCGTCTCAGTGGCTCTGGCGATGGTGTATCTCGGTGCTAAAAACAACACCGCAGTTGAGATGGCCAAGGTAAGTAGGAGTTACCAATATTGACAAATGGTGAAAAGGGTGTCAAAAAGTACATTTTACATGGCTTTACTGTTGGCATGAAGTTTAGTTAGATGACCTTCACTTTATGAACTACAATAATTAAAGGTGGTCATTACCAACTTCTCAAGGGCAATGAGCAATGACTAATAAATGCTGACCTTGCCAGTGAAACCCACATTCCAAAAAAAAAAAATTCCACTATGTGCTTGTTCAGCAGTCCCTGAAACTTTGGCTTAGTGGCATTTCCTATTATGTCCACTTTCAAACAATTGATGAAATTCAGATCAGAATCAACTATCAATGCAACCTCATCGTGAATTCTGATTTATGGAATGTGTTTATCATGGGGGGCAAAGCAAGTTTGCAATTTGTTTTACGCTCTGTCTTACATTCTTTTCAAATTAAGTAAATGGATTTGATGCACTACAAAATTGTGTAATTGCTTGTCTGCAAGGCCAGTACTATTACTACAATCACCAATCCAACATTTTGCTGTTGCTTCATCTAATCCTTTAAATGCACTATTGATAATTAAATATGCTGCAAACACATTCTAAAATTATGTTAAAGTGAAAGCCATATATAGAATAGGAGGAGATGAAATATTGCATATTTGTTTGAGTTGTATTTTTTGTATCTGATTTATGTACTTTCTTACTGTAGATTTAGGGTGTGTCTTGCCAATCTGGCACATTTTTCTGCAAATTAAGTAATGTTTAATGTGTGGCTGTTGAAATGTGAGTGTGTTGCATGCCTTTGCTTGCACATACAGTAAGGCCTTATGTGATAAAAAAATTAAGAATATTAATGAACTAACAAAAGTTTCTGTAACTTGTTTTTGAAGAAGGGTTTCAACCTGAAAGGTCAGCCATTCTTTCTCTCCAGAGGTGCTGCCTGTCCCACTGAATTACTCCAGCATTTTGTGTCTATATTTATGAAAATGTGCACATTTATTATGATTGTGCATATTTGATATGAAATTCTCAATTTAATCTGCTGTATTTTTAAAGTATTTCTAAATGCTCTGCATTTCTCAATTTCGGAATGAATGGCCAGCTGGCGACTGCACAACATTTGCGTGGTTGCCCTGTAAGAAAGAATTCAATCTAATTTTGACTCCATCTGCAAATTGAGCATATGCACACTACATAATTACGGTCATAGTAAAAAGCTGGTAACATACTTCCATGATAAATTAATGAGAGTGAGTTACTTAGAAAGATTCAAACTCTGCTAAGGTGTGAAACATGTATATTTCAGCAAGGTGCAAGATGAATTGTTAGTCTGTCCCTATAATAGCAAAAAAAAGGCACAGAATGGAACAATGAAGCAAACATATGAGAAAGTTGAAAGAGTGCCAGATGCTTTGGAGTCATAGCATGCTGCTGATGATGTACTAACACGAGAAGTTGGTAATCAGTCCATTTTCAGAGCCTTTACCCGAAGCAATCAGAAATGTTGGTCAATGCAGGGCTAAATATTTAAAGCTGGAACTGGACTGAAGTTCCACTAGATATGAAAGGATACTGTTCGTTTGAAACAAAGGAATGTGAGTCATGCATTCAGCCCCTCAAGTCTTGCCGCTGTTCAATTCATGGTGAATCTCTGTTTGATTTATATCATCGTTTCATGCTCTTCTTCAAGAAAACCACTTGGAGTGGGGAGAGGGGAAGAAGGCAAAGAGTTGAAATTGGCAGATAATAAAGACTATGCTGTTCTATGCTGCTGGACTGAAAATTAAAATTAAAGTGGCATTTTTGAAATTCCTCCCAAAAGTCTTATTAAGCAATAAGTTAAATATTGCACCACCATTCCTATAACAAAATCAGATGCAAGGGCTGGAAAACAGGTAATGGTATTCTCCAGAAAAATTACTAAATTGATTAATTATTCTCCTATTGCCGGATTAGATTTCTCAGGGTTAGAAATAAATAATAACAGATCATCTGCATAAAGAGATAGCTTATGTGTCTTATTCCCGCGGACAATACCAAAAATATTAGGGGATTCCCTAATAGCAGTGGCTAAAGGTTCCAAAGCAATATCAAATAGTTAAGGGACAGCCCTGTCTAGTACCTCCAAAGAGCCTGAAAAAAAGGGGATCTCTGATTATTAGTAAATACAGAAGCCTGAGGTATATGATATATCAGCTTGATCCAATAAATAAATTTTGGACCAATTTTAATTTTTTCAATTGTATTGAATAAGTATTCCCATACTACTCTATCAAACGCCTTCTCGGCATCGAGTGAGATGACACATTCTGGGGTTTTATTAGACACTGTATATACAATATTATTAATCTCCTAACATTAAAGTATAACAATTTTTAATAAAACCTCTGATCTTCAGAGATAATTTGTGGTAAAATCTTTTCTAATCTCATAGCTAATATTTTGGAAATAATTTTGAAATCTACATTTAACATTGATATAGGTGTATATGATGTCACTTCAGTAGGGTCTTTATGTTTTTTAAGAATCAAGAAATAGAAGCTTCATAAAAAGATTGTGGTAATCTATTCCTTAAAAGGGCTTCTTTAAATACCTTACATAGCCATGGAGTCAATAAATTTGAAAAATACTTTTAAAATTCTACTGTAAACCCATCTAAACTGGGAGCTTTACCAGAATTAATTGAAAAGATTGCTTTCTGTATTTCTTCTTCCATGATGGGTTCATCTAACAACAGAGACTCATTATATGGTAAATTTGGTAAGTTCAGTTTCTTTAAAAACTCATGCATTATATTGGAATCAGTAGGAAAATCTGATTGGTATAGGGAGGTATAAAATTCCTGAAAGGATTTATTAATTTCGTCATGGTCTACAGTTACTGTACCATCCCGTTTTCCCACTTTAGTAATCTGACGCTTGGCCGACACCGTTTTCAATTGATTAGCGAGTAATTTACCAATTCTTTCGCCATGTATATAAAATTGACTTTTGGTTTTAAGTAGCTGGTTCTCAATTGGTGATATTAGTAACAAATCATGTCTCAATTGAAGTTCAACTCTATTCTTGTAGAGCTCTAAACTAGGAGTTTTTGAATATTTTTAATCCATTTATTTAATCTCGTCAGCCAATGTACATATTTCTTTTTTATTTTGGTTTTTTTACCCCGCGGAGTATGAAATAATTTGTCCACGAATACATGCCTTAAAAGCATCCCAGACCATTGGATATTTCTTCAGTAGAGTTTGTCAAAAAGTAAAAAGCAATCTGATCTTTCATAAAATTAATAAAGTTTAAGTCTTGAAGCAAAGTAGCATTAAATTGCCATTGTTTAGCACTAAACTTGGAATCAGGTAGATTGATTAATAGTTTCAATGGTGCGTGATCAGAAATAGCGATTGAGTCATACTCACATGCAGTGACCGATGGAACTAGCTGAGAATCTGGTATAAAATAATCAATCCCAGAATAACTGTGATATACATGAGAGAAAAATGAAAATTCTTTGTCATTTGGACGTAAGAATCTCCAAACTTCTAACATTCCAGTCAAGTAAAAATAATTAATAAAATTAGCTGATTTATTTGGAAGTACATGATCAGATGTAGACCTGTCAATCGAGGGGTTCAGACAGCAGTTGAAATCTCCATTATTAAAAAGTGTTCATTTAAATTAGGAAAGGATGCAATTAAACTGTTTAAAAAACTCAGGGTGATCAATAATTGGTACATAGACATTCACCATAGCAACTTTTTGCATGAAAAGAACACCAGTAATCACCAAAAATCTGCCATATGGATCAGAAATTGTTTCATAGTGAACAAACGGAATTGAGGAGTCAATAAAAACAGAGATTCCTTTCACCTTAGCCTGTGAATTTGAATGAAACTGCTGTCCTCTCCAAAACTTGAAAAATTGTAAATTGTCATCTTGCCTTACATGAGTTTCCTGAACAAAGATAATCTGAGCATTTAGTCTGTGAAGAACTTTAAAAAAAAATTCCTCTTAATGGGATGGTTCAAGCCATTCACATTCCATGAAAGGAAATTAATAACTTTATCCATATTGCTTGTAAAAATCATGTGTGATGTAATGGGTTAATTTCTTGAAGCCTAAAAGTTCATGATACTGGAAGAAGAAAAATCTAGGGCGGAGCCAGAAGTGACGACATTTCAGACATTTTTGTAGTTCAGAGTTTGCACAAATGAAAAACACTAAATGGGGAACAAAAGACCCCTCCCCCCCACCACCCCTGTAAAGCCCCAAACTGACTAATAGACAGTCAGCAAGCTAATTAATCCCTTCCCCGAACCCATCTCTGCTAGTAACAGCGCTCGACATAGAGAGAATAACATTTAGCCACTCCTAGCCATAACACATTCGTTATTATCTCTTTGAGAGAGAAGAAGAAAAAAATACAGACTGACATGGAGTTAACGAGTGCTACATATTATTATCCAAGGTCAGGATATGAAAAACAAGAACTGCGTTCTCTTAGTTTGTCTAACGACAGGGGAACACAAAATTAACAAAGAAATTCTTAAAAGAATATATATAAAAGAAAAACAACTCGTCCAGTTAAATTCTTAATCATTACCAAACGATATATTGTCAAAATAGGAACAGTAAATCTCCAGTTATAACTTAATCAGCTATCGATTACTCCCCTTCCTCCTCGTAACTCTCCAGAAAGCTGGATTGTTAAAAAATCGAAAATTATTGTTGAAAAGTCGAATGCGCAATCTAGCTGGATATAATGAAATTGGGCGCAGCTTTTTCTTATACAAATCAGACATTACATTATAAAAGGACTTTCTTATTTCCAAAAGCTCGTAACTATAATCAGGAACAAACCGAAACTTGCACCCTTCATATTCAACCACGCCCAACTTTTTTGCTGCCTGGAGAATATTCTCCTTCATTTGCAAGAAATGAAACTGAATAATAATAAGATTAAATGAGAACTTACCAGATTGAAGTTTGATCTTGATTTTATGAGGAGTTAAGTTGATGATTACTTGAAGAAGACCCGCCAGGCCGCATGCGCACCAATCTTCAAAGCAGCGGTATGAAATCACAAATAACAACACCGAAGTGACATAGTAAGATGCGTGACTCGAGAACTACCAGATGATCCTTTATGAGAGAGGGTTGGGCATGGCGGGCATGTAATGACCAACTTATAAAATCACGATCAAACTTCAAACTGGTAAGTTCTCGTTTAATCTTACTATTTTACTTCGGAGTCACGTGAATGATTCCGTGAAGAGTTCAAAGCTTTGTGATTTCATGCCGCAGATTACAAATCTCGGCATCCCACTGCATTGATTGACTCGAATGAGAAATTAATGCATTAGTAGTAACATTGCATTTAATGCAGTAATAAAGTTTATTTAAAATATATAAACAAACAACAGTACCCCTCTATCCTGAGACACTTTAAACTGAACTTAAAATAGCATTGGCAAACAGCCCTGGACTGGCAAATGGCCGATGAAAGAAATTGTGAAACATTAGCTCATTTACCCATCCGGCAGCCGCCAAATATGGTCGACGGGCACGTCCCTCGCCTTGGCCACCGACGTAGCTGCTGCCCTAGTGGAATGAGATGTAAACATACTATCTAAATGATATGCTGACGTTGATACTGACCTGGTGGAATGAGATATACAATCGTCAGTGTTAATACCTATATAACCCAGAACCTGCTGCAGCCACCTTGAAATTGAACCAACCTTACTTGGTGTAGTTGTTTGTTGATTAATAAACAATGCTGATTCCATATTTCTTACGATTCTGGTGGCCTTGATAACATAGACGTGAGACTGTGGGGTATCCGAAATGATCTAAAATCATGCCACCCCTAGTCTACTCTGCTTGTGTAGACCAGAATGTAAAATGTAATGGCACCTGCAGCCAATTCCATCCTATCTAGCCACAGCGTATGCAATGTTTGCCGTCGTTGTGCTGATATGTGTCATAACTAAGGATGTAGCTGGAACCCCTTGGTGAAGTTATGTTCACACATTTTCAATAACCAACTGCATAATCTTGTAGTGGGAGAACTTGTGTCAAGATCTTTTAACAACTCGATATCCAGGTTGAACCCGACAGTGTAGTTCCCTTATGTTGCAGCTGTATTGTCTCTATAACTGAATTATTGTCAAATACCATTTAAAATGAACTGGAAAATGTCAGTAATCTGTACCGTATTAAATGTAACGTTAACATTTAACAAAACACTTCTGATCCCCTTAATAGGAATGTAGTGCTTTTTTGGGTGCTATCCCTGCAATTGGCAATTTTGTTGTCAGAAAAAAGGTACCTCTGACACGTGCCCTTCATCCCTTGGGGTATGCCCCACGGCCATACCCTGAGACTCAGTGTCAGCAAGATACTGACCTGTCTTGGTCTCTCCCTCCAAGCGGGAGACCTCTGTAGCACTGTATGCAACAGTTGCTGTATTTGGGGTAGTCGTTTCAAACACACTATCCAGCCCCGGTGAGGAATTTATCCCCCAACTCTGTGGGCCTTGCTATCCAGCCCCTGTGAGGAATACATCCCCCGACTCCGTGGGTGTAGCAGATTATGTGTGAACTTGAGCAACCCTGTCCCAGGCGTTGCTGGCGCCGCCTTTCGTAAAGGCCAGCGCTTTTTGACATGAAACAGCCCTGTAGCAGGCGATGCTGGCACGGCTCTCCCGTAGGCCTGCAGTTCACACATGAAGCAGCCCTGTCAGGCGCTGCTGGCGCGGCCTGTCCCATAGGCCCGCACTATTACACATTAAGCAGCCCTATCCCAGGTGCTGCTGGCGCGGCCTGTCCCACAGGCCGGCAGTATTACACATAAAGCAGCCCTATCAACATTTTTAGAGACATATGATAATAACTTTTTATGACTTTTCTTTGCCTTTAGCTTTTAACTTTAAGAAAAACATGATAACATACATACATTTTATTATAAGGAGAACCCTTTGCAGCCCAACTCACCTGAGTCCAAATAGGGCTGAATTAGTCCCATTTAATTCCTTGCCTGGGGCCAACGCCTGTGAGCCCCTGACCCCATTGTCAGTGACTCTAAAGTTACTTCCTTGCCATTCCAACGGCATCCCCACAGGCTGGGAGCCGCTGACTACACTGTCAGTGATTCTGTTTGAATTTCTTGCCATTCCAACGGCATCCTTGCAGGCTGGGAGCCGCTGACTACACTGTCCGCGACTCTGCTTGAATTTCTTGCCATTTTTACGGCATCCCCGCAGGCTGGGAGCCGCTGACTACATTGTTAGCGGCTCCTTATCTCGCAACCCGATCTTTTTCCGGTTATCCGCTTTTGTGGTCGGACTGGGTTTCCCCACAGTCCATAACCGGCACACTCGTCGGGCTGCAAAACTGGCAGGAATACCTCTGTGAAAAGAGGCTCCTGCCTTAAAAACCTGGTAAGTAAAAAACGAATTTACCTTTGAGGTTTAACTTACCGCCGGCAGGAGCTCTGTCCTGCCAGTCTGCTGCTTGCGTCAGTGCGGCTGACGCCTGGCGGGTCTTCTTCATGGAATCACTCACGTGACTCCGAAGTAAAATCAAGCGTCTCGGTCTGTTATCGGATTTCTTCCCAATCCTGTGAGCGTTATCCAAAAACGGAAGGTTTTCATTGTGCTCAATGTTAAAAGTTTCCTTTATCATTTTAGAAGCATATTTTATAACTTTATCTCCTTCTTGACCTTCCAGCAGACAAACAATTCGTAAATTCAAACGACACCTTCTGGTTTCTAAGCCCATGTTTTTAACCTTGTATTGCTGAAGTGCTCGAGTGTTTCATTCATTCTCCGTTCCAGTTTTTCAATTTTCAAATCTCTCTCCCGTCCCAGGGTTCGCAAGATATTAATTTCATCCTTTTGTTCACGAAGTTCATCTTGTAACAAAGACAGTTTTCCTTGGGCTTCCTTCATAGAAACATAGAAACATAGAAATTAGGTGCAGGAGTAGGCCATTCGGCCCTTCGAGCCTGCACCGCCATTCAATATGATCATGGCTGATCATCCAACTCAGTATCCCGTACCTGCCTTCTCTCCATACCCTCTGATCCCCTTAGCCACAAGGGCCACATCTAACTCCCTCTTAAATATAGCCAATGAACTGGCCTCAACTACCCTCTGTGGCAGATAGTTCCAGAGACCCACCACTCTGTGTGAAAAAATTCCTTCTCATCTCGGTCCTAAAGGATTGCCCCCTTATCCTTCAGTTTGGTCAAAACTCCAAAAAAACTACTAAATTTCATCATTTCTTCCAAACTACCAAATCTTGTTTTCAATTCATTTTTCAGCTTATTTTTCAATTCATCGTTCATTTTCGATATTGCTTCTATGATACTGGAGTCAGAAGCTGCAACTGTGGTTGTGGCTTTCCCCTGTTCCTTGGTGAGCCTCCCTTTCTTCTTGTCTCCATCCTTCAGACAATTAAGGCGTGTAAAAGTGTTGTCAACACTTTATGAAAAGTTAGACCGTGTCTTGAAGTCAAATAGTCACAAGTAACATTGAAAGAGTGGTAAATGGAAGTTAAAAGTTAAGGGAGTAAACAAATTGCAACCTTACAGCATCCTGCCACTAGGAGAGTCTCCGGCTATTTCCGATCAATTTAGTAGTTTTTCTGGTTATAAACTAAATCTTAGTAAGAGTGAGCTTTTTCCATTAAATAATCTTGTTTTGAATTATGGACAGTTTCCATTTAGATTGACTACCGAAAGTTTTACTTATTTAGGTATTAAGATCACCAAGAAACATAAGGATTTATTTAAAGCAAATGTTATGCCTTTAATTGACCATATTAAACATCAGTTTACTAAATGGTCACCAATGTCCTTATCCTTAATTGACCGAATCAATACTATTAAAATGTTCATTTTACCTACATTTCTGTATTTATTTCAGACGATACCAATTTTTATTGCCAAATCTTTCTTTGACATTATAGACTCCAAAATGTCTTCATATATATGGCAGAATAAAAATCCCAGACTAAGTAAAAAATACTTACAGAAATTTTAAAAAGATGGTGGTTTGACATTGCCGAACCTTAGATTTTACTATTGGGCAGTCAATGTTCGTTATTTAACATTTTGGACAGAGGATTTCGAAGATACCCAATGCCCAGGATGGATAAACCTTGAACATGATTCCTTACAAGGGCTATCATTGGCCTCTATTCTAGGGGCCTCGTTACCTTTCACAATTACGAGATTGAATAAATATACGACTAACCCAATAATAAGACATACATTCCAAATATGGTTTCAATTTCGTAAGATTTTTGGACTAAATGATTTTATCTCATCGAGTTCTATTTTATCCAATTTTCCTTTCCAACCATCTAGTACTGATCAAGTCTTTTTGTTATGGAAGAGGTAGGGATTAGTAGCTTCTCGTGATTTGTTTTTGCAGGGTTGTTTTATGTCTTTCGAACAACTCTCCAATAAATATAAATTACCTAATTCACACTTTTTTAGATATTTACAAATTAGACATTTTTAGAAGGCTACTCTACCCTTTTCTCCGCTACCACATCAAACCGAAATTTTGGAAAACATTTTACATTTGTACCCTTATCAGAAAGGATTAATAATGCCTATTTATGAGTTGATTTTGAAATTACATATAGATATATTTGATAAAATTAAGAATGACTGGGAAAGAGAACTCAAATGTCTTTATTTATAGAGAAACATAGAAAATAGGTGCAGGAGTAGGCCATTCGGCCCTTCGAGCCTGCACAGCCATTCAATTTGATCATGGCTGATCATCCAACTCAGTATCCCGTACCTGCCTTCTCTCCATACCCCCTGATCCCTTTAGCCACAAGTGCCACATCTAACGCCCTCTTAAATATAGCCAATGAACTGGCCTCAACTACCTTCTGTGGCAGAGAATTCCAGAGACTCACCGCTCTCTGTGTATTCCAGAGATTCACCACTCTCTGTGTGACTCACCACGCTATGTGGGAGAGGATTCTTCAATTAGCCAATACCGCTTCAATGTGTGCAAGACATGCTCTGATACAATTCAAGGTGGTTCACAGAGTTCATGTGTCAAAAGATAACTTAGCTCGTTTTTATGGTCATATAAATCCTACCTGTGACAGATGAAACTCTGAAGTGGCCTCACTGACCCATGTGTTTTGGTCCTGCCCACTTTTGGAAAAATATTAGAAATAAATTTTTTATACTATTTCTGTAGTCTTATGTATTGATTTACAACCTCATCCTATTACTGCACTTTTTGAGGTACCAATGTTAGATTTTATTCATTTGTCCCGCTCTGCCCATCGGTTGATTGCTTTTACCACATTAATTGCCAGAAGATCTATTTTATTCAAATGGAAAGACTCCAACCCTCTGACCACACTCCAGTGGTATTCTGAAACGATATCATGTTTAAATTTATAAAAAATTATGAGTGACATTGTTGAACCCTTGGTTAAATTTGATAAGACTTGGGGGAAATGTATTGAACACTTTCAGACAACATAAATTACTCAATTTGTAACCGTTATAAAAACTATTTTACCTTTATAAGGTGGAACGGACTTGACAACAAACAGACTTAAATTGTTGAAATTCTTAATTCAGATTCTGTTTTGCTTTGCTTAGTTTTTATTTATTTATTTTATTTTTATCCTTATTTTATTTTATTTTATTTTTTTCCTTTAGGGGGGTTTTGTTTTTTCCTTTTTTCCTTTTCTTTTTGTCTTTTTATTTTTGTGTTTTTTTCTACATTTATAAGTTTTCTTTTAAAGATTTAACTATATTTACATAGAGACCGGGAGGTGTATATACAATGTGTTTTTTGACACTGGTCTCATATTAGGTTGTACCTTTTATTAATGTAATCCTGATCCCTATGTTAATCATTATTCTTTTTGCTCTGTTTTTTATGTTTTATTTTTGTTTTTTTGGGAAAAAAACAATAAAAAGATTTTAAAAGAAAGAACGAAAAGTATTCTTATGGATGAGCACTATCTGTGGCTTCCAACACCGTTCTAAAACTTCAACCAAAAGAATGCAGCAGGTCAAGGGAATGGTCTCGATTGGAGCTGTGGTTGGATTCATACTGGAGCATCCACGATACTGAGAAAGTCATGAATAGCACCGACAGTGAGTTGGCCACACCGCAGGTAAAAGTTAAGCGGACAGAAAGGGAACGGGTGGCCACTAGCCAGCGTAGCAGTAGGCAGGTAGTGCAGGAGTCCCCTGCGGTCATCTCCCTCCTAAACAGATATACCATTTTGGATACTGTTGGGGGAGATGCCTCATCAGGGGAAGGCAGCTGCAGCCAAGTTCATGGCACCGTGAGTGGCTCTGCGGCACAGGAGGGGAGGAAAAAGAGTGGAAGGGCTATAGTAATAGGGGATTCAATTGTAAGGGGAATAGATAAGCGTTTCTGCGGCCACAAACAAGACTCCAGGATGGTATGTTGCCTCCCTGGTGCAAGGGTCAGGGATGTCACTGAGCGGCGGTGGTACATTCTGCAGGGCATGGATGAACAGCCAATTGTCGTGGTGCCAACGATATAGGTAAAAAATGGGATGAGGTCCTACAAGGTGAATTTAGGGAGATAGGAGATAAAAGGACCTCAAAGGTAATAATCTCTGCATTACTACCAGTGCCACGTGCTAGTCAGAGTAGAAATAGTAAGATTAAACGAGAACTTACCAGTTTGAAGTTTGATCTTTATTTTATGAGGAGTTGCGATGAGGGATTTCGTGAAGAACCCGCCAGCACGCATGCGCGACATACTTCAAAGCCGCGGTGTGGAATCACAGAAAAACCAAGCCAAGAAATGACTTGTTATAGTAAGATTAAAGAGACTCTAGTTACCAGTTGACTTTATGATCGAGGGTTGGGAGCGGAGGGCACGAAATCCCTCATCGCAACTCCTCATAAAATAAAGATCAAACTTCAAACTGGTAAGTTCTCGTTTAATCTTACTATTTCATTTCGGAGTCACGTGAGTGACTTCGTGAAGACTTCAAAGCTTCTGTGATTTCACGCCCTGGACAACGTCCATGCTATCACACACGCTACTGAAAAGGTGGACAGCAGTAATCAATTTCCGTCACTGTTTCTCTGAAAAAATAATAATATTTATTAATAACAACAAGAAAGGACCCCTCACTGAGGGGGAACTGCATGTTCTCGGCCTGCATCCAGCACGGCTCCTGCGAACATTCCAGGTATGGTGACGGGTTTATTGTAAAACCGTTGAAAAGTGGCTTCACTGGCCCATCCCGCTGTGGCAAGTATCTGGTCCATGGGCACCTCCATGGCCTTTGCCGCCGATGTTGATGCTGCCCTGGTGGAATGGGATTTAAAAACATCAGTGTCAATACCTGCTTTGTTCAAGACGATCCTGAGCCATCGGGATATCGTCTGCACCGTCACTCTATGGTGAGGTTTTTTGTGACTGATGAACAGGTATTGCTCCATTCCCCTTATTTTCCTCGTCACTTTGATATAGTGGCGGATATGGGTGGCTATGCATAGCCTAGCATCAGCGGGGTATGCTGGAAACTCCAGCTGCAGCCCTGTGAATCCAGGTCTATGCTGCTTGAGCAATTCATCAATGAAGAAAGTGACCCGTTCAGGGGTAGAGATCATTCTGTCGATCTTGGCCTTGTGAAGCGTTTGCACCCTTTGTGCTGAAGTAAGTGCCATCAACATCACCACCTTCAGGGTGAGTTTGTCCAATTCGAGCCCCGTCATGGGTGACCATGTTCTCAGCAGGGTCAGCACTTTGCCAATATCCCATGTGACGTTGTAACGGGGCCTCGGCGGGTTGGAATTAAATATCCCCCGCATAAGTTTGGAGACCAATTTATTGGATCCTACCTCAATATTGAGGTAGGACGAGAGCGCACTCCTGGCGCTATTGATGGCACTATAGCTGAGATGTTGATCATGGTGTAGCCCCGCAAGAAATTCCAGCACATCTGTGATGGAGACGGAGTCATATGCAACGTCCATGCGGCCACAATAGGATTCCCATTTCCTGATGTACGATAAGTACTGCCGTCTTGAGGACTCCCTGCATGATGCTCCCATGGTATCCATTGTCCTTGAAGATAGACCATACTGAAGTAGTGGCCTGTTCAGATCCTGCAAGCCAATAGATTCAAATGACTATGGCAGGGGTGTGGTTCCCCTGTGGCAGGGTTCGTCACCAATTGTGGGCAACCCTCCAAGAGGACCCATGGTTGACTTATCATTCCAAGGACCACCGGATACCATGATTGCGTAGGCCAGTCGGGTATAATGAGGATGCCCTTGGCAGCATCGAGCTGGATTTTCCGCAATACCCGACTGATGAGGCAGAATGGAGGAAAGGCATAGAAGAACCATTTCCCCCAGTCTAGCGAGAATGCGTCCATCGCCATTGCCCCAGGATCTGGCTCCCATGATACGTATGTTGGTACCTGATGGTTCAACCGTGACGCAAAAAGGTCAATATCCGGTTTACCAAATTTGGCTGTAATTTTGGTAAATATTTTTGGGTTCAACATCCACTCGATGTTGTCATTGAACTTCCGTGACCTGGTGTCCGCCACTGTATTGAGCTCACCTGGCAAGTAGGTAGCTGAGATCCAAATATTCCGTTGAATACACCAGAGCCAAATTGTGTTTGCCAATTCATTGCATGAAATTGACCTGGTACCGCCCATATGATTCAGATAAGCCACCGCAGTGGTATTGTCTATTTGGAGACGGACATGAGTGTTAGTCATGTTTGAACAATAGGCTCTAAGTCCGTGGAATGCTCCTAGCATCTCCAAATAGTTTATCCCTTGTGCTAACAACAAAGTAGCTTCAAGTGAATCCCATCTACCTCCACAACTGTTATTGTTGTCTGTAGCTCCCCAGCCATGGGAGCTTGCATCTGTTTGCAAGTATACCTTTGGACGAGGCACAATGATGGGTTTAAATGAGTTATGGATATTGCCAATCCACCATAGTAACTCAAGTTTTGCCTTAACCGGCAACTGCATGGGTCTATCATAATGTCCAGCATTTAATTTTAATGCTGTTATTTTTGACCTTTGTAAATTCTGATAGTGTAAAGGTCCATATTGAGCAGCTGGAAATACTGCTACAATTTTGCCAATTACCCTGGCAGTTAATCTGATAGACGGTATACTGGCGCAGACCAGGTTCTTGCATGCTTGAAACACATCACCAACTTTGTTAGTTGGGATGGTGGTGATCATGCGATTGGAGTCTATTGTGAACCCCAAGTAGTCCATGATCTGTGCGGGGAGGAACTTTGATTTGTCTGGATGGATTATAAACCCCATTTGTTGAAAAATTTCCACTGTGGCTGAAACCGCCAACTCTGCGGATTCCAGAGTGTGCCCAATTATCAGAATGTCATCCAAATAAGCCATGACCGTATGATTTTGTCTCCGCAGTGTAGATAACACTGGCTTGAGTAGTTTGGTGAACAGTCTGGGGGCTGTAGTAAGCCCATTGGGCAATGCTTTGTATTGCCAAAGCTGATCCATCCAGGTAAACTTCAAGAACTTCCTATGATGTTTCCGAATGGATACTGAATAGTATGCATCTTTTAAATCAATGCATGCCATGAAGCAGCCCTCCGAAATCAAAGATTTGGCTGTTTCAAATGTGTCCATTTTGAAATGGGTGTATTTTACAAAGGTATTCAAGTGAGTTAAATCTATAATGACCCGGCATCCACCGTCTTTTTTAGTTTTAGTAAATATATTAGACACAAATTCAACTGGTTCATGTGTGGTTCGTTCTATCACACCTTTGTCTTGTAAACTCAAGATTTCAGCATAGCCTTCTGCCAATTCTTTTTTGGAAAGTGCAAATTTGCGATTCGGCATATGCTGGGGTGGAGGCAATTGGCCATGAATAAACTCAATTTCATAACCCTGAATACTTTGCAAGATAAACTCATCTGAAGTGATGGTTTCCCAAGCCTCCTTAAATCCCCGTAATCTGCCCCCAATTCGTGAGGTTAGACATGCAAGTGCATGGAACCCAGACCCCCTTACCTTCATGGTTATCGGCGGTCCCTGGGATTTTTGGTGGGACGTGGAGGCGCTGGGTTTCGTGGTTGGTGCGGAATCCGCATCTTCCATGCTGGCCGCTGAGGGCCTAGTCCTAAAAAAGGCCTGGGCTGATGAGGCTGTTGATATTGAGGAGGTGCCGGAACGTAGGTCCTTGTTGGCCTATCGGTCTGACCTCGTGGCCTGAGTAAGGTGTCTTCTTGGCCGAAGGTCTGGCCACAAAATGTGGTCTCATCAGACCTATGGTTTTCGCATGGTCATCGAGCTCTTTGACCTGCTTTGGGAGGTCTTCCCCGAACAGCTGTCTAGGTGGGGGGGTAGGAGGTGCTCTGCATAGTCCCGCAAATTTGGGATTCAAGGAAGGTTTGATAATGCTCTTCCGGAAAGCGTTGATCTCGTACTGCGTATTGCAGAGCAGAGCTAGAGCATCCTCCTGTTCGGTGCTTAGATCAACCCCATCTACCGACTTTGCAAAAGCGGTGATCCCAGACGTAAGCAGTTTTAAAATCCTCTGCAGTTTCACTTCCTGCGCTCTGATGCCCGGGCTGATATTACCCCAGATTGGCATGTTCACAATTGGCACGTGGAGTGAATTGCAGTTCCCTGGAGCCTTGTGTCTCTCCATGGCCTTCGCAAGGACCTCCTCCTGCAATTGATGGTTGGTAAGATAATCTATGGTTGCGGCCAGTTTGATGTTGAGGGGTTGTCCTGATGATACGGGTAACCCGAATTTGGCTGCCACATCCAGCAGATCTTCCTGAGGGACCTCAGGTGCTGCTGGGGCATGTACCAGGATATCCTCCTCATCTGGTCTTATGTTGTCCATAGATGGGGACGGGGATATATCCATGAGTCCCCTGGAGCTGTGTGTGTCCTGTTTCTGATTGAGTAGAACTTGCTCCAATATCCTCTCCATACGATCCAAGCGCCCTTCATCGGGCGGGTGTGGGAGGTAAGAGGCCTCGTGCCCGAAGGAACTCCTGAGGCTTCGATCATCAGTCCGTACCTCGTCGAGGTAATATCGGTACTGTGATGATGTGTCGCTACCAGCCGCCTCGGCGAAGCTGAGCGATTCCCGCGCGGACCTGCTCGAGCGCCTCCTCTTCGCTGAGCTGGACCCGGCTGCCTCAAAGGGCATGGGTGGGGAGAGGTCGGCACCTGACGCCGCAGCGTGGTGACCCGACGTCCGCACGGGCTTGCCGACTGTCCTAAATCTGGACCCAGACGGCGTACGGTCCCGACCTGCCCCCAGCGGGGGAAGCGGTGACCTAGGCGAGGCTCCACCCTTGTGACTCCTCCTGGTCCCTCTGGGTGGTGAGTCGACACTGGCCCTTCTTGGTCTGCCAGTGGACTCGGGCCTGCCTGATTCACCAGACCACTTCCTAGTGGCTCCTGGTGAGACCTCAACCCGCGAAGGGCTAGGTAGTGGAATTGTATCCCTGCCTCCTTCAAGAGGGCTCAGGGAGAAGGGCCGTGCATCAGCACGCGAATCCCTTTTACTTGTCTCTGCAAACGACCCAGTGGGTGAGAGAGAGATGGAGTCAGGATGCACCTGCTCCGGCGCTGTACCGACTGATTGTTCTGCAGGTACCCCGCTAGGGCATAGCTGCGTCGGTGAACCGGATCCTGTGAATACAGGGCTCCCCGGCTTGCGCGCCTTTTTCCCGGCCCGTCCTCCTGCCGTGGAGGGGGGCTCCGGGTTGGGTTGCCGACAACTCCTTGCAGAAGTTTTACGGCCTTTACTTTTTCTACTGTCCATGTCTCTGTGGAAGAAAACACAATTATTCACACAGAACAACCAACTCAAGGTTGTTAGTACTTACCTGAGTGGCCCTTATGAAGGGCTGGTGATGAGCCGCGCTCCTCTCCAGCCGTCGACTGCAATGCGAGCGACGATATGTCGCGCATGCGTGCTGGCGGGTTCTTCACGAAGTCACTCACGTGACTCCGAAATGAAATAGGAGGATATTGCAGATAAATACGTGGCTTGAAAAATGGTGCAAGGGGGAGGGATTCAAATTTCTAGAGCGTTGGAACCAGTTCTGGGGGAGGTGGGACCAGTACAAACAAGGCGGTCTGCACCTGGGCTGGAATGGAACCAATGTCCTTGGTGGGGTGTTTGCTAGTGCTGTCGGGGAGGATTTAGACTAATGTGGCAGGGGGATGGGAGCATGAGCAGAGACAGAAGGGTGTAAAATGAGGGTAGAGGCAATAGGTAGCAAGGTGAAAAGTAAAAGTGGCAGGCAGACAAATCCAGGGCAAAAATCAGAAAGGGCCACTTTTCAACATAAGTATAAGGGGTAAGAGTGTTGTAAAAACAAGCCTGAAGGCTTTGTGTCTCAAAGCAAGGAGCATTCATAACAAGGTGGATGAGTTGAATATGCAGATAGTTGGGATCACCAAGACATGGCTCCAGGGTGACCAAGGCTGGGAGCTGAACATCTAGGGATATTCAATATTCAGGAGGGATAGACAGAAAGGAAAAGGAGGTGGGGTAGCGTTGCTGGTTAGAGGGGAGACTAACACAATAGAAAGGAAGGACATTAGCTTGGCGGATGTGGAATCGATATGGGTAGAGCTGCGAAACACTAAGGGGCAGAAAACGCCTAGTGGGAGTTGTGTACAGGCCACCTAACAGTAGTAGTGGAGTTGGAGATGGCATCAAACAGGAAATTAGAAATGTGTGCAACAAAGGTAAAAGTTATAATGGGTGACTTCAATCTACATATAGATTGGGTGAATCATATTGGCAGGGGCGCTGAGGAAGAGGATTTCTTGGAGTGTGTGTGGGATAGTTTTCTAAACCAACATGTAGAGGAACCAATGAGAGAGCAGGCTATTCTAGACTGGGTATTGAGTAGTGAGGAAGGGTTAATTAGCAGTCTTGTTGTGCGTGGCCCCTTGGGCAAGAGTGACCATAATATGGTTGAGTTCTTCATTTGGATGGAGAGTGACATTGTTCATTCAGAAACAAGGGTTCTGAACTTAAAAAAAGGTAACTTTGAGGGTATGAGACGTGAATTGGCCAAGATAGACTGGCAATTGATTCTTAAAGGGGTGACAGTGGATATGCAATGGAAGACATTTAAAGACTGCATGGATGAACTACAACAATTGTTCATACCAGTTTGGCAAAATAATAAATCAGGGAAGGTAGTGCATCAGTGGATAACAAGGGAAATTAGGGATAGTATCAAAACAAATGAAGCATACAAATTACCCAGAAAAAGCAGCCTACCAGAGGACTGGGAGAAATTCAGAGTCCAGCAGAGGAGGACAAAGGGCTTAATTAGGAAAGGGAAATGGATTATGAAAGAATACTGGCAGGGAACATAAAAACTGACTGCAAAAGTTTTTATAGATTTGTGAAGAGACAAAGATTAGTTAAAACAAATGTAGGCCCCTTGCAGTCAGAAACAGGTGAATTGATCATGGGGAACAAGGACATGGCAGACCAATTGAATAACTACTTTGGCTCTGTCTTCATGGGATGGCAGGACTTCCATATGAAGAAAGACTGGATAGACTCGGTTTGTACTCACTGGAATTTAGGAGATTGAGTGGGGATCTTATAGAGGCTTACAAAATTTTAAGGGGTTGGACAGGCTTGATGCAGGAAGATTGTTCCCGATATTGGGGAACTCCAGAACAAGGGATCACAGTTTAAGGATAAGGGGGAAGTCTTTTAGGACCGAGATGAGAAGATCTTTTTTCACACAGAGAGTGGTGAGTCTGTGGAATTTTCTGCCACAGAAGGTAGTTGAGGCCAGTTCATTGGCTATATTTAAGAGGAAGCTAGATGTGGCCCTTGTGGCTAAAGGGATCAGGGGGTATGGAGAGAAGGCAGGTACAGGATACTGAGTTGGATGATCAGCCATGATCATATTAAATGGCGGTGCAGGCTCGAAGGGCCGAATGGCCTACTCCTGCACCTATTTTCTATGATTCTATGATTCACTAAAGAAGACATAAATAATCTGCCGGAAATAGCAGGAGACCGGGGGTCAAAGGAGATGGAGGAATTGAGTGAAATCCAGGTTAGTCGGGAAATCCCCAGGGCCAGATAGGCTGCATCCCAGAGTACTTAAGGAAGTAGCCCCAGAAATAGTGGATGCATTAGTGATAATTTTTCAAAACTCTTTAGATTCTGGAGTAGTCCCTGAGGATTGGAGGCTAAGGTAACCCCACTTTTTAAAAAGGGAGGGAGAGAGAAAACGGGGAATTATAGACCAGATAGTCTAACATCGGTAGTGGGGAAAATGCTAGTCAGTTATTAAATATAGGATAGCAGCTCATTTGGAAAGTGGTGAAATCATTGGACAAAGTCAGCATGGATTTATGAAACATAAAACTAGTAGAGTGGATAAGGGAGAACCAGTGGATGTGTTATATCTGGACTTTCAGAAGGCTTTCGACAAGGTCCTACATAAGAGATAAATATGCAAACTTAAAGCACACGGTATTGGGGGTTCAGTATTGATGTGGATAGAGAACTGGCTGGCAGACAGGAAGCGGAGGCTTGTCGATCGTTTCGACAAAAACCTCCGCTCGGTCCGCAATAACCAACCCAACCTCCCGGTGGCTCAGCAGTTCAACTCCCCCTCCCATTCCGTATCCGACCTCTCGGTCCTGGGCCTTCTCCACGGCCATAGTGAGCAACACCGCAATTTGGAGGAACAGCACCTCATATTCCGCTTGGGGAGTCTGCATCCTCTGGGCTTAAACATTGAACTTTCTCAATTCTATTAACCCTGGCTGTCTCCTCCCCTTCCCACCTCTCCCTCAGCCCTCGGGCCCTGGCATTCCTTCTCTCTCTATCTCTCCCCCACCTAAGTCGCACTAGCTTCTCATTTTCACACTACAAACAGCTTACAATGGCCTGTTTCCTTTATCATCGATACTTTTTTGCATATCTTTCATTCATTGTTCTTTATCTCTCCACATCACCGTCTATATCTCTCGTTTCCCTGATCCCTAACCAGTCTGAAGAAGGGTCTCGACCCAAAACGTCGCCTATCTCCTTCGCTCCTTAGATGCTGCTGCACCCGCTGAGTTTCTCCAGCTTTTTGTGTAACCCTCTGTTAACTTTAAGTTCTTTACCACACGGCAAAGTCACGGCAAAACTTTCCATATCATGTTACTCTGAATAAATAACAACAAATAGGTCTAATGATTAGAGCTTGTTCTTTTTCTTTTTGAGGGTTCAGTTCAGAAGTTATTTTCATTTTTTAATTGGAGTTTGGCTATATTGGGTGTTTTCAGTTATAAAACATTTTCAGTCAAGAAATGTACCACCTTATCCCCATAAATGTTACCAAATCAAAATTGCTATAATTAGGAGAGTCGAGAAAGAGTCAAGAGTATTTAATTGTCTTATGTATGGAAATGGAACAATTTAAGTAGCAGAACAAATCTGTAAACACACTCAATAGATAACATAATAAACAAATAAAAATAGTTTAATAAATAAATAAAACTCCAATATTAGTGCAAACAAAACAAAAGGCTGGTCCCTAGTTTAGATTAGTTTAGTTTATTAATGTTACGTTTACCCAAGTACAGCGAAAGGCTTTTATTTTCATGCTATCCAGTCAAATAAAAGCCTATATGCGATTACTAGGGCCAGGATTTTGCCATGAATGCCATGCGCCTTGTCATGCCTTTTTTGATGATTTCAGGAAGATAATGCCGTTTTCACGATTGAGTGCCTAAATCTGAACACAGTTTTTTTTTCCCTTTTTGTTTGCCATTTTAATGTAACTGACAAGAATATTTACAGCACCAGGGCAAAACCCGGCTGTAAGTGGGTGTGAAGTGATGATTGGAGAGGGGTGTGTGAGAAAGGGTCCACAGATGGGTGGGGTGTGTGCAGACTGGTCATGCTTCAAGTAGGTGTGAAGTGGTGATTGGGGAGGAATAGGTGGGGAAGGATCTAGTCTTTTCAAACTGGAGTCAAGCTGTGAGTAGGTGTGAAGTGTTGGTTGGGGATGGGGTGTGGGGTACCAGGGTTAAATTTTTGTTTATCGAACCTGCGCTAGAACTCGTTCAGGTAATTGGTTAGCTGACGATTGCCCAAGGAACGGGGGTTTTCCTCTTGTAGCTTGTGATTTCTTGCAAGCCCTTCCACACTGAAGAAGAGTCATTTACTGAGAACTTGCTCCTCAACTTCTCAAAGTGCCTTTCCTTGGCAGCTCTGATTCCTCTTCTCAGCTTGTACTTGGCCTGCCTGCAGAGGTCTGCATCCCCGGTCCTGTAGGATCTACCCCTGCAAGCGTCAAAATGCCTAAAGTCAAGTTAACGCCTTGTAAAAAACGGAACGATTTGGTGAGAGTGTACGGGAGTGATATATTCTCTACAGACAACTGTCTGCATGTGAGAAAGCAGTGAATCATGGGAAGAAATATTTCATCTCCCAGCATGTACAGACAGCTAAACACAAGTCGGCGGCAGAGAAACTAAAGGTAGGAAATGCGCCAGCTTGTCTCCTCACAAAATTTACTGCTGGCTCCAATTGCAAATCTGAGTTTCCGAGTGATCTCTGTCAAGCATTCATTGATCCTGGAATTCCACTGTGGAAATTGGAAAACAAATCTCTCATTGGTTTTTTAGGGAAATACACAAAGGAACCTATACCAAGCGAGTCATCATTACAGTAAAATTATGTTGACCACAACTTCAACATTGTTGTGCAGAAAATTAGAGGTGATGTTGAAGGAATCAAAATATGGATCTCAATAGATGAGACAACCAATGCTGTACGGAGATATGTTGCCAATCATGTCATCGGTAAACTGGCGGCAGGTCAACCATCAAAGGATTATTTCTTGACATTGGAAGTATTGGAGAAGTCAAAAAGCACAACTATTGCTCAGTTGTTTACATCTTCACTTGCTGTACTTTGTACTTAAAGTTCCTGGCGATGTAGGTAAAGACATACAAGGAAAATGTGAGAGGGGAATAGCTAACAAAGATCTTGAAAAAGTACAAAACATAGCTAAATTTCTTAAGGGTAGTTGTAATGCACAAGATATCAACATGAATATAGAGTCTGTAACTTGTTTCAGGAATGCACCAGTGACCTCAGCTGGGGGTAGAAAGACGTTTTTCACAACTGAAGTATATTCTGTCTGACAGACGACATAGTTTAACACCAGATAATTAAAAAAAATACTAGTAGTTATGTTGAACCAGGCAATAATGTAGTATACCTTTATAATTATCATTTTTAATCATTTTTTGGTGGTGGAAATACATGCCTTTTTATGCCTTTTTTGTCAATAAATGCCTTTTTCGTGCCTTTTTTGTAATTTTATTTTGCCTTTTTGTCTGCCTATTTCAGAGCTTTCTCGTGCCTAAACATCCTGGCTCTGGCCTAGTCAAGCTGTCCATAGGGTACAGATACAGGATAAAGGACACAACATTTGGTGAAAAATAAAGTCTGATAAAGTCCAGTTAAAGATCAAAGGTCACAAATGGGGTAGATGGGAGGTCAGGATGGCACCATTGGTGATGAGAGGACTATTCAATTACCTGATTACAGCTGGGTTAAACTGTCCCTGAATCTGGAGGTATACGTTTTCAAACTTTTGTACCTCTTGCCTAATGGGAGAGGGGAAAAGAGTGAGTGTCCAGGGTGAGACTGGTCCTTGATTATGCTGGTGACCTTGCCAAGGCAGCGCAAAGTGTAGATGGAGTTAATGGAAGGGAGGTTGGTTTGTATGATGTTCTGGGCTACGTCTATAATTCTATACATTTTGTTGCAGTTTTGGATGTAATTATTCTCAAATATGCTGTGATGCATCTTGATAAAATGCTTTCTAGGGTGCATTTGTGGAAGTTGGTGAGGATTGTTGGGAACATGCCAAAATTACTAAGCCTTCTCAGGAAGTAGAGGATTTGGTGTACTTTCTTGGTCATAGCTTCTATATGCTGATCCATGACAAATTGCTGGTGACATTTATTCATAGGAACTTAAAGCTGGTGAACTTTATTCCTAGGACCATCTCTACTTTGGCAGCAGCAATGCATGTGGTGTGCCTGGCTAGAATAGCAAGAGTTTCAACGGATATATAAAGAGTAAAAAAGAGGCAAGAGTGGACATTGCACTGCTGTAGAATGATGGAGGATAAGTGATAATGGGAAATCAAGAAATGGCAGAGGAATTTAATAACTTTTTTGCATCGGTCTTCACAGTGGAAGACAATTGCAGTGTGCCTGCAATCCTGGAGAGTCAGGGGTTGGAAGTTAGTGGAGTGGCGATTACCAAGGAGAAGGTGCTAGGAAAACTGAAAGGTCTGAGGATGGATAAGTCCCCTATCCATGGATAGGGGATGGACTGCACCCCAGGGTTCTGAAGGAGGTAGCCTCAGAGATTGTGGAGGCATTAGCTGTGATATTTCAAGACTCACTAGAGTTAGGAGTGGTTCCTGAAGATTGGGAAATTGTGCAAGAAGGGAGCAAAGCAGAAGAGCGGAAACTATAGGCCAGTTAGCCTGACTTCGGTGGTTGGTAAGATTCATAAAGGACATCAATTTATCAATTATAAAGGATCCGGTTACACAGTACTTGGAAGTTTACGATAAAATAGGCCAAAGTCAGCATGGTTTTGTGAAGGGAAGATCATGACTGACAATCCTGCTGGAGTTCTTAGAGAAAGTTAATTGTAGAACATACAGAGGGGAGACTTTAGATGTTGTTTACCTAGATTTTCAGAAAGCTTTCAATAAGGAGCCGCATGTCAGGCTGCTAGGGAAGATGAGAGCCCATGGTATTAAAAGGAAAATACTAGCATGGATAGCGGGTTGGCTGGATGGCAGAAGGCAAAGAGTTGCAATAAAAAATGGTTGGCTGCCAGTGACTAGTCATTTCTGCCAGGGTCTGTGCTGGGGCAGCTCCTCTTCACATTGATAATTAATGATGTGAATTTAGGGATTTTTTGTTTAAGAAAGAACTGCAGATGCTGGAAAAATCAAAGGTAGACAAAAATGGTGGAGAAACTCAGCTGGTGAGGCAGCATCTATGGAGCAAAGGAATAGGTGACATTTTGGATTGAGACCCCTCTTCAGACAGAGAGTCAGGGGAGAGGGAGACACATAGATAAGAAATGTTAAGAAAACAAAGAGGACGCTGATCAAGGAAAATTTAGCAATGGCCACACATGGGTGTGGAGGCCAAGTCTTTTTTAAAGTGGAGATTACCCGGTTCTTGATTAGTAAGCAGGGTTGCCAACTGTCCCGTGTAAGCCGGGACATCCCGTATAAGCTGGGACATCCCGTATTTTGGGGTAAATTGGTTTGTCCCATACGGGACTGCCCTTGTCCCTTATTTGACTGATGCGACTCGGGTCGAGGGGACTGTTCAGTCAGAGCGCCGCGACCGGCTGTGCCTCACCCGTCCCGATGCAGTGCAGCCCATGGTTACACAACATTCCTTATCTATGTGTCTCCCTCTCCCCGAACTCTCAGTCTGAAGAAGGATCTCGACCCGAAACATCACCTATTCCTTTGCTCTATAGATGCTGCCTCACCCGCTGAGTTTCTCCAGCATTTCTGTCTACCTTGGATAACGGGATTGAAGGCTTTGTGGCCAAGTTTTCAGATGATGCTCAGATAGGTGGCGGGGCAGGCAGTGTGAAGTAAGGACTCTGCAGAAGGGCACATTAGGAGAGTGGGCAGAGAGGTGGCAGATGACATTCCGTATAGCAAACTGCAGAGTCATGCATTTTGGTAATAAGAATAAAGGCATAGATTATTTTCTAAATGGAGAGACAATACAGTAATCGGAGGTGCAAAGGGGCTTTAGAGTGCTGGTGCAGGACACCCAAAATGTTAATTTGCAAATCGAATCTGTAGTCAGGAAGGCAAATTCAATGCTAGCATTTATACCAAGAGGACTGGAATACAAAAACAGAGTTGCAATGCTGAGGCTCTATAAGGCGCTGGAGAGGCTACATTTGGAGTACTGTGGAGCAAATCTGAGCAAGGAAGTGCCGGCTCTAGTGAGGGTCCAGAGGAAGTTTACAAGAATGATTCCAGGAATTAGTAGGTTAGCATATGATGAGCATTTGACAGCACCGGGCCTCCACTCGCTGGAGTTTAGAAGTTGAGGGGGCACCTCATTTACATTTACAGAATAATGAAAGGCATAGAGTGGATGTGGAAAGGATTTTTCCACTGGTGGGAGAGTCTAGAACCAGAGGCCATAGCCTTAGAATTAAAGGGAGCTCTTTTAGAAAGGAAGTTGAGGAGGAATCTGTGGAACTCATTGCCACAGAGTGCTGTGGAGGACAAGTCAGTGGATATTTTTAAGGCAGTATTTTTAAGTAATATTTTTAAGGATGGACAAATTCTTGATTTTAATGGGTGTCAAGGGTTATGGAGAGAAAATGAGATTAGGAGGCGGAGATCAGCCATGATTGAATAGCAGAGTAGACTTGATGGGCCGAATGGCATAATTCTACTCTTATAGCTTGTGAACTTGTTTGTGTACTGCTTCGTATTCTGAAGCCAATCACAATCTCCTTAGTCTTGCTGACATTGAGGGAGAGGTTGTTGCCTTGGAACAAGGTTATGAGGTTTTTGATCCTCTTGCTGTAATCCATCTTGTCATGTTTTGATATCCAGCCCACTATGAACTTGTAAATGGAGTTGGATTGATATTTGGCTGCACTGTCATGGCTGTATAAGGAGTATAGTAGAGGGCTGAGAATGCATCCTTGCGGAGCATTATCAATGACAATCAATGAGAATCAGTGGATGATTTTCCACCTACTGCATCCTCACTGATTGTGGTCCATTTGTCACAAAGCCGAGGATTCAGTTGCAGGGGGGACTGCTGACTCCAAGTTCCACAAATTTGGAGATGATATTTGTTGGGTTAATGGTATTGAAAGGTTGTATAGTTAATGGTCTATGAATAGGACACTACCGTGGGTGTTCTTCTTATCGAGGTGTTCCAGGGATGGGTGTTGGTGCCAGGGAGATGGCATCAGTCATGGACCTGTTGATAGAAGAACCGCAGTGGATCAAGGCTGCTTGGCAGGCAGAATTTCATGTCTGCCATTACCAGCCTCTCAAAGCACCAAATGAAGAAATGAGGGAGACATGCTGGGCTGCACGCGAGGCTGAAATAATGTGGTTTCAAGACCCCTCCCCAACATATTACTGGATGATGCGTACTTTATAGAGAACAAGCTTGATGAACTTAAAGCCAGGCTAACCTATCTTAGAGAACGGAGACACTGCTGTGTGCTCTGTTTCACAGACATGGCTCACCCCTGACAAACCTGTCTGTGCCATCCAACCTGAGGACTTCTCCCTTCATCGGTTGGATCGCATGGCATCTTTGGGCAAGGTTAGAGGCAGAGGGGTCTGCTTCCTAGTCAATACCTCATGGTGCTCAGACATGGCTAATGCAACAAAGACAGTTCATAGTTCGTGTTCAATAGCCTGATAGTTGTTATATACACGCACATTCTACTTATACACACATTCAAAGTAGAGTGAGCTTCATTCGAGCCTCTCTGAGGTTCGAATGACAAGTAATAAAATCAAATCAAATCAGCTCAGTCAATATTTGTCAGCACTTACCAGATAATTACCATCAGTAGTGGCAAGCAGACCCACAGAAAATTGTTTTGTCGGTGGTCGATATGTACATTTGGAAAGCCATATTTTTCCAAAAGTACTACATTGGTCCTGGAAGGTTGACATTTATTGCTTGAATGAGATTTCAAAGGATCTCTTTGGCCACATTTTGTACGTTAGTGGATGCTGGGTACTTCTGCAGGGGAGCCATAAGAGGGGTGGAAGATTGCAACCTTCATGTGGTCGGCCCTGTTTCGACTAATGCAATCAACTCGACGTGCACAAACGGAAGATCAAACAGAACAAGTTGTCCAACAACTTTAGGCTGTACACGTCACATGAAAGATGAAGAAGGAGCTATAGAGATTTATCTTTGCCATAAGTAATATCTCTTGACACTGTTAAACCACCAGGAAAGCAGAGAATTTCTCAACCAAAAAACTGACAGTTTGTTTCCAGCAATAGCTAAAAGGACTTTTGAAAAATTATTGCCCCAGCATGAATCATTCATCCACTTTCATGATCTATAAGGTTCTTGTGATTGCTTATACTCAATTTAGTTGCCTTTGCATTGATTAGTTCCTTCCTTGCTATTTCCCAGCCCTCACCCAGTTTTTTTGCTGTTGATTCATGTTATTTACCTCTTTGTTTGTAATCAAACCATTCCGAAGTATTAGGTGAACCACAAGTTTTTATTAAAACCTGTGCAGAGAAAATAATATATACTGCTGCACTTGTTGCATCATCTTACCAACTGCCGAGCTCAGGGACGTGCAGGTTGTCATCAGTAACTGCATTCCTTCCTCAAATCCTGGACTGGATTACATGGTGGAATGTGTATCATGCATAATATATGTGCTGAAGGTTATATTGACAGAGATTAATATGGTTGATCTACACCTCTTCAACAAAAGTTGATGCTTGTTTGCAGTTTTATCTGACATCCAGAAATTTGTATAAACGCAAGGTGCCGAAACATACTGTAGCATCATGACAATTTGCCCTCCATTTAATCATGAAAGCATGTTGGCAAGATAGCTATGTGGTCAGATAACTAATTTCCAGTTAAGCCTTCTTGACTCATCTTAAATGTTATTTTCATAATAGGTTCTGCATTTTGACGTTGGACATGATGTCCATGCAAAATTCAAGGAATTAATGGATAATGTCAACAAACCTGATGCTCCTTATACTCTAAGACTGGCCAACCGTATATATGGAGAGGAAACGTACAACATTCTCAAAGTAAGATCAAATGGACTCACAACTATTACATATAAACTTTTGAAAACATGCAGATAACCTATAAATGCAGCTGTATCTTCAAGCACAGAATTGAATGTTGCTTTTTTTTTCTGTTTGATTTCTCTGCTTCTCTGGTGTTGCTGATCAGGTTAGCAACTGTTGAGCTTATCCCACAGGGAGCACACATTTGGAATTGGTGTATTTCCAAACAACCCAGTTAAACCAATAATCGAGATAACAGGCACATGGTCAGATAATGAAAAGATTAAATTAGATTATGGACATGTGTGCACCCACCTGCCCAATTACAAAGAGGAAGCACACACATATTCCTGCAAAAGCTCTTAAATGCGTCAGTAACATTTGTAAAATTGATATATTTACATAATTTCTGATTCACTTCCAATCTGGAGATGGACTTTGTCCCCTTTTATGTCAAATATTTGACCATTTATGTTCATTTTTGCAGAAATTTCAAAGCTCCAGTTTGAAGTACTATGGGGCAAAATTGGCTCCTGTTGGTTTTAGAAGACAGCCAGAAGCTGCCAGGAACGAAATTAATACTTTTGTTGAAAATAAGACAGAGGGTAAGAGATGTACCTTATGGTTTGTGCAGTTGCATTCCACACTTACATCAAAGTAGATAAGAAATGATCCACCTCCATTGACATCAATTTGAATCCTTAAATTTGTTGAATTAACACAATTTAGTTCATCACTGACAGTTAAAACATAGAAACATAGAAAATAGGTGCAGGAGTAGGCCATTTGACCCTTCGAGCCTGCACCACCATTCAATATGATCATGTCTGATCATCCAACTCAGTATCCTGTACCTGCCTTCTCTCCATACCCCCTGATTCCTTTAGCCACAAGGGCCACATCTAACTCCCTCTTAAATATAGCAATGAACTGGCCTCAACTACCTTCTGAGGCAGAGAATTCCAGAGATTCACCACTCTCAGTGTGAAAAATGTTTTTCTCATCTCGGTCCTAAAAGATTTCCCACTTATCCTTAAACTGTGACCCCTTGTCCTGGACTTCCCCAACATTAAGAACAATCTTCCTTCATCTAGCCTGTCCAGCCCCTTAGGAATTTTGTAAGTTTCTATAAGATCCCCCCTCAATCTTCTAAATTCTAGCGAGTACAAGCTGAGTCTATCCAGTCTTTCTTCATATGAAAATCTTGACATCCCAGGAATCAGTCTGGTGAACCTTCTCTGTACTCCCTCAATGGCATGAATGTCTTTCCTCAGATTTGGAGACCAAAACTGCACGCAATACTCCAGGTGTGGTCTCACCAAGACCCTGTACAACTGCAGTAGAATCTCCCTGCTCCTATATTCAAATCCTTTTGCTATGAATGCTAACATATCATTCGCTTTGTTCACTGCCTGGTGCACCTGCATGCCTACTTTCAATGACTGGTGTACCATGACTCCCAGGTCTCGTTGCATCTCTCCTTATCCTAATCGGAAGTAGAAATAATAGTCTCTTTTCATGTTTTTGCCACCAAAGTGGATAACCTCACATTTATCCACATTATACTGCATCTGCCATGCATTTGCCCACTCACCCAGCCTATCCAAATCACCTTGCAGCCTCTTAGCATCCTCCTCACAGCTAACACTGCCCCCCAACTTCATGTCATTTGCAAGCTTTGAGATGTTGCTTTCAATTCCCTCGTCCAAATCATTAATATATATTGTAAATAGCTGGGGTACTGAGCCTTGCGGTACCCCACTAGTCACTGCCTGACATTCTGAAAAGGACCCATTTACTCCTACTCTTTGCCAGCCAGTTCTCTATCCACATCAATACTGAACCCCCAATACCGTGTGCTTTAAGTTTGTATACTAATCTCTTATGTGGGACCTTGTCGAAAGCCTTCTGAAAGTCCAGATATAACACGTCCACTGGTACTCCCTTATCCACTCTACTAGTTACATCCTCGAAAAATTCTATAAGATTTGTCAGACATGATTTACCTTTCGTAAATCCATGCTGACTTTGTCCAATGATTTCACCACTTGCCAAATGTGCTGCTATCCCATCTTTAATAACAGTTTCCCCACTACCGATGTTAGACTAACTGATCTGTAATTCCCCGTTTTCTCTCTCCCTCCCTTTTTTAAAAGTGGGGTTACATTAGCTAATCTCCTAACTGAAAAGAGTTTTTTTTTTTAAATTGAACTTAACCTATCGATTATTTTATTGATGTTTGTTGTTTGGCTTCAAAGTATTACTTTCATTAGACTTTGGAGAGCTATGCAAATGTATAGATATTATTATAATAAATTGGGTCAGTTCTGTTTATCAACTCAATTCTAATCTATTTGCAAGCCTTATAAATAACTCGGCCAAGTTGGACCCGTTGGGTCCCTGTCACATGGGAGTTCAGGTCCCCCAACGCAATATTCCACCACTGACCCATAGCCCCCAACTGCGTATGCTCAGGTTATGGGCCCGCACCAATGGCGGAAATTAAGTTAAAGATAATATCTTTATTTAAGTTAAAGTTGATACTTCCATTACCTTGCCATCCCTCTTCCTACCCCTATCCTCCTCCATTCCTCCTCATCCCGCAGCACTCCCCCCCCCCCGATCTTCACCCTCCCTCTTCTTTTTCCTCCTCCCCTCCCCCTCCCTCTCCTTTCCCCTACCCCAGTCCCTCCTTCCATAACACCAATCCCCACCCCCTTCCTCTCCCGCTATCCCCATTCTCCCCCACTCCCCCTATCCCATCTCCCCCACTCTCCCTCTTCACCTCCCCCACTTTCACCTCTTTCTCCCTCCCTACCCCCTCCTCTCCCTCAATCCCCCAGGCTCCCTCCTCACCTCCCCAGGATTTTGGTGTAAACTACCGCCAAACTACTGCCCTGTTTTCTCCACCACGTCGGTGATGAAGTTGTAGTTGAGGACGGGCCGAGCGGTCTGGAGCCACGGGAGGGGGAGGGTGAGGCCAAAGTTGTGGCCTATATTCAATAGATCTAAATTCACATATGTACCATTCTGGGTAAAAATGCCATAAATTCTTCCCAAAATTACATTTTGAACCAGTATATGTTTTTCTGACAATTTATTAGTCGCAAATACCATTTTATTTTAATGTATTTAACATTTCCTGCTGTAATAATGACATTTCTCCACCTTTTCTGTTTAGCAGTCTGCATTACATCTCCAGTAGCTTCTCAAAATTGTTGGCCGTTGATGTTTAATTTTGCATAATGGTCTCGATTGTCAGTTGCAAATAAATATTTTGTTTTAAAATTCATTATGCCATCCTTCTATGAAGTATGAAGTAATTGATTTGTGATCTTTTGTGTAGATAAAATCCAAAAGTTGATACCAGCGGATGCGATTACCTCTCGGACAATCCTTATTCTTGTAAATGCCATCTACTTTAAAGGAAAGTGGGAGAGCAAATTTGATGAAAAAGATACATACAAAGCCCTCTTCAAGCTGAACAAGGTATGTTGCTCTGGTGATAAAACATTTGCCAGCAGGAGGTAACATTTTATTATACTGTCAAACGCAGTTACATAGAAACATAGAAAATAGGTGCAGGAGGAGGTCATTCGGCCCTTCGAGCAAGCACCACCATTCATTGTGATCATGGCTGATCTTCCCCAATCAATAACCCATGCCTGCTTTCTGTCATCTGCAAACTTGCTAGCGTTGCTCCTAATTCCCTCTTCCAAATCATTAATATATATGATAAACTGTTGCGGCCCCAACACCGAGCCTTACGGCACTCCACTTGTCACTGCCTGCCATTCTGAAAAGAACCCATTCACACCTACTCTTTGCTTCCGGTCTGCCAACCAATTTTCTATCCATGTCAACACCCTACCCCCAATACCATGTGCTCTAATTTTAGTCACCAGTCTTCCATGCGGGACCTTATCAAAGGCTTTCTGAAAGTCTATATACACTGCATCCACTGGCACCCCTTCATCCATTTTACTTGTCACATCCTCAAAAATTTCCAGAAGATTAGTCAAGCATGATTTCCCTTTCATAAATCCATGTTGACTTGGGCTAATACTTTTACTGCTATCCAAATTCCCCTTTATTTGCTCTTTAATAATTGACTCCAGCATCTTTCCCACCACCGAAGTCAGGCTAACTGGTCTGTAATTCCCCGTTTTCTCTCTCGCCCCTTTCTCGAAAAGTGGGATAACATTAGCTATCCTCCAATCCACAGGAACTAATCCTGAATCTATTGAACATTGGAAAATGATCACCAATGCGTCCACTATTTCTAGAGCCACCTACCTGAGGACCCTTGGGATGCAGACCATCAGGCCCAGGGTTTTTATCATCCTTCAGTCCACTATTTCTCGCCTAATGAAAATGTCTTTCAGTTCCTCTACGCCCTTAGGTCCTCTGTCTTCCAGTACATCTGGGAGATTGTTTGTGTCCTCCTTAGTCAAGACAGATCCGAAGTACCTATTCAACTCTTCTGCCATTTCCTTGTTGCCCATAATAATTTCACCCGTGTCTGCCTTCAAGGGACCCACATTTGACTTTGCTACACTTTTTCCCTTAACATATCTAAAGAATCTTTTACTGTCCTTCTTTATATTCCTGGCCAGCTTCCCTTCGTACTTCATCTTTTCAACCCATATTGCCCATTTTGTTTCCTTCTGTTGTCCTATGAAAGTTTCCCAATCCTCTGACTTCCGGCTACCCTTTGCTGTGTTCTACATCTTTTCTTTTAGTTTTATTTTATCCTTAACTTCTCTTGTCAGCCATGGTTGCCACCTACGCCCCTTGGAATCTTTCTTCATTTTTGGAATTAAATGATCCTGTATCTTCCGGATTATGTCCAGAAATTCCTTCCATTGTTGTTCCACCGTCATTCCTGTTAGGATCCCGTTCCAGTCTACCTTGGCCAGCTCCCCTCTCATGCCTTCATTGTCTCCTTTGTTCAACTGCATCACTGACACTTCCGATTTAGACTTCTCCTTCTTAAATTGCAAATTAAAACTAATCATATTATGATCACTACCTCCAAGTGTTTCCTTTACCTCGAGTTCTCTTATCATATCTGGTTCATTGGACAACACTAAATCCAGAATTGCCTTTTCTCTGGTTGGCTCCATTACAAGCTGCTCTAAGAATCCATCTCGGAGGCATTCTACAAACTCTCTTTCTTGGGGTCCTGAACCAACCTGATTTTCCCAGTCTACCCGCATATTGAAATCTCCCATCACCACAGTGGCATTACCTTTGTTACATGCCAGTTTCAACTCCTGCTGCAACTTACACCCTACATCCGGGTTACTATTTGGGGGTCTGTAGATAACACCAATTAGTGTCTTCTTGCCTTTACAATTTCTCAACTCAATCCACAGTGACTCTACCTTATCAGTCCCTATGGGACTGAATTCCATCCCTCACCAGCAGAGCTACCCCCCCCCCCTCCTCTGCCCACCTGCCTGTCCTTTCTATAGTATGTATAACCCTGAAAATTAACTTCCCAGGCCCGATCCTCCCGCAGCCACGTCTCAGTAATCCCCACAATGTCATATCGACCAGCCTCTAACTGAGTCTCAAGCTCATCTACTTTACTTCTTATACTTCGCGCATTCATATACAATACTTTTAATTCCTTACACATCTCACCTTTCACATCGATCCCTATTACACTTGGCCATACTCTCCTATCCCTTTGTGAGCTTCTTTTCCCGTTAATTCTGGGGTCATTAACCATCCCTTTACTCTCTTTCCCTTTAACTCCGTCCTCGACTATCCCATTTGACACCCCACCCCCCCCTTATTCAGTTTAAAACCACCCATGTAGCAGTGGCAAACCTGCCTACCAGAATGCTGGTCCCCACCTGTTAAGATGCAATCCGTCCCTTTTATACCGTTCCCCCTTACTCCAAAACAGATCCCAGTGATCTAAGAATCTAAATCCCTGCCCCCTGCATCAGTTCCTCAGCCACACATTCAGATTCCGTATCTCCCTGTTCCTGCTCTCTCCAGCACGAGGAACTGGAAGCAAACGGAGATAATAACCCTGGAGCTCCTGCTTTTCAGCATTTTTCTGAGCTCTCTAAAGTCACGCTGCAGAATATTCATCTTCTTTCCGACATCGTTTGTGCCGACATGCACTACCACTTCCGGCTGTTCACCTTTGCCCTTGAGGATTTTCTGTACTCTGTCCGTGACATGCTGGATCCTGGCACCAGGAAGGCAGCACACCATCATCGAATCCCGTCTGTTGCCGCAGAAACCCCTGTCCGTACCTTTCACAATGGAGTCTCCAACTACAATGGCGTTGCCTGACGTTGGCCTCTTTGGTTTTGGCTCAACAGCCCTTTTTGCTTCGCAAGCCGGTCCGCCACTTAGTGTGACAACGTCTTCTGTCCCGACAGCTTCTAAGTGGGTGAACCTGTTGACAAGAGCTACAACATAGAAACATGGAAACATAGAAAATAGGAGCAGGAGTAGGCCATTTGGCCCTTCGAACCTGCACCGCCGTTCATTATGATCATGGCTGATCATCCAACTCAGTATCCTGTATCTGCCTTCTCTTCATACCCCCTGATCCCTTTAGCAACAAGGGCCACATCTAACTCCCTCTTAAATATAGCCAATGAACTGGCCACAACTACCTTCTGTGGCAGAGAATTCCACAGATTCACCACTCTGTGTGAAAATGATTTTCTCATCTCAGTCCTAAAAGACATCCCCCTTATCCTTAAACTGTGACCCCTTGTTCTGGACTTCCCCAACATCAGAAACAATCTTCCTGCTAGCCTGCTACAATCTAGCCTGTCCAACCCCTTAAGAAACCCGGGGAACACCTGGAGACCTTTGCATTCCATGTTTCCCTCCCTTTCTCACCGTCACCAAGCTTCTCTCTTCCAGTACCTTAGGTGTAACAATCTTACTGTGGGACTTGTCGAGGAACGACTCAGTTTCTCGGACGAAAGCAAGGTCATCCACTTGCTTCTCCTGTTCCCCAACACGGTCCTTCAGGAGCTGAACCTGGATGCACTTCTCACATTTGTAGCAGCCAGAGGCACCAGCGGTGTCCTTGACCTCCCACATACTGCAAGCATCACACTGAATCAGCTTGCTTGGCATTTCCTTCTTTCGTCTCTCCCTCTTCAGCGATTTGCGTATCCTCCTCTCCTCAGCCTCCTCGCCGAAGACTCTCGAGCCAAAGACTCGCACTTTTCTCACAGGTCACTTTTCTCACAGGGCACTTTTCTCACAGGGCACTTTTCTCACAGGGCACTTTTCTCACAGGGCACTTTTCTCACAGGGCCACTCCCTCATTGCTGCTCCCTAAGAGCCATCCTGCTCATATTGACTGATAGCTTGCCTAATTTACCAATTTACAAACCAAATTCCTCAGTTTTCAACTTTCCCCCCTCTGATTCACTTCTAACTCTGCTCCCACTCGGGCTAGAGCCAATCAGTGCTTTTTCCTGCTTCTCTTTGTTGCTGTTGCTTCAAAATCTGTTGATGTAAATATATTGCTTTCAGTTGATCAGTTGATGTTAATATATTACTTTCTTCTTAGAAAGAGTCCAAATCAATAAATATGATGAGCCAGGTGGCAAGTTTTAAATTTAGGCATATTGAGGAACTCAAAGCCAGTGTTCTTGAGCTTCCTTATGAGGAGAACGAGCTGAGTATGATCATCCTACTGCCTGATGGCATCAACGACAGCGCAACTGGACTTGAACAGGTAACTGAACATTAAATTACAATGAGAAAGGAAATTTTAAGAGATGCCACTGCAGTTGTGACCACCACCCTCATGAAATACTCTTATAAAATTAATGATCATGGGAACTGCAGTCCACTTTGTTGTCACTTTCATCAAGATCACAAGTGATCTCTGACTGAACTGGAGGACAGAGGATCTAAGGGGGTAGAGGAACTGAAATAAATTTTCATTAGGCGAGAAATAGTATTGGGTAGGCTAATGGGACTGAAGGATGATAAATCCCCTGGGCCTGATGGTCTGCATCCCAAGGGTCTTCAGGGAGGTGGCTCTAGAAATAGTGGACATATTGGTGATCATTTTCCAATGTTCAATAGATTCAGGATCAGTTCCTGTGGATTGGAGGATAGCTAATGTTATCCCACTTTTTACGAAAGGAGCGAGAGAGAAAACGGGGAATTACAGACCAGTTAGCCTGACTTCGGTGGTGGGAAAGATGCTGGTCAATTATTAAAGAGGTAATAATGGAGCATTTGGATAACAGTAAAAGGATTAGGCCAAGTCAACATGGATTTATGAAGGGGAAATCATGCTTGACTAATCTTCTGAAATTTTTTGAGGATGTGACAAGTAAAATGGATGAAGGGGTGCCAGTGGATGTAGTGCATCTAGAGTTTCAGAAAGCCGTTGATAAGGTCCCGCACGGGTGGCTGGTGATTAAAATTAGAGCACATGGTATTGGGGGTAGGGTGTTGACATTGATAGAAAATTGGTTGGCAGACCGGAAGCAAAGAGTAGGAGTGAACGGGTCCTTTTCAGAATGGCAGGTAGTGGCGAGTGGAGTGCCACAAGGCTCAGTGTTGGGGCCACAAATGATTTGGAAGAGGGAATTAGGAGCAAAACTAGCAAGTTTGCGGATGACACAAAGCTGGGTGGCAGTGTGAACTGTGAAGAGGATGTTAGGAGGTTGCAGGGTGACCTGGACAGGTTGAGTGAGTGGGCAGATGCGTGACAGATGCAGTATAATATAGATAAATGTGAGGTTATCCACTTTGGCGGCAAAAACAAGGGGGCAGATTATTATCTCAATGGGGTTAGGTTAGGTAAGGGGGAGGTACAGCGAAACCTGGGTGTCCTTATACACCAGTCACTGAAAGTTGGCGTGCAGGTACAGCAGGCAGTGAAGAAAGCTAATGGAATGTTGGCCTTCATAACAAGAGGATTTCAATACAGGAGTAAAGAGGTTCTTCTGCAGATGTATAGGGCTCTGGTGAGACCACATCTGGAGTATTGTGTACAGTTTTGGTTTCCTAATTTGAGGAAGGAAATCTTTGTGATTGAGGCAGTGCAGTTAGTGCAGCGTAGGTTCCCAAGATTGATAGAAACATAGAAACATAGAAAATAGGTGCAGGAGTAGGCCATTCGGCCCTTCGAGCCTGCACCATCATTCAATATGATCATGGCTGATCATCCAACTCAGTATCCTGTACCTGCCTTCTCTCCATACCCCCTGATCCCATTAGCCACAAGGCCCACATCTAACTCCCTCTTAAATATAGCCAACGGACTGGCCTTCTGTGGCAGAGATTTCCACAGATTCACCACTCTGTGTGAAAAATGATTTTCTCATTTCAGCCCTAAAAGACTTCCCCCTTATCCTTAAACAGTGACCCCTTGTCCTGGACTTCCCCAACATTGGGAACAATCTTCCTGCATCTAGCCTGTCCAACCCCTTAAGAATTTTGTAAGTCTCTATGAGATCCCCCCTCAATCTTCTAAATTCCAGCAAGTACAAGCCGAGTCTATCCAGTCTTTCTTCATATGGAAGTCCTGCCATCCCAGGAATCAGTCTGGTGAACCTTCTCTGTACTCCCTCTACGGCAAGAATGTCTTTCCTCAGATTAGGAGACCAAAACTGTACGCAATACTCCAGGTGTGGCCTCACCAGGATCCTGTACAACTGCGGTAGAACCTACCTGCTCTTGTACTCAAATCCTTTTGCTATGAATGCCAACATACCATTCGCTTTCTTCACAGCCTGCTGCACCTGCATGCCTACTTTCAATGACTAGTGTACCATGACACCCATCTCCCCTTTTCCTAATCGGTCGCCATTCAAATAATTGTCTACTTTCCTGCTTTTGCCACCAAAGGATAACCTCACATTTATCCACATTATACTGCATTTGCCCACTCACCCAGCGTATCCAGGTCACCTTGCAGCCTCCTAGCATCCTCGGCAGGCGATCCCTGGGATGGCAGGACTGTCATATGAGGAAAGATTGAAAAGATTAGGCTTGTATTCACTGCAGTTTAGAAGGATGTGGGGGGATCAGATAGAAACATATAAAATTATAAAAGGACTGGACAAGTTTGATGCAGGAAAAATGTTCCCAATGTTGGGTGAGTCCAGAACCAGGCGCTACAGTCTTAGAATAAAGGGGAGGTCATTTAAGACTGAGAAAAGACTAAGACTAAGAGCTGAGAAAAATATTTTTTACCCAGAGAGTTGTGAATTTATGGAATTTCCTGCCACAGAGGGCAGTGGAGGCCAAATCACTGGATGGATTTAAGAGGTTGGATTGAGCTCTAGGGGCTAGTGGAGTCAAGGGGTATGGGGAGAAGGCAGGCACGGGTTGTTGATAGCGGACGATCAGCCATGATCATATTGAATGGCGGTGCTGGCTCGAAGGGCCGAATGACCTCCTCCTGCACCTATTTTATATGTTTCTATGTTTCTAACTGCAATTATCCATATCCCTTAATACGTCTAGTTTACAAAAAGTTGTTCATATCAAATTTAAAATTAACAATTGTCCACCGTTAATTGTCATTTGTGAAAGTGTGTTCTAAATTCCAACAGCCCTGCTCATTTGGAATATTATCAAATTTCACTTCTGAAAACTTGATATCTAACTTTTAGACAATGCTGACCTAAGGAACTGCAAATGTTGGTTGACAAAAAAATACACACATGCTGGAGCATTGAATAATCTCTTTGTGATATCCCATGCATTATTCTGTTAATTCTATACTGCATTACTTCAAGACCAATATTTCCTCCTTAAGATGCTCTGTCCCAAAATAACAGCTCTGCATGTGTGGTCAAACATGCATTAGCCTTTTTGGGGATTTTCTCTGCCCATAGTGGCATTGGGGATGACGCTGGACTAGGCAATGACCACACTGACATTCGTTGCAGGGTGAACATGATATATGATATATTTTATTTACAGTGACAAGAATGTTCAGGACTGCATGCAGGCACTGTCCCTTGTCACCAGGGCACTTGTGTGGTGATGCTGGTGATCTTGGCCTTGTCTGGCAGCTCAGTCCTGGTCTCGCAGAGGGAATGTGGTGATTTCAAGTTTCTCCCTGCAGTTCACCCTTGCCTCAACAGGAGGCACTGGCGGTGTCAGGCTTATGTTGGCGGCTCAGCTTAAGGCTTGAAAAGGTGGCCCAGGCAGTCTCTGGGTTATCCTGGTGGCTCAGTCTTTGTCTCTATGTGTGGGCGCAGTCCCTCATAGTCCATGGGCGGAAACAGGCACTTGTATCTCAGACCTGCCCCGGCCACTCAGTCTTAACCTCAGTAGAGGCTCTGGCTAGGGCAGCTTCCCGGTAGTCCAGTCTTTTTTTTTTTTTTTAATTAATAGTTTTTTATTGGAGGGAAAAAAATAAAAAAATTCACAGTACATCTGATGTATGGCATTACATTTTCCTCCATTTTGTTTTTTATAAATAATAATAATAATATAAACAAAATAACCCTAACCCACCCTCCCTAAACACCCCTTGGCAGCTTATTTTTTCACCATCCAAATATGTCACAAAATTAAATGCACTTTTTAACAATAATAAAGTAACAAAACAGAATAAATGCCAGTCTTGACCAATGCTGCTGGTGGTCTCGGGTTTGTCCCAGTGGCTGCGATGGGGAACACAGCTGACTAGGAGGCATCCGCCTCCCCCCTTCCTCCCTCCCTCCCTTCCTCCCTCCCCCCCCCCCCCATCCTCCCCCCCTTTTTCATGCCTTACTCTGTCCTTCGGTGTTCACTCCCACTAACACTTTTTCCCAGAGTTGTTAGGATACCTACCTTATTCGACCATTTGTCCACACCTCCAGCTGCACCCTGTCTAATGGAATATCCGGGCCTTCCATGATTTGACTGTGACCAGCAAGTTCCATCAACTACTTTCATCGGGACCAGCAGAACCCACTGTCCCAATATGTACAGTGTCCACTTGATGTAGAAATTCAATTATATATCTCAATATTTCTAAACTCTACATCAGAGTTTAATTTTACTGCAGGTTTGTGACCTGGATAATGTTGCTTTTAGGCCCATTGTTCAAATAAGACTGTTAAGCATAGGGGGATCTGGACATGTTCAGTGGCATTCAAATACATGTCCCACATAACTAGATGCTGATCTGTAAAATCCATCTGTGCCTGCATGATCCACAGACGTTGGAGGGCTTCCATGCAGAAACAGACCTTTATAACAACCGTGATCCCTGCTTTGGCAAAACTTAAAGAGGAGCCATGAGAAGCACTTAGCCACTGGAGTCCGGTGGTGAGCTGAGCACTTTCAGTGAAAGACGTACACTTCCTGCGGCTCAGTTGATGCTAACATCCCTTCTGCAGCTCCCTTGATGCAAACATCCCTTCTCCTCAACATTCCATCTTGGTTTTTCTCCCCACGCAGCCTTGCCTTTGTTCTCAAAACATAATCTTCAACAACCACCTGAAAAAACCCCATGAAATCGGTGGTATGTTGCACTATGCACGTTTAAGGCATGTTTCAGGAGGCCTCAATGATTTTTATGTTTGGACTCATAGGATGCTGCTGTGGATAGTGAATAAATCGGTCAACTTTCATGATAACCCATATCCAGTACTGATGGGTACTATACATAAATTTATATGTGCAGACGTTAACCTGTCTCCAACCACTTTTTACAATAACCAAACGAATGGTTGCACCAGTGAGATACATCTACGGCATCACTTTGAAAACTGTTGCATCTACATGTATTTCCAGAACACTGAATTATTCAACTTTAGATAACTAACGTACAAGCACCCCCACCCCTTTCTTCCTTATGCCCCACCTGGATACACACCTATTTGTCCATTTCCCCTTCTGCCTGTGCCCTTCCACCAATATTCCTTCACATTTCATGCTTTTATCTTTTGTCTTTTCATACCTGGCCTTTGCCCAGTCATGTGCCAATCAAAATCACCCTCACCCTTATCCACCTACCACTTGCCAGTTTCTGGACCGCCATCACCTCTCTTCCAGCATTCTCCACCCTACTACAATCAGTCTGCAGAAATGTCCAGGCTCACAAAAGTCATCTATCCATGTTCCCCAGAGATACTGCCTGACCTGCTAAGTTACTGCAGCACTTTGTGCCTGTCATTCCACAACACCTTCTAGCACATCTCAGTTTAAAAAAAATGGCCATTATGGAAATAGTGTCCACTTAAACTCTTGTCCTTCGTCATCGTGCTTGCTGTCAAAATCTGAGGGCACTTAATGGTAGACATTTCTTACCACAACCTAATGAGCTGTTTATATGCAAAAGTTGGCATTATAGCATATACAGTGGCTTGCAAAAGTTTTCATAGCCCTTGAACTTTTCCACATTTTGTCACGTTATAACCACAAACGTAAATGTATTTTATTGGGATTTTATATGATAGACCAACACAAAGTGGCGCATAATTGTGAAGTGGAAGGAAAATGATACATGGTTTTCAAATGTTTTTACAAATAAAAAACTGAAATGTGTGGCGTGCAGAAGTATTCAACCCCCTTTACTCTGATACCCCTAAATAAAATCCAGTGCAACCAATTGCCTTCAGAAGTCACCTAATTAGTAAATAGAGTCCACTTGTGTGTAATCTAATCTCAGTATAAATACAGCTGTTCTGTGAAGGCCTCCGAGGTTTGTTAGAGAACATTTGTGAATAAACAGCATCATGAAGCCCAAGGAACACACCAGGCAGGTCAGGGATAAGTTGTGGAGAAGTTTAAAGCAGGGTTAGGTTATAAAAAAATATCCCAAGCTTTGTTCAATCCGTCATCCGAAAATGGAAAGAGTATGGCACAACTGCAAACCTACCAAAACATGGCTGTCCACCTAAACTGACAGTCCAGGCAAGGAGAGCATTGATCAGAGAAGCTGCCAAGAGGCCCATGGTAACTCTGGAGAAGCTGCAGAGATCCACAGCTCAGATGGGAGAATCTGTCCACAGGACAACTATTGGCCGTGCACTCCACAAATCGGGCCTTTATGGAAGAGTGGCAAATCTTGGAACAAAACCTGTTAGAGTCTGCAAAAGACTTGAGACTGGGGCAGAGGTTCACCTTCCAGCAGGTCAACGACCCTAAACATACAGCCAAAGCTACAATGGAATGGTTTAGAATCAAGCATATTCATGTGTCAGAATGGCCCAGTCAAAGTCCAGACCTAAATCCAATTGAGAATCTCTGGCAAGACTTGAAAATTGCTGTTCACAGATGCTCTCCATACAATCTGACTGAGCTTGAACTATTTTGCAAAGAAGAATGGGCAAAAATTAGACTCTCTAGATGTGCAAAGCTGGTAGAGACATACCCCAAAAGTATGTAATTGCAGCGAAAGGTGGTTCTACAAAGTATTGACTCATGGGGGCTGAATACGTTTGCACGCCACACTTTTTAGTTTTTTATTTGTAATAAAATTTGGAAACCAAGTATCATCTTCCTTCCACTTCACAATTATGCACCACTTTGTATTGGTCGATCACATAAAATCCCAATAAAATACATTTCCGTTTGTGGTTGTAACGTGACAAAATGTGGAAAAGTTCAAGGGCTATGAATACTTTTGCAAGCCACTGTAATTCCAAACCTCGTGTTTGAGGCAAGCAACTCAATGATGCTACAAATGACACAGGCATTGTGACAGATAACTTTAACAATGAGTGAGATTAAGCGGTGCAATAATGAGGTAGGGCTACATCAATAGAAGAGAGGCAACCATTTTCTATTATTTTAAACCATTGATGGGTGAAAATACACTATAGATGGAGGATTCAGCACGTTATCCTTCGGAGACACCTGCAGGAGGTGATGTGAACCTAGAGGAAGATAAGACTTCATATAGCTAGCTCAACTGCATTTAGTGGCTTCACAAAAAAAGTCACAAATTTTACTCTGATGCAACAGATAAAATACTTTGCCTTGTTCCCGATTGTATAATATAATGACTTTTACATTTCCTGATTAAACCATGAAATAAAATAAATTATTTATTCATGAAACTGCTTTCTTTTATAATAGCTTGAACAGGCACTTGCAAACAATTCTCTGCTTAAATGGATTAACCTGGAAAATATGAGAAGAAGGAAGGTTGAAGTTCATCTGCCCAGATTTAAACTGGAAGACCAGTTTCAACTTGAAGAAATACTTCCAGCAATGGGAATGCGTGATGCCTTTGATTCATTAGGGGCTGATTTCACTGGCATGTCTGAGAAAAGGGATCTCTGGTTGTCAAAGGTTATTCATAAATCCTTTGTGGAAGTTAATGAAGAGGGCACTGAAGCAGCTGCAGCTACAGCAGCAATAATGGCCCGCTCTCTTGCATTGAATATTACACCCACATTTGTTGCAGATCATCCCTTCCTGTTTTTCATCAAACACAACAAAACACACAGCATTTTGTTTATGGGTCAATACACTTCACCAGTGGATGAAGTTGTGGAAAGTGGAGACAGAGACAGAGAATATGAAAAGGTAAGAAGGGTCAACTTCTGATTTAAGTAAATATATTGCATTACACACATTATAGGGAATTTCTCAAATTGGCAGATGGGAACTATTTGGTATTGGGTTGATTTAATTTACATAAGGATGACATATCTACCTTCTTTGTTTAAGAAGGAACTGCAAATGCTAGAAAATCGAAGGTAGACAAAAATGTTGGAAAACAGCGGGTGAGGCAGCATCTATGGAGCGAAGGAAATTGGTGACTTTTTCGGGTTGAGACCCTTCTTCAGACTGATGTGAGGTTGGGGGGTGGGTGGGCGGGAAGAAGACAGGAAGAGGCAGAGACAGTGGGCTGAGGAAGAGCTGGGAAGGGGAAGAGAAAGCAGGGACTATCTGAAATTAGAGAAGTCAATGTTCATACCGCTGGGGTGTAATATTTGCCCAAGAGAAATATGATGTGCTGCTCCTCTAATTTACGGTGGGCTGCACTCTGGCCATGGAAGATGGCCGAGGACAGAAAGATCGGATTCCGACTGGGAGGGGGAGTCGAAGTGCTGAGCCACCGGGAGATCAAGTTGGTTATTGCAAAGGTGTTGGGCAAAGCGATCGCCAAGCCTATGCTTGGTCTCACCGATGTGTCAGGTGTCAGCTGCTGCTCAAGGTGTCAGCTGCTCTACATCGGTGAGACCAAGCGTAGGCTTGGCGATCGCTTCGCCCAACACCTCTGCTTGGTTCGCAATAACCAACCTGATCTCCAGTGGCGCAGCACGTCAACTCCCCTCCCATTCCGAATCCAATCTTTCTGTCCTGGGCCTCCTGCATGGCCAGAGTAAATTGGAGGAGCAGCACCTCATATTTCACTTGGGCAGTTTACACCACAGTAGTATGAACATTGAACTCCAATTTCAGATAGTCCCTGCTTTCTCCTCCCCTTCCCAGCTCTCCCTCAGCCCACTGTCTCCGCCTCTTCCTGTCTTCTTCCCGCCCTGATAAGTGGGGACTTTGGTTTTTTTGTTTCTTATTTAGTGTTTTTCATTTGTGCAAAATCTGAACTACAAAAATGTCTGAAATATCGTCACTTCTGGCTCCGCCCTAGATTTTTCTTCTTCCAGTATCATTAACGAGTAGGCTTTAAGAAATTAACCCTTTACATCCCACATGATTTTTACAAGCAATATGGATAACATTATTAACTTCCTTTCATGGAATGTGAATGGCTTGAACCATCCCATTAAGAGGACTTTTTTTTAAAAAGTTCTTCGCAGACTAAAGGCTCAGATTATTTTTGTTCAGGAAACTCATGTAAGGCAAGATGACAATCAAAGATTTTTCAAGTTTTGGAGAGGACAGCAGTTTCATTCAAATTCACAGGCTAAGGTGAAAGGAGCCTCTATTTTTATTGACTCCTCTATTCCATTTGTTCATTATGAAACAATTTCTGATCCATATGGTAGATTTTTGGTGATTACTGGTGTTCTTTATAAGCAAAAAGTTGCTACGGTGAATGTTTACGCACCAAATATTGATCACACTGAGTTTTTTAAACAGTTAATTGCATCTATTGATCACCCTGAGTTTTTTTAAACAGTTAATTGCATCCTTTCCTAATTTAAATGAATACTTTTTACTAATGGGCGGAGATTTCAATTGCTGTATGAACCCCTTGATTGACATCTACATCTGATCATGTGCTTCCAAATAAATCAGCTAGTTTTATCAATTATTTTTTACTTGACTCTGGTATGTTAGAAGATTGGAGATTCACCCAAATGACAAAGAATTTTCTTTTTTTTCTCATGTATATCATAGTTATTCTAGCATTGACTACTTTATAATAGATTCTCAGCTAGCTTCATCGGTCACTGCATGCGAGTATGATGCAATTGCTATTTCTGATCACACACCATTGAAACTATCAATCAAACTACCTGATTCCAAGTTTAGTGCTAAACAATGCGATTTAATGCTACTTTTCTTCAAGACTTAAATTTTGTTAATTTAATTAAAGATCAGATTGCTTTTTTCTTCTTGACAACCTCTACTGAAGAAATATCCAATGGTGTAGTCTGGGATGCTTTTAAGGCATATATTCATGGATAAATTATTTCATACTCCGCGGGATTAAAAAAACAAAATCAAAAAGAAATACATATATCGGCTGACGAGATTAAAGAGATTGATAAAAAAATATTCAAAAGCTAGTTTAGAGCTCTATAAGAATAGAGTTGAACGTCAATTGAGATATGATTTGTTATTAGTATCACCGATTGAGAACCAGCTACTTAAAACCAAAAGTCAATTTTATATACATGGCGAAAAATCTGGTAAATTACTCGCTAATCAGTGAAAGTGGTGTCGGCCAAGCGTCAGATTACTAAAGTGAGTAAACGGGATGGTACACTGACTGTAGACTATGACGAAATTAATAAATCCTTTCAGGAATTTTCTACCTCCCTATACCAATCAGAATTTCCTACTGAATCCAATATAATGCATGTGTTTTTTATTTTATTTTATTTTATTATTTTTATTTATTTATTTATTTATTTATTTTTTTAATTAGAAGTTAATGCACATTGATACATATTTAGACAATTTAAAATGTAAGAAAAAAAAGAGAAAGAAAAGAATTTACTATTCATCTCATACATTCTTAATATTTATAAAATTTACAGTCATTTTTGTTTATACTTCTACATATTTTTTTTATTATTTTTAATAAAGAAGGAAATTAATAGAAAGAAATAATAAAAGAAATTAAAATAATAATAAAAATAGAAAATCAATAATATGAGTGGAGTTTTAAACATTCTATTCTACATTGGAGATATATCAGTGATCTATTATATATAATTCTTCATCCATTCCCCATCCAGGTTTCAGTCAGGCCCTCGAACCGAGCCCATTTGTCCCTTTAGATAATCAATAAATGGAGACCATGTTCCTCTAAACTGATCTAGCCTGTCCGAGAGGACAAGTCTTAATCTTTCCAAATGAAGTGTCTCCGACATTTCTGTAATCCACATTTTAATAGTGGGGTTGGTAGGACCTTTCCAAAATTTTAGTATTAATTTTTTACCAATTATTAAACTATAATCGATAAAAATGTGTTGTTTTGTTGTTAGTGATTGATCAGTTTCTAATATACCTAATATAATTAATTTGGAATCTGGATATAGATTTGTATTAACTACCTTCGAAATTATATTAAAAATTTCTGACCAAAAATTAGTAATTTTAATACATTTGGTAAATGAATGGGTTAGGTTGGCTTCCAGGTGTTGACATTTGTCACATATAGCAGAAACATTTGGAAAAATTCTATTTAGTTTGGACTTTGAGAGATGTAATCTATGTAAAATTTTAAATTGTATCAGAGAGTGTCTGGCATTTAATGAGCAGTAGTGTATATGTTGTAAACTTTCCTCCCATACTTCTAAACTAATTGATTGTCCTAATTCACTTTCCCATGCTTGCCTATATATTTCCGACGGTGGTGCATCATTTTCCAATAAAATATTATAAATATATGATATTAATTTTTCTGTGTTCGGATGTTTATTTAAACATTCATCTACAATTTCTGTCTTTCTATTTCTAAATTCTTGTGTATTTGATTTAACATAATCTCTAATTTGTAAATATCTAAAATATTCTTTTGAGTGCATGTGTTTTATATGGAATGTGGAATAGATTACCACAGTCTATCTAATCTATTCCACAGCATGTGGAATAGATTACCACAGTCTTTTTATGAAGCATCTATTTCTTTAATTCTTAAAAAAAGATAAAGCCCTATTGAAGTGACATCATATAGACCTATATCACTGTTAAATGTAGATTGCAAAATTCTTTCCAAAATATTAGCTATGAGATTGGAAAATATTTTACCGCAAATTATCTCTTATCGCAAATAAACCAGACAGGTTTTATTAAAAATCGTTACTCATACTTTAACATTAGGAGATTAATGAATATTATATATACAGTGTCAAATAAAACCCCAGAATGTATCATTTCACTTGATGCCGAGAAGGCGTTTGATAGAGTAGAATGGGAATACTTATTCAATTCAATATTTTCAGTATTGTCCATGGGAATAAGACACATAAGCTATCTCTTTATGCAGATGATCTGTTATTATTCATTTCTAACCCTGAGAAATCTATTCCGGCAATAGTAGCATTACTTAATCAATTTAGTAGTTTCTCTGGTTATAAACTAAATCTTAGTAAGATTGAGCTTCTTCCATTAAATAATCTAGTTTCGAATTATGGACAGTTTCTACTTAGATTGACTACCGAAAGTTTTACTTATTTAGGTATTAAGATTACCAAAAAACACAAGGATTTATTTAAAGCTAATTTTATGCCTTTAATTGACCATATCAACAACAGTTTACTAAATGGTCACCAATGTCCTTATCTTTAATCGGCCGAATCAATGCTATTACAATGTTCATTTTACCTACATTTCTGTATTTATGCCAGACGATACCAATTTTTATTGCCAAATCTTTCTTTGATACTATTGACTCCAAAATGTCTTCATATATGTGGCAGAATAAAAATTCCAGACTAAGTAAAGAATACTTTCAGAAATAAAAAAAAGAAGGTGATTTGGCAGTGCCGAACCTTAGATTCTACTGTTGGGCAGTCAATGTTCGTTATCTAACATTTTGACAAAAGATTTAGAAGATACTCAATGCCCAGGATGGATAAATCTTGAATGTGATTCCTTACAAGGGCTATCATTGGCTTCTATTCTAGGGGCCTCGTTACCTTTTACAATTACGAGATTGAATAAATATACGACTAACCCAATAATAAGACATACATTTCGAATATGGTTTCATTTTCATACGTTTTTTGGACTAAATGATTTTATCTTATCGAGTCCTATCTTATCTAATTTTATCTTCCAACCTTCTAGTACTGATCAAGCCTTTCTGTTATGGAAGAGGTAGGGATGAGTAGTTTTTCGTGATTTGTTTTTGGATGGTTGCTTTATGTCTTTCGAACAACTCTCCAATAAATATAATTTACCTAATTCACACTTTTTTTTAGATATTTACAAACTAGACATTTTTTGAAGACTACTCTACCACATCAAACCGAAATTTTGGAAAACATTTTACATTTGAATCCTTATCAGAAAGGATTAATAGTGACTATTTATGAGTTGATTTTGAACTTACAAATAGATATATTTGATAAAATCAAGAATGACTGTGAAAGGGAACTCCAAATTTCTTTATCTATAGAGAAATGGGAGAGGATTCTTCAATTAGCCAATACTTCTTCAATGTGTGCAAGACACACTCTGATATAATTCAAGGTAGTTCACAGAGTTCATATGTCAAAAGATAATTTAGCTCGTTTTTATGATCATATAAATCCTACCTGTGACAGATATAACTCTGAAGTGGCCTCACTGACCCATATGTTTTGGTCCTGCTCACTTTTGGAAAAATATTGGAAATACATTTTTGATACTATTTCTGTAGTTTTAGGTATTGATTTACACCCTCACTCTATTACTGCAATTTTTGGGCTACCAATGTTAGATTCTATTCAATTGTCCCCTTCTGCCCATCGGTTGATTGCTTTTACCACATTAATCGCCAGAATATCTATTTTATTTAAATGGAAAGACTCCAAGCCTCCCACCACACTCCATTGGTACTCTGAAACAATATCATGTTTAAATTTAGAAAACATCAGGAGTGACATTGTTGAACCCTTGGTTAAATTTGATAAGACTTGGGGAAAATTTATTCAACACTTTCACACAACATAAATTGCTCCCTCTCCAACTGTTATAAAAATTATTTTACCTCTATGTGGTGGAACGGACTTGACGACAAACAGACTTAAATTGTTGAAGTTTTCAGCTCAGACTGTTTTGCTTTTTTGTTATTTAGTTTAGGGGGGTTTTGTTTCTTCCTTTTTTCCTTTTTCTTTTTTTCTTTTCATCTTTGTTTTTTTTTCTACATATATAAATTTTCTTTTAAACATTTAACTACATTTACATAGACACCGGGAGGTCTATATTCAATGTGTATTTTGACACTGGACTCATATTTAGGTTATACCTGTTATTAATGTAATCCTGATCCCAATGTATCAATATCATTGTTTTGTTTATCGTTATTCTTTTTGTATTGTTTTCTTTTTTTGTTGTTGTTTTGCTTTTGTTTTTTGGAAAAAAAAGAATAAAAATATTTTGAAAGAAAGAAATGCACATTTAACATCACTGAATACAAACGTGCTGTATTTTATTCCGCCATTTTTGTTATCCCCCACCCCCAACATATGCTACTTGACTTTATTGTTACTTTTGTAACCTATGTGACTGAGTGTAACAGGATACATTGCAATACTCTATCAGTTACACATTGACGGAAGTCCGTGGCGCTGATTGTGACCTAGCTCATCAGTAAACCCCTCTCGTAAAAGAACTAACTTATGTCTAACATGCCAGACTTTATACCGGCTGTAGGAGCCATTCTTGCTTAAGCTCATTACTGTTAGCATATTTCATTATTTTGTCGAGATGTTTCTTGCAGAATTATTTTGTACGTTTGGGGGTAGGATTTTGATACGTAGATGGGCGTGGCATACATCGGATGAGGCTAGCAAAACCACAGGGGGTGATTAGATCAACTGGAGCGAGCAGGGGAGAAGGAATATAGTTTTTTGCCAGGTCAGATATTAAGAACGGAAAGCTACAATTTGTATAAGAATAAAGAGGATCTGGTATGTTCACTTCTTTGTATTTACAACAACTTCAATTAAAATCAATGAAACTGGAAATAATGACTGGAAGATTAGTTTTTATCATCGACTGCGTAAATTCTGACTAGTAGAACAAAAAAAGGCTCACTTGTCTGTTTAGTTACAAATCAGATATATTGGCAAGAGAGAGAACAAAAACAATACCTGTCTCAGTATACGTGGAGCACGTTCTACAGCAACACTATTACCTCTCTCTCTGCCTCCGTCCCCGGCGCTGATCGCGACCCAGCCCATCAGAAACCCCTCTCGTACAAGAACTAACTTATGTCTTACCGGCGCCTGACTATACCAGCTGAATAAGTAAGCTGATTATGCTGAATACTGTGGCAGCTTGGTTTCTTAAACTGAGGGCAATGCTATTGCTGTTGACACAAAAAAGAAAGGAGATTGCTATAGGTATCTTTGAAAAAGATCCTGGCAAACTAAAGGAAAAGGTTGAAAAAGAGATGCAAGTCTTTAAAGCATCATTCTGCGGACGGTGTTTATGTCCTGAAGATCTTCTCAAAGCAGAAAACACAGTTATTTCTTTCTGTCAAAGACAAAGATTCAAAGACGAGCTATCAACATTACCAAGCTGGTAAACATGGTGTCAAAAGAAGCAGTCATTTGTATAAGCTAGATCCGGTAATGGATGAAGGAACTCTGAGAGTAGGTGGTCGCCTGAAGAGACTAGCGATGCCTGAAGAGGCTAAGCATCCTGTTATTCTCTCAAAGGACTTTCACATATAAACACTACTGTTACGACATATCCATGAACAGCTTGGACATGGAGGAAGAAATTATATACTGTCGTAACTTCATAAAAGATACTGGATTATCAAAGCTAACTCCGCTGTTAGGAAGGTCATAACAGACTGTTGTGTGTAGACGACAGCAAGGGTACAGACAGTTGGAGAACAGAAAATGGCAGATTTGTCTCTGGAGAGGATTCTACCAGACAAGCCTCCATTTATAAAATAGGAGTAAACTATTTCGGTCCTATAGAGGTCACGAGAGGAGGAAGTCTAGTTAAAAGGTATGGTGTAATCTTCACTTGCATGGCAAGCAGGGCAATACATCTTGAAGTTGTATCTACACTTGACACAGACTCTTGCATTTGGGCATTACAAAGATTCATCTGTCGATGAGGTCAAGTTTCATCTTTAAGATCAGACAATGGCACAAATTCTATTGGAGCTGAAAGAGAATGAGAGAAGCACTCGATGGCTTACATCAGAATAAGATCCAGAATGCTATTCTTCAGCAAGGGATAAGGTGGAGCTTTAATCCCCAGCAGGATCCCATCACAGCAGTGTTTGGGAACGATTGATTCGTATAGTTCGAAATGTGCTGCGCTCTGTTACTTAATGTTTATTATGATTTGATGAATAAGTTTATTGGCCAAATATTCACATACAAGAAATTTGCCTTGGTGCTTTGCTCGCAAGTGACATGACATACAGTTTGGAATGACACATAAAACATTAAACATTAATAATAAAAAAATATTGATTAAACATGTGAATTAAATTAAATACCAGACCAAAAGGAGGCTACAGATTTTTGGTTATTGAATAGAGCTAGTACTCGTGGGAAAAAAAACTGGTTTTATGTCTAGCTGTGCCAGCTTTGACAGTCCAGAGTCGCCATCCAGAGGGAAGTAATTCAAAGAGTTTGTGGCCAGGGTGAGAAGGGTCAGAGATGATCTTACCCGCTCGCTTCCTGCCCCTTGCAGTGTACAGATCGTCAATGGAGGGAATGTTGCAGCCAATAACCTTCTCAGCTGATCGGACGATTCACTGCAGCCTCCGGATGTCGTACTTGGTGGCTGAGCCAAACCAGACCATGATGGAGAAGGTGAGGACAGACTCTACGATAGCCGTATAGAATTGGACCATGATTGCCTGTGGCAGATTCTTAAACAACGTTTTGGACAATGAATGATTGCAAACTATTTTGAGAAATTAAAGCAATTTTAAATCATCGACCCATTACTAGGAGTTTTGATGATCCAAAGAACCTGGAAGCACTTACACTAAACCATCTTATTCTGTTGAAGTCCAATCCAATACTACCACCTGGACTCTTTGTGAAGGAAGATGTGTACATTAAACACAGATGGAGATAGATATAATATACGGTAGACATTTTTTGGGAATGGTGGACCCAAGAATATTTGCCTCTAATCCAAGAACGACAATGATGATCTAGGTTAAGAAGAAGCTTTATTCCAAGTGACATCGTTTTGATGGTTGATTCAACTGTACCACAATGCTCCTGACTGATGGGCGGAATATTGGAGATCATACCAGATGCAAAAGGTTTTGTGCTTGCAGTATGACTTCAGACTAAGAACAACATCTTGGATATGTCTGCCGCAAGAAGCCAAAGAAGAAAATTGAAGAATCACTAAAAAAGTTTGAATATCAACACATAGTGCATACCTTTTGTTTTTAATAATATGTTAAGCTTCCATAGCTCCTTTTAATGTCTATTGATAATTGTAAACTGGAGCATCCGAGCGAGCACTCCCCCCCCCCCCCCATCCCTCCCCCTGCCCCTCCTTTGGAAACAAAGCGCTACTGGCCACAACGCTATGAGCCTTTAAACAGAGCACTACCGGCCACAGTGCTATCAGCCGCGGACTGTTTGGGAAAAACTATGGATTGCAGCCTTCTTCCAAATGCCCCATAGCTTCACTGTTCTGTCTTTGCTTCCTGTACAGACCAACTGTGGTCCCCATGGGGCTGGTTAACATGAATTCACAAATGATATGTGAGCTTTAAGTCTCTTGATTCTTTCACCAGTTTCGCTGTCCTACATTGCTACAGTTTTGCCTGTTGATGCTGAAAAAAGCGTTCTGCCATCTGTGTTATAATATAATTCCATCACTGCTCCATGGTGACCCTTCAATGTAGCATAATTATCACAGTCGCCATTTTCATTCTAAGCCTCTAAGCCAGGGACATGCGGTCAGGGGAGGCAGAGCCTCACCTGTCATACACCAAATGAAAATAGCTGTTAAGAAAAGTCAAGAAAAATAATAATAAAATAAAATAAATATAAAGATTATTCCACTGATCTGTGTTATAAATATCATTTCTAAGTCAAAATCGACAAATTTGCGCAGCTCCGCTGCAAATACATGGAGAAATGAGAGGTGAGGCAGTGGCGAGCTGAGCCTCCCTCTGATTGCACAACCTCTTAGAAACTGCATGGAGCGCGGGCAATAAGCATGTACCTGTTATTATCTCAATGTTTGACACCAATGTAATGTTTATAAACCCCTTCATTACATGTCCTTACCTTCCATAGTCCAGGTACCATATTTCATGTATAAATATATTAAATTTGTGCTCGCTGGTCTCACATAAAACTGCAATGAAAAAGCACCAGTGGAGGCAGCGATCGCATCTGCCTCACAAGGGGACGTGTCTTGAGCCCTGTGGAGGAAGAGTGAGCGTCAATTATGTAGACTCAGCCCACGTAATTGAAGCTGCCTCACTCTCCCTCCACGTTAGCAGCGGCGGTGCAGCACTGCATTGGGAAGTGTTGGGAAGGTAGACTTTGTCGGTATATTAGAAAGTTATTAGATTTTTTAAAATAGATCTATACTTATCACAATCATAATGTCATCATTTTTTGTAGGTGTGGGCCTAGAAAATTTACAGCAACATCTTCTCAAGGTCCTGCCGGTAGCAGCTTTATATTGGCTCAGGTGGGTTGGGTCTTCTTACCATCTGACATTCGTGGCATGATCATCCGTGGCAATGTTTTAACATACCTTTGTATTTCAACAACATTATTTTGCCAGAGAGAGATGGGAAATGCATTGTCCAGTTTGTCACGAGATTTGGTCCAGTTTCTGAGGGCTGCAACTATTGAACTGTTGCAAAATCAAATGAGGAATCTAATGGTACAAAGTTGCAAATCAACAGGCTTACAATGCAAGCTGTTGGAGAAAAGTGGCATGCTGGCATTACTCGAAACACTGACAATTGCTGCAGCATTTGAAGCTATAGAAATACAATTTCAGCCCATGAGATTGTAAATATGCAAAATGAATTTCACTGTGCAGTTGCACAGATGACAAATAAAGCACCATTGAACCATCAAAGATTTGGATGAGAATGTACAGGGCAAGATTAGCAAGTTTGTTGATGTTAAAGAAGTTAGTGGTTTTGCAAATAGTGAAGATGGTTGTGAAAGATTGCAGCAGGATCTAGATCGATTGGCCAAGTGGGCGATGGAAAGGTTGATGGAATTTAATACAGAAAAGTGTGAGGTGTTGCACTTTAGGACGTCAAACAAGGGCAGGACCTACACAGCAAATGGTAGGTCTCTGGGTAGTATTGCAGATCAGAGGGATCTAGGAGTACAGGTGCATGGTCCCTGCCTCAAATTCCTTTGAGGCTGGGACTATCCCATCGTTTAAGAAATTATTAGATAGGTACATGAATAAGACAGGTTTGGAGGGATATGGACCAAGTGCAGGTAAGTGGGACTAGAGTAGCTGGGGCATTGTTGGCAGTGTGGGCAAGTTGGGCCGAAGGGCTTGTTTCCACATTGTATCACTCTATGACTCTATGTCGGTGATGTAATTGAGCACCACATTTGACAACAAACATCAGAGCCTCTAAATTAACAGCAGAGACAGGGAGGGAGCAGATCTATTCTCCGGGACAGAGATCTATGCTCCGGGACAGAACCGGTCCCCAACTTCACCCTTCCATCCCCACCGCAAGTCAACCAGCTCTGCACCGATTTTTCTCATTTTTTAATGCCATGAAAAGAATTAATTTGCCCCCTTGAATCTATGCCATAGGATACAGAGAAGATTTACGAGGATGTTGCCAGGTATCGTGGGTTTGATCTATAGGGAGAGGTTGAGTAGGCTGTGACTCTATTCCTTGGAGTGCAGGAGGATGAAGGAAGATCTTATAGAGGTGCATATATAACTTCAGATATAACTAGCCTCCTGCCACCTACAGGAGTTTTCAGATGACTGTGGGCTGCATCAACGTGGGGAGGGAAGCTGAATACAGAGGTGTAGTCAATGACTGTTGAGTTGTGTGGGTTGAATCACCTGCCGCTAAATACAGACAAGACTAAGGAGTTAGTGGTGGACTTTAACAGGAGAGGAACATCCCTGTCCCCTGTCTCCATCAATGGTGTGGATGTGCAGTTTACCATGGAGCACAAATACCTTGGAGTGTACCTGGACAGTAAACTGGACTGGTCCAGGAACGTGGAGGCTGTGTGAAGAATGGACAGAGCTGGCTGTACTTTTTGAGTAGTACAGTAAGATATGTCTGCAGTAAGATGTGGCAGATGTTCTACCCATCGGTGGCAGCCAGTGCCATCTTCTTCGCTGCCGTGTGCTGGGGCAGCAGGGAGAAGGCTGCGAACACCAATAGGATTAATAAACTCATCAGGAAGGCTGGCTCCGTCCTGGGGGCGTAGTTGAATTCCTGGGAGTTGGTCTTGGGGGGGGGGGGGGGGGAGGAGGATGCTCCTCAAGCTGCGGAGCATCCTGGACAATACAGTTCACCCCCTCCATGACACACTGGTCAACCTGAGGAGTACCTTCAGCAACAGACTGGTTCCACCAAGATGTAGTACAGAATACCACAGGAGATCCTTCTTTCCTGTAGCTATCAAACTGTACAACTCATCCCCCTTCGGTCATGGGGTAGACAGACTCACCTCGCCTCCCACCCCAATCTTTGCACACCCCAATCCTTTCCACTGGTCACTTTAATTTCATGTTTCATGTAGTTTGTGCTTTATGACTGTTGGCAGATCAATTTTCCTCCTGGGATGAATAAAATTGTATAAAATATTGTATAAAATCATGAGACGAATAGAAATGTAGGCGCACAGGGTCTCTTGTCCAGAGTAGGGGAATCGAGCACCAGAGAACATAGGTTTAAGGTGCAGGGGAAAAAATGTAATAGGGATCTGTGTGGTAACTTTTTCACACAAAGGGTGGTGGGTGTATCGGACAAGCTGTCAGAGGAGGTAGTTGAGGCTGGGACAATCCCAACGTTTAAGAAACAGTTAGACAGGTGCATGGATGGGCCAGGTTTGGAGGGATATGGGCCAAGTGCAGGCAGGTGGGACCAGTGTAGCTGGGACACTGGTGGCCAGGATGGGCAAGATGGGCCGAACGGCCTGTTTTCACAATGACTCTATTGAGCGGCCAATCAGGCGCGGTCTCTTTGACCGGCGGAGGAGGGGGGGAGGTACGACGTCACTCACTGGTCGGGACCAAAGATACTGAAGGAAGCAGCGGACTGATGCGACAGAGATGGCGGCTGAGGGCGACATGTCGGCGAGGGGACGGCGCATCGGCGACGACAGCGCCCTGGACTGCAGCTCCAGCATCTATGAAGCAGACCCGTACGACGAGTGCACTAACCCCCAGGTGAGCCCGAGCCCGATCCCGATCCCTCGGCGCAGTTGTGAATATCCGGGAGCGAAGCTGCGGACGTTGCCGGTCCTCCAGCCCGGCCTAACTAAGGCAGCCCAGGGCCGCCCCGGGACCGAGCCCGAGCCCCCCCACCCACCCACCCCACCACAAGCCAGCACCGCTTCGGTTTTTCTTTTTGTTTTAATGCAATGAAAGGAATTTATTCACCCCCTTGAATTTTGCCATTTCTCAGAGCAATATCTAATCATCTATCCCATTTCGTTACCAAATTATTTTTTCTGTTGCGCATTCTCATTTGACTACCCACCTATGTTTGGAATAATTTACAGTTGCTAGCGCACTTGGGATACGGGAGGAAACTGGCGCAACCGGTTGGAACAAACATGGTCACAGTAAGAATTTGCAAACTCCACATAATTGGCACCAGTGTTTAATGTTGATCTGTTTCTTGGAGCTGTGAGACAAAGCACCGCATGACTATTCCAATGTGTGGAAGAGGGTTTTGGACTGCAGAAAGACCGGTAAATGACAAATCAAATTCATTCTCTGCAGGAGTTGGCAGAGTCTGTTTTGGTAGGTAGATGTAATAAGTGGTGAAATGAGAAGTGCAAAAGAATAGTAAAAGCACAAAACAGTGGTTAAGAATGGCTGAAATAATGTTTGTAGTCTTGATCACCAAAGGTACTAGTGAAAGTATGAATATCCATATGTGCTTTTCTAAGTAACAGAAGCAGAAAATTAATATTTGCAGCGAACAGAAGTTGAATTGTATTATTGCACAGAGAACATGGCTTATTTTGTGTCTTGGTTCATGGTTCAATTGCAGCTCATGTTTTCTGACGATTATTTCCTGCAGTTGATTGAAAGAAAATAATCTTAAATGTAATCTCAAATGTGCATATTTATTAGAACAGCAATGAGATTTTCAGCACTGTTTATGTATCATTTTTGCTAAGTCACTGGGTCAAAAATGCTGGCATAAATTAAATTTAGTCCTTTGATATGAGAAGATAAATTGGTCAAACATGTTGGACCCAATTGAAGCTCACTTGTACTTAATTGAAGAGTTGCCAAATGTCTTAACAAGACCACCTGGAACATCAACATTCTCCAAATAATTTAGTAAATTTTAGTTAATCTGTAAGTCATTTAGATTGAACTTCTGCACGTCATTGGGGAGCTGATCTTGCAAGAGAGATGCACACAAGGTCAAATCAAATAAACAATTCAGATTCAGATTCAATTTTAATTGTCATTGTCAGTGTACAGTACAGAGACAACAAAATGCATTTAGCATCTCCCTGGAAGAGCGACACAGCAAATGATTTGAATAAATAACAATAAGTGTCCGGGGGGGGTGATTGGCAGTCACCGAGGTACGTTGTTGAGTAGCGTGACAGCCGCCGGAAAGAAGCTGTTCCTGGACCTGCTGGTTCGGCAACGGAGAGACCTGTAGCGCCTCCCGGATGGTAGGAGGGTAAACAGTCCATGGTTGGGTGGAGAGAGGTCCTTGGCGATGCTGAGCGCCCTCCGCAGACAACGCTTGCTTTGGACAGGCTCAATGGAGGGGAGTGAGGAACCGGTGATGCGTTGGGCAATTTTCACCACCCTCTGCAATGCCTTCCGGTCGGAGACAGAGCAGTTGCCATACCAAACTGTGATGCAGTTGGTAAGGATGCTCTCGATGGTGCAGCGGTAGAAGTTCACCAGGATCTGAGGAGACAGGAAGAAGAGACGCTGGTGAGCCTTCTTGATCAGAGTTGAGGTATTGTGGGTCCAAGAGAGGTCGTCGGAGAGGTTGACTCCCAGGAACCTGAAGCTAGAAACACGTTCCACCTCCGTACCGTTAATGTGGATGGGGGTGTGCGTGCCGCCCCTGGACTTCCTGAAGTCTACAATGAGCTCCTTGGTCTTCTTGGAGTTAAGGGCCAGGTTGTTGTCAGCGCACCATGCTGCTAAGTGCTGGACCTCCTCCCTGTAGGCCGACTCATCGTTGTTGCTGATGAGGCCAATCACCGTTGTATCATCTGCATACTTGATGATGGTGTTAGTACCATGTACAGGTGTGCAGTCATAGGTGAAGAGGGAGTAGAGGAGGGGGCTCAGCACACAGCCCTGTGGAACGCCGGTGTTCAGGGTGAGGGTTGAAGAGGTGTGCTTGTCTAACCTAACAGACTGGGGTCTGTTGGTTAGAAAGTCCAGTATCCAGTTGCAGAGGGAAGGAGCGATGCACAGATTACCGAGTTTGGCGATCAACTTTGATGGTATAATGGTGTTGAATGCTGAGCTGTAATCGATGAACAGCATTCTTACGTAAGTGTCTCTGTTGTCGAGGTGGGAGAGGGCGGAGTGAAGTGCCGTTGAGATGGCATCCTCCGTACTCCTGTTCTTGCGGTAGGCAAACTGATAGTGATCCAGTATGGGGGGTAGGCAGCTTTTGAGGTGTGCCAGGACCAGCCTCTCGAAGCACTTGGTGATGATGGGGGTAAGTGCAACTGGGCGGCAGTCGTTGAGGCATGCCGCAGTGGAGTGTTTTGACACTGGAACGATGGAGGTGGTTTAAAGGCACGTGGGGACAACTGCCTGGGCAAGTGACAGGTTGACGATATCAGTCCAGACGTCTGCCAGCTGCGCCGCACAGACCCTGAGCACGCGCCCGGGGATGCCGTCAGGGCCAGCAGCTTTACGTGCATTAGTCCTACTCAGTGCCACGTATACGTCGTAGGGGGTGGGTGTGAGGGGTTGGTGATCGGCAGGTAGCAGAGCCTTGATGGCTGTCTCTAGATTGTCCCTGTCGAAGCGGCCATAGAAGTGATTGAGTTCCTCAAGGAAGGAGGCGTCGCTGGATGTGGGGATGGTGTTGGCAGGTCTGTAGTCCGTGATGGCCTGGATGCCTTGCCACATGCGTCGGGGGTCGGAGTTGTTGTTGAAGTGCTCCTCAATCCTGAGCTTATGGCAGTGCTTGGCCTTCTTGATGCCCCTCTTCAGGTTAGCCCTGGCTGAACTGTAGGCTCGAGCATCGCCTGACCTGAAAGCGGTGTCCCGTGCTTTCAGCAGTAGCCTGACCTCGCTGTTCATCCATGGCTTCTGATTCGGGAATATGGTCACCTGTTTGAGGGAGGTGACACTATTGATGGTGGAGTTTATAAAGTCCAGAACAGAGGATGTGTAGGACTCAATTTCCGTGTGGGAGTCAAGGGTGGCCTGGGCTGCAAACGCCTTCCAGTCAGTGTTTCCAAAACACTGCTGAAGTGTGAAGTCCGCTTCCTCTGACCAGACCTTAACTGTCCTCACAGTTGGTTTAACCCGTCTGATGAGTGGGGAGTACTTAGGGAGCAGGAACAATGAGATGTGATCAGACTGACCAAGGTGGGGGAGGGGGATGGCTTTGTAAGCTTCAGCCACGTTGGTGTAGACTTTGTCCAGTGTCTTGTCTACTCTAGTGGGGAAGGAGACATGCTGGTGGAATTTGGGGAGTACAGTCTTCAGGTTAGAGTGATTGAAGTCACCCGCAACAATGAAGGCTGCCTTGGGGTTGTGTGTCTGTTGATTGCTAATGGCAGTATGCAGCTCTTTCATTGCAAGCTTGGCATTAGCATCAGGAGGGATATAGGCTGCAGTCACAACAGTGGAGGTGAACTCTCTGGGCAGATAGAACGGTCTGCATCTAACCAAGAGGAACTCGAGGTTAGCTGAGCAGTGACTCTCGATGATGGTGGAGTCCGTGCACCATGCTTTATTTACATAAATGCACAGACCCCCACCTCTGGTCTTGCCGGAGTCCGATGTCCTGTCCGCTCGGAGTAAGTGACGCCCCGATAGCTGGATGGCGCTGTCAGGAACGTCAGTGTTCAGCCAAGTTTCCGTGAGGATCAGGATGTTGCAGTCCTTGATCCGGTTGTGGGAGGTGATCCTTAGCCGGAGTTCGTCCATTTTGTTTGCCAGTGAGCGCACGTTGGCGAGGAAAAGGCTAGGAATCGCTACCCTGTGCGGGGCTAGCTCTAACCTGGCCTTTAACCCCCCCCTGCGTCCCCGGCGGTGTTTACGTCCGCGTCGCCGTCTGTTGGTGCTTCTGGTCGGCCGAGCTGGCTTGGTGCGCGCTGGTGTTCTACCGCTCTGTTGCACCGCGTCTACGTCTACGTCTCCGTGGCTCCGCAGGCGGTCTTCAGCCCCGCGGCTCTGCTGATGGTCTCCAGCCCCGGGGCTTACCTGGCGTTCTCCAGCTCCCCGGGTCGGGTGGCGTTCTCCAGCTCCCCGGGTCGGGTGGCGTTCTCCAGCTCCACGGGTCGGGTGGCAGTCTCCAGCTCCACGGGTCGGGTGGCGGTCTCCAGCTCCACGGGTCGGGTGGTGTTCTCCAGCTGCGAGGGTCAGGTGAGCTCCACGGGTCGGGTAGTGTTCTCCAGCTCCGGGGCTTACCTGGCGTTCTCCAACTCCACGGGTCGGGTGAGGGCCGCGGGTCGGGTGAGGGCCGCGGGTCGGGTGAGGGCCGCGGGTCGGGTGAGGGCCGCGGGTCTGGTGAGGGCCGCGGGTCGGGTGAGGTTCGAGGGTCGGATGGCGGTCTCCAACCCCGCGACTCACCTGGCGGTCTCCAGTCGGGTGCTCCGTTGCTCTGATGAGCTCAGAAGGAAGGCTGAGATCGCCCAGAAAGTTGTTGCAGCCGCAGGAACCGAAGTCCAGAAGTTCCTGCCGGCTGTACCAGATGGATACAAGACTGCTCCGAGTGAGCAGCCTTGAAAAAGGTAAGGGGATCGTTGCTGTCATTGGGGAGCTGATCTTGCAAGAGATGCACACAAGGTCAAATCAAATAAACAATAGGTGCAGGAGTAGGCCATTTGGCCCTTTGAGCAGCACCGCCATTCAATGTGAGCATGGCTGATCATCCCCAATCAGTACCCCATTCCTGCCTTCTCCCCATATCCCCTGACTATTTTTAAGAGCCCTATCTAGCTCTCTCTTGAAGCATCCAGAGAACCTGCCTCCACCGCCCTCTGAGGCAGAGACAAATTCGCCCTCTGAGGCAAATCTGCTTTGGTTTCATCAGACCAGAAGATTTATATACAGTATCAAGTGTACAGAATTCTTGAAGTGTGATAACATGATTGATGAATGTTTTGTATGTATATATGCAAACGAACAATAAAACACAATTCTTTTCTCTTAGGGCATCCTTAATTTGGGAACTAGTGAGAACAAACTTTGCTTTGACTTAATAGAAGATTGGGTAAGTATTTAAAAAAAAACTGAAAAGTGACCTTTTGGATATTGAAAGTAGTAGATTGGTGGAAATATTTTTAGATGTACATTTTACATAAATCATACTAATTTAGTTACATTTATGTCAGAATTAAGTTTATATTGAATTATTAATCTACTACTCTCACCAAAATTGAGATTTCAGTATATAAAGCTGTAGCATATTTGTCTATAGAAAGATTAAATTATTTTAAAGACTTCAACACTTAATTTTTGATACGTGTGTAAGTGCAATATTTTTTTAAATCCCTGGCCACAGTTCAACAGACGTAATGGTGGAAAGACTATTGCACCTGACTTGTTACAATATTCCTGTGTTCAAGGAATTGAGAGGCAAGTATAATTGGGTAATTTCTACAGGGAAATCAAACAATTGGGTGAACATTAGAAAACATTGGGTAATTTTTAGCTTTATGAGAACAGGAGGTATGTTTTGTGTGCTCCTCGTAGATGCAGTTAAAACCTAAATTCTATCGTGGTTGACCATTCAACCGTACCAGGTTACCACACAAGTGAAGTTAAAAATTATTTATTCTCCCTCCTACACCCCTCTTCCCATCATCCTGATGGCACAGTATTATCACAAAGCATGTATAGCCAGAACTGAACTTAGTTTGACAGTACGTAGCAGTCTACTTTCTAACAAACGTACAAAAACAGAAAGTGCTGGTGAAGCTGAGCAGGTCGGGTAGCATCTGTGGAGAGAGAGATTCTCACGAATTCTGCCTGACCTTTGAATATTTTCGGTGTCTTCTATATTAATTACTTATTTCTAGAATCTGCGTGTATTAATCTTCTGTTTCTAATGAATCTTGTTAGAATGAGAAAATATTTTATGTCTTTCAACTGATCTTAAAGTTATAAATGAAGATGATTCTCTTTAGTTTAGCTTGGTTTATTATTGTCACATGTACTGAGGTACAGTACAAACTTTTGTTTGTATGCTCTTCAGTTTAAAAAAAAAGATTACATGATTGCAATCAAGCCATTCACAGTGAAAATATTTAAGATTGGAGTAATTTTAATGGATGATAGCAGATTCTTTATTTAGCCTCATTAAATTGGTTCCTAGTGTTGTGGAGTGGATGAGATAACATAGAACTAGTGTGAATGGGTAATGGATGGTCAGTCTGGATTTGGTGGGTCAAACAACTTGTTTTCATGCTGTGTCTGAATTAAATTGATTATTGAGGACTTGATTTCAAGGATAGTTTAAATGATGATTTTTCTTAATTTAGGCTGTAGCATTATTTATTTACAATGTCAGTGAATCAAAGTTGTTGGTTCTTTTCTGTATTAACTGTGTGCTTTAGTTTCAGGGAGGAAATTGCGAAATTTCTTACTGATTATACCAGAGCTCCAAAAACATTACATTCAGAGGAGGTAAGAAATGCCAGTGTTTGCTTTTGTCTTTACAGCTCATTTATTCTTTTATGTTATACTATTATTTGGGGTTGGGCTATTAGACCTGAAACTGTCTTTCCAATATAGAATGCTTTTCATTGAAATAAGGAAGCGTATGGAAATAGTGCTTGACTTGTGCAGTTAAAATGCAACAAAGCTTATTTTTATTGTTAAACGTGTGTGTTCCCAAGTGCCAGCGTATAATTTTTCATTAAGATTTTACAATTTTTATCCTGATATTTATCCAGATGATTCCATAGGGTGTTGATAAGTTGGTTCCATAAGTATTTCTCATATGCGGAGAATCAATTCATTCAACAGCTTCAGCTTTGAGAAATATACTTGCTATATATTTTTTGAATACCTTGTTTCAACACCTCTTTCAAAGTTAGAGGAGAAAGTAAATGATTATTCTGTTTTCCAAACTCCAACCTTCTGTTATTTTATTGAAGTTAGGAGAAACCCCTTGTTGCAGTTGATTCATACAGTCAGTTGTGATTATTATCCAGTAAATTTCATTGTGGATAGAATGACAAAAAAAGGCCAATAGTTTGTGTGATAATGATGATGAGACTGTCAGCATTTGCAGTAGGTGGAGTTCTAATGCTGTTTTTTTCATGGTCTTTCATCGTGGTTGAGGGTACTTGGGCTAAATGCCTGTATTCGTGCTTGGACTCCCTGCTATGGTGATATGTGACATGTCCAAGAAGATGTAAAGGGTAATTTGTCTTTGCCTTAAATGAAAGAGAGGAATTGCGTAAGCCATGGATGAGGAGTTTGTAATTTAAAAATATTTTTAAATAGTTTCATTTGAAACTATTATTTTTCTAACATCTACCAGAAGCTTGCTAATTTAGATTTTTGGTTGCCTGGAAGCATTTTAGATTTGAGAAATTATGATTTTAATAAAATGTTTCTGAATTATGTAGAATACTAATGCATGTCCAGTATTTGTTTTATTGTTACTGGTGCCATTTATCTCTGGAGACATGATTTGCTGGCAGCTTTATTTCAATATATTGCTGGGGCTTGCTTTGGCCACCTCAGATATGACATTGCATTGCAAAAGGCACATAATGTGCAGGGTCTTGTTGTGGAGTACCCTTTCAAATTCTTGCTTGATGGATCAGTAAATAAATGTTTTCTTACCAATGTCAGTGTTAAGTTCACAAAATTTGTAGCTAACTGCAGCATATACCTAATAAGATGAAGTCATTGGATTGAGTTAAATTAACTTCTGTTTGCTGTAGGAGTACATACATTGCTTTGTTTTGTGAAATTGCATTTCAATGTAAAGATACAACGCTGTAAATATAAGCGCTGGGTCTTTGCTTAAACTTGCTTTAGTGTGAGAAACATAGAAATTAGGTGCAGGATATGCCCTTCGAGCCTGCACCGCCATTCAATATGATCATGGCTCATCATCCAACTCGGTATCCCGTACCTGCCTTCTCTCCATACCCTCTGATCCCCTTAGCCACAGGGGCCACATCTAACTCCCTATTAAATATATCCAATGAACTGGCCTCAACTACCCCCTGTGGCAGAGAGTTCCAGAGACCCACCACTCTCTGTGTGAAAAATGTCCTTCTCATCTCAGTCCTAAAGGATTTCCCCCTTATCCTTAAGCTGTGACCCCTTGTCCTGGACCTCCCCTGGACAATGGGAACAATCTTCCTGCATCTAGCCTGTCCAACCCCTTAAGAATTTTGTAAGTTTCTACAAGATTGCCTCTCAATCTCCTAAATTCTAGAGAGTATAAACCTTGTCTATGCAGTCTTTGTTCATAAGACAGTCCTGACATTCCAGGAATCAGTCTGGTGAACCTTCTCTGCACTCCCTCTATGGCAATAATGTCCTTCCTCAGATTTGGAGACCAGAACTGTACGCAATACTCCAGGTGTGGTCTCACCAAGACCCTATACAACTGAAGTAGAACCTCCCTGCTCCTATACTCAAATCCTTTTGCTATGAAAGCTAACATACCATTCGCTTTCTTCGCTGCCTGCTGCACCTGCATGCCTACTTTCAATGACTGATGTACCATGACACCCAGGTCGCGCTGCATCTCCCCTTTTCCTAATCGGCCACCATTTAGATAATGGTCTGCTTTCCTATTTTTGCCACCAAAGTGGATAACCTCACATTTATCCACATTTATACTGCATCTGCCAAACATTTGCCCACTCACTCAGCCTATCCAAGTCACCTTGCAGTCTCCTAGCATCCTCCTCACAGCTAACACTGCCCCCCAGCTTAGTGTCATCCGCAAACTTGGAGATATTGCCTTCAATTCCCTCATCCAAATCATTAATGTATATTGTAAATAGCTGGGATCCCAGCACTGAGCCTTGCGGTACCCTTACCTTACCTTGGAAGACTTACACAGTTCCCGCTGCATCAAAAAAATCCCAGAATATTATAAAGGACATTTCCCACCCCGGACACTCCCTGTCTGAACTGTTGCCGTCAGGCAGACGGTACAGATCGACAAGGACAAACAGACTTAAAAACAGTTTTTACCCCACTGCTATAAAGGCACTAAATGTAGCTGCCAAGGAACGCAGGGACTAAGGGACTGTGGTTGGTACACTGTGAAATCGACAGAAGGATGTAGGGTTGGGTGTTTATGCGTGCTATTTTCATATTTCATATTTATTTTAGTTTATCTTTTTTAATATTTTACCTTGTATGTATCGTTAGCTTTTATGGTTTGAATGTTGCACTGACTGGTTGACATTTTTAAATTTTGTTGTACATGGTTCATGTTACAATGACAATAAAGAAACTATTCTATTCTACCCCACTAGTCACTGCCTGCCATTGTGAAAACGACCCGTTTACTCCTACTCTTTGCTTCCTGTATGCCAGCCAGTTCTCTATCCACAACCCTTTTAGAATTGATTGCCAGTCAATCTTGGCCAATTCACGTCTCATACCCTCAAAGTTACCTTTCCTTAAGTTCAGAACCCTTGTTTCTGAATTAACAATGTCACTCTCCATCCTAATGAACTCAACCATATTATGGTCACTCTTGCCCAAGGAGGCACGCACAATAAGACTGCTAACTAACCCTTCCTCATTACTCAATACCCAGTCTAAAATAGCCTGCTCTCTCGTTGGTTCCTCTACATGTTGATTTAGATAACTATCCCGCATACTTTCCAAAAAATCCTCTTCCTTAGCGCCCCTGCCAATTTGATTCACCCAATCTATATGTAGATTGAAGTCACGCATTATAACTGTTTTGCCTTTGTCGCACGCATTTCTAATTTCCTGTTTGATACCATCCCCAACTTCACTACTACTGTTAGGTGGCCTGTACACAACTCCCACTAGTGTTTTCTGCCCCTTAGTGTTTCGCAGCCCTACCCATATCAATTCCACATGCTCCAAGCTAATGACCTTCCTTTCCATTGTGAGAAATTCTGCTGCTTCTCTGAATGATTGTAGCATAAAGAGACGTTTTGTTTCAAATTGTTCTTCAAAAGCCCAGTTGCATGTGATTGTGATGCTAAATAGTCAGTAGTCTTTCGGCAGGGGGGTTGTGAAATATTTTTTAGTTAATCAAAATATAGCTAATATTAAAAATACATCATTGGCCATTGCACTTTTATAATAATACCAATATTAACTCCATGTACTTGGTTCTTTTCAGATTATAATTATGAATGGATGTTGTTCGATTTTTGCTGCACTTTCTATGGTCTTGTTTGACCCTGGAGGTGGGTGCGTCCATTACATTTTATTTTATTACACTTTTTCTTTTTAAAATCCAATTAAATGTATTTCTATTTTTTAAGATGGCTACCTGATTCCAACTCCCTATTATGGTGGTGTGAATCCATACATGGACCTTTATGGGGAAGTGCAAGCTGTACATGTTCATTTGGATAGTAAGGTGCGTGAGTATTAAGTTTCCTTAGTTTCCATTTTCATTGACAATACTATTTTTGGATAAGCTAAGATTTTAATATTCATGTCTAGATATCGGAAGGTGAAAGTTTACCCTTTCAACTAACGGTGGATAAGCTTGAATCAGGAATGCAGCACGCAAAGGAAAAGGTATGCTTTGCTACATTTTAGACCCAGATGTAATATTTTTGCTAGGAAAGCCAATTTATGTACAGATGCACGATAAAGTAGTATGTTATCGTCTTCAGGAATTGAGATGTACATTTCAAAAAAAGTATTTATATGCTTGTATTAAGAGTATGCTCCCTCCTTCCACCACTCTGTCCCGTTACCCTGTTTCTCTCTTTTCCTGCTCTCCCCATCCCTGATTCCATCCACAAATCACCTACATACTAAACCCACTCGATTTCTGTTCTCTCGTTCTCTTCCCCTCCTCCACCCACTGTTCACATCTATTCATCATGCCGCCTTATACAGTGCCCTCCATAATGTTTGTGACCCATCATTTATTTATTTGCCTCTGTACTCCACAATTTGAGTTTTGTAATAGAAAAAAAAATCACATGTGGTTAAAATGCACATTGTCAGATTTTAATAAAGGCTGTTTTTATACATTTTGGTTTCACCATGTAGAAATTACAACTGTGTTTATATATAGTCCCCCCATTTCAGGGCACCATAATGTTTGGGACACAGTAATGTAATGTAAGTGAAAGTAGTCATGTTTAGTATTTTGTTGCATATCCTTTGCATGAAGTCTGCTTGAAGTCTGATTCATGGACATCACCAGTTGCTGGGTGTCTTCTCTGGTGATGCTCTCCCAGACCCCTATTGCAGCCATCTTTAGCTTATGCTTGTTTTGGAGGCTAGTTCCCTTCAGTTTTCTCTTCAGCATATAAAAGGCATGCTCAATTGGGTTTGGATCGGTGATTGACTTGGCCACTAAAGGATTTACCATTTTTTTTTTTTTTTTAGATTTGAAAAAACTCCTTTGTTGCTTTAGCAGTATGTTTGGGATCATTGTCTTGCTGTAAAATTAACTGCTGGCCAATGAGTTTTGAGGCAATTGTTTGAACTTGAGCAGATAGGATGTGTCTATACACTTCAGAACTCATTATGCTACTGCCATCAGCAGTTGTATCATCAATGAAGATAAGTGAGCCAGTACATTCAGCAGCCATACATGCCCAGGCCATAACACCCCCACCACTGTGTTTCACAGATGAGGTGGTATGCTTTGGATCTTAGGCAGTTCCTTCTCTCCTCCATACTTTGCACTTGCCATGACTCTATGTTAATCTTTGTCTCATCTGTCCACAAGACCTTTTCCCAGAACTGTGGTTGCTCTTTTAAGTACTTATTGGCAAACTGTAACCTGGCCATCCTATTTTTGTGGCTGACCAGTGGTTTGCATCTTGCCCCTGTATTTCTGTTCATGAAGTCTTCTGCAGACAGTGGTCATTGACAAATCCACACCTGAGTCCTGAAGAGTGTTTCTAATCTGTCAGACGGGTGTTTGGGGATTTTTCTTTATTATAGAGAGAATTCTTCTGTCATCAGCTATGGAGGTTTTCCTTGGCCTGCCAGTCCCTTTGTGATTAGTAAGCTCACCGGTGCTCTCTTTCTTAATGATGTTCCAAATAGTTGATTATGGTAAGCCTAAGGTTTGGCTGATGTCTCTAACAGTTTTATTCTTGTTTCCTAGACTCATAATGGCCTCTTTGACTTTCATTGGCACAATTTTGGTCCTCATGTTGATAAACAGCAATAAAAGTTCCCAAATGTGATGGATAGACTGGAGGAAAGAAAAGGTGCTGAGAGCTCTCTTCTTCCTGCATTAAGGAGGCATTTAAACATACATGAGTAATTCCAAACACCCATGAAGCCATGTGTCCCAAACATTATAGTGCCCTGAAATGGGGGGGAGAACTATGCATAAACACAGCTGTAATTTTTACATGGTGAAACCAAAATGTATAAAAATGGCCTTTATTAAAATCTGACAAAGTGCACTTTAACCACATGTGATTTTTTTTCTATTACAAATCTCAAATTGTGGAGTACAGACGCAAATAAATAAATGAGGGGTCGTTGTCCCAAACATTATGGAGGACACGGTATAATTCCATTCATTACCTTAGTTTCTTATCAAATCTAATCTGCAGCCCTTTGAAGCCTCTAAAAATAGCCTGTTGCTATCATCAGCACTCCCTCACTCCCAGGCCCCATCTGCCCATTAACATCTCCTCACTTGGACCCATCTATTGTTTTTATTAATTATTTTTGCTATTTTAAAAACAAAACCTCTAGAAAGATATGTAACATTCTTTAGCCACAGGTGAAGTTCTGGAAGACTGGAAGGTGGCTAATGTTATACTGTTATTTATGAAGGGCTGCAGGGTCAAGCCGGTGAACTACAGGGCAGTGGGTAAGTTACTCGGTGGGTGGGGATGATTGAGGGAGAGGATGTACCAGCATTTGGATAGAGAAGGACTAATTAAAGAGTCAGTTCATGGTTGTGCATCAAATCTGTTTTAACAAGGTTCTGCATTTTAGGCTAGTCTGGAAGGTTAAATTGAATGGGATCTAGGGAGAGCTAGCTAATCGGATATATAATTGCCATGATGGTAGGAGGCAAAGAGTGACGGTGATTTTTTTCTTTTAATTGAAGCATGTGACTAGGGATGTACTTCAGCAATTGATATTGGGTCCATTATTGATTGTCATTTATACAGATGATTTGGATGAGAATGTACAGGATAAGATTAGTAAATTAGCAGGATAAGATTAGCAGATTATAAATGGTATTGTAGACTGAAAAAGGTTATTAAGAATTACAACCAAATCACGATCTGATAAGGGTGTGGGTAAGGAATGGCAAATTATATTGTTTAATTCAGTTAAATTTAAGGTGTTGCATTTTGGGAAGTCAAACCAGGACTGGACTTTCATGGTGTATGGGAGAGCCCTAGGGAGTGTGGTAGAACAGAGAGATTTGGGGGTCCAAGTACATAGTTCCCTGAAAATGGGATCACGGGTAGACAGGGTGGTGAAGTTGTTTGGTACGTTGGCCTTCATCAGTCGGGTCATTGATATAGAGTTGGAAAGTTGTGTTGCAGTTGTGCGAGATTTCGGTGAGTATTATGTACAGGTTTGCTTGTCTTGCTATGAGAAAGGCAACATTAAGCTAGAATGCTCATTAAGCTTATTTGATATTTTAACAATTTTACACATGTTTCAGTCTTTATTTTGTGTTCTGTGAAACCTTTTTGTGCTTTTAAAAACAATTCAGGTTTGTTGTCTGAGGATTCTCTTAAAGTGCTTGGCTGATTAACCTATTTGATGATGACATTCATGCTGCAGAAATTGCCAGGAGCTTTATAACCATATAACATATAACCATATACCAATTACAGCACAGAAACAGGCCATCTCGGCTCTTCTAGTCAGTGCTGAAGACTTACTCTCACCTAGTCCCATCTACCTGCACTCAGACCGTAACCGTCCATTCCTTTCCCGTTCATATACCCATCCAATTTATTTTTAAATGATAAAATCGCACCTGCCTCCACCACTTCCACTGGAAGTTCATTCCACACAGCTACCACTTTCTGAGTAAAGAAGTTCCCCCTCATGTTACCCCTAAACTTCTGTCCCTTAATTCTCAAATCATGTCCTCTTGTTTGAATCTTCCCTACCCTCAATGGGAAAATCTTATCCACGTCAACTTTGTCTATCCCTCTCATCATTTTTAAGACCTCTATCGTCGCCCCTTAACCTTCTGCGCTCCAAAGAATAAAGACCTAACTTATTCAACCTTTCTCTGTAACTTAGGTGCTGAAACCCAGGCAAATCTCCTCTATTTTGTTGACATCTTTCCTATAATTTGGCGACCAAAATTGTACAAATTTCGTTCAGACCGCAAGGTTTGAATGACAATAAATTTTTCCATTCCATTCCACCATTCTCCATTATTGGCCTCACCAATGCCTTGTACAATTTTAACATTACATCCTAACTTCTATACTCAATGCTCTGATTTATAAAGGCCAGCACACCAAAAGCTTTCTTTATCACCCTATCTACATGAGATTCCACCTTCAGGGAACTATGCACAGTTATTCCTAGATCCCTCTGTTCCACAGCATTCCTTAATTCCCTACCATTTACCATGTACGTCCTATTTTGATTTGTCCTGCCAAGATGTAGCACCTCACACTTATCAGCATTAAACTCCATCTGCCATCTTTCAGCCCACTCTTTCAAATGTCCCAAATCTCTCTGTAGACTTTGAAAATCTACTTCATTATCCACAACACCACCTATCTCAGTATCATCTGCATACTTACTAATCCAATTTACCACACCATCATCCAGATCATTGATGTATATGACAAACAATAGTGGCCCAACACAGATCCCTGAGGCACCCCATTAGTCACCGGCCTCCAACCTGACAAACAGCCATCCACCATTACTCTGTGGCATCTCCCATTCAGCCACTGTTGAATCCATCTTGCTACTCCACCATTAATACCCAACAATTGAACCTTCTTAACCAACCTTCCATGTGGAGCCTTGTCAAAGGCCTTACTGAAGTCCATATAGACAACATTCACCACTTTACCCGCATCAATTTCCCTAGTAACCTCTTAAAAAAATTCAAGAAGATTAGTCAAACATAGTTTCCACAGCTGCTCTACTTGTTTCCCTTACCTCACATAATTCAATATCCTTCTCCTTGGTGAATACCGAAGAAAATACATTGTTCAATATCTCCCCCATCTCTTTTGGCTCTGTAGATAGCTGTTTACTCTGACTCTCTAATGGACCAATTTTATCCCTCGTTATCCTTTTGCTATTTATATAGCTGTAGGATCCCTTTGGATTTACTTTCACCTTACTTGCCAAAGCAACCTCATCTTTTAGCTTTTCTAATTTCTTTCTTAAGATTCTTTTTACATTCTTTATACTCCTCAAGCACCTCATTTACTCCATGCAGCCTATAATTATTGTAGATCTCTCTATTTTTCCGAACCAAGTGTCCAATTTCCCTTGAAAACAATGGCTCTTTCCAATTTTTACTCTTTCCTTTCAACCGAACAGGGACATAAAGATTCTGTACTCTTAAAATGTCACCTTCAAATGCCCTCCATTTCTCTTCTACATCCTTCCCATAAAACAAAATGTCCCAATTCACTCCTTTTAAATCCTTTCGCATCTCTTCAGTTAGCCTTTCTCCAGTAAAAAATCTCAACCCTTGGTCCATTTCTGACCACCTCCATAATTATATTGAAACTAATGATATTGTGCTCACTGGACCCAAAGTGCTCACCTCCGCCACCTGACCTGTCTCATTTTCTAACAGGAGGTCCAGCACTGCCCCTTCTCTAGGCACCTCTATCTTTTGCTGCAAAAAACTATCCTGCACACTTTACAAACTTCAAACCATCCAGCCCTTTTGCAGAATGTGTTTCCCAGCCTACGTGTGGAAAATTGAAATCTCCCACAATCACTACCTTGTGCTTACTACTAATATCTGCTATATCCTTACATATTTGCTCTTCCAATTCTCGCTCCCCATTAGGCGGTCTATAATACACCCCTGCAAGTGTTGCTACACCTTTCCCATTTCTCAGTTCCACCCAAATAGCCTCCCTAGAAGAGCCCTCTAATCTATCTTGCCAAAGCACTGCTGTAATATCTTCCCTGACAAGCAATGTAACACCTCCATCTCTTGCCCCTACAATTCTATCACACCTGAAGCAACGAAATCCTGGAATATTTAGTTTCCAATCACAGCCCTCCTGCAACCATGTTTCAATAATCGCCACAACATCATACTTCCAGGTGTCAATCCAGGCCGTAAGCTCATCCACCTTTCTTACAATGCTCCTAGGATTAAAATACACACATTTAAGAAACCCACCACCTCTTATTCTCTGTTTATTATCTTTTTCTTCTTTCTCCCCTACATGTTGGGCCTGAGTGCTTTCCTTCTCTGCCTCCTGCCTCACACACTGTCTACTAGCTTTCTCTATTTGAGTCGCTCCCCCCCCCCCCCCCCAACCGTTCTAATTTAAAGTCTCCCTAGTAGCCTTTACAAATCTCCCCGCCAGGATATTGGTCCCCCTCGGGTTCAAGTGCAACCCATCCTTTTTGTACAGGTCACACCTTCCCCAAAAAAGGCCCCAATGATCCAGAAACTTGAATCCCTGCCCTACACCAGCGCCTCAGCCACTCATTTATCCTCCACCTCACTCCATTCCTACTCTCACTGTCGCGTGGCACAGGCAGTAATCCTGAGATTGTTACTTTTGCGGTCCTTCTCCTTAACTCTCTTCCTAACTCCCTAAATTCTCCTTTCAGGACCACTTCTCTTTTTCTACCCATGTCATTGGTACCTATATGTACCACAACCTCAGGCTCCCCTCCCTCCCATTTCAGGATATCTTGGACACGTTGAGACGCATCCCAGACCCTGACACCAGGTCGCAAACTATGTCCTGGGTTCTTTGAAATCGGGCATGGTGGCGCAGCGGTAGAGTTGCTGCCATACAATGCTTTCAGCGCCAGAGACCTGGGTTCAATCCCGACTACAGGTGCTGTCTGTACGGAGTTTGTACGTTCTCCCCGTGACCGCGTGGGGTTTCTCCAAGATCTTTGATTTCCTCCCACACTCCAAAGGCGTACAGGTTTGTGGGTTAATTGGCTTTGTATAAATGTAAATTGTCCCTAGTGTGAGTAGGATAGTGTTAATATGTGGGGATTGCTGGTCGGAACAGACTTGGTGGGCCGAAGGGCCTGTTTCCGCACTATCTCTAAATTAAACTAAATCATTGCGAAATTATATTGATCTCCTGTTGTCTGTAATATAAAAAAATCTAACTAATGTTCTTGTCTCCATCCTTGTATTACTGTTTTGATTTTGTTTGCAGCATATCATTCTTATTGTTCGTATCATTCGTCTTGTTCTTATCATTATCTACATCCCCCTCATTTGTTGCATTTTTTTCCCTGGTTGATCCAATTTATTTCTTACTATGCCTCGCTGTGCTTTCCCGTTCCCCTTCTTTGGATCAGAATGGAGTTTTGTGTGCTCTATGTTCAAAATTTGTTTAATCTGTATGCTGCCATCTCTTGCCACTTTATTTGAGATGGTTAACAGTAAAATGACTAAGGTAGTCAACTATTTCACTTATTGTAACTGCATTTTATTGTTGCTGTCTGTTTTTTGTTATGAGCCCAAAATAACTAATTAATAATAGTAAATTATAGTTTTTTTAAACGGCTGATACTGTCAGCATATTACCATTATTCCTAATTGTCTTTCTTATTAGAAACAAGGGGTGGGAAAAACATCAGGATTAGGTAATTTATGCTTTCAAGTTTACTCTGCCATTCAAAATGATCCTGACTGGTCTTCTATATTAATAAGTTACTTACAGTCCCTCTGATTTGATCATTTTGATGTTTGCTCTCATTTGCTCTCCGCAGACTCTGTTACCTTTTGTGTGTAGAAACCAATCGCTCCCCTTGTTAAACGCATGTCATGACTTGGCCACCCTCACCACCTGAGGTAGAGAATTTCTGAAATCCACCACCTTTGAGTTAAGAAATTTCTCCCCCATTTCAGTCCTAAATTCCTTAACCTATTTCCTGAGAGCATGAATCCTGGTTCTAGTCAGGACAAGCATTCTGCCTGCATACAGCCTACTGGATTCTGTCCGTATTTAGTTTTAATTACATCTCTCCTTATTCTTCATCACTCCGTGTGGCCCAATTGTACAAATCTTGACATATGACAATGATAAGACTCACCATGTCTGGAAGCTGTATGGTAAACTGTCATTGCATACCCTCTGTAGCAAGTACATCCTCTTGGATAGGGAGACCAAAACTGCTTGCTGCAATCCAGGTGTTTCGCAATTATTAATGTTCTGTCTGGCAATGCGTGGATAGTTTAATGTTTTTTGTTAGGCTCTAACAAAAACACAAAATAACCTTTAAGACTGCTGGCAATGATTCCAAGGCTGCAGTGGCATACAGCAATCAACTCCAACTTCTAGATAAATTTAAGCTTGTAGTTGTTAGCTTGTTTCAAGCACTGCAGACCCTTGCTGTGACTGTAATCCTACCCATGTTCTTGATCCTACCCTTGACCTGGGCCACCAATGCTACCCACACTCTGGACGCTGGCTTTGTTGCACATCTGCCCGTCTCTCTGACCCCAGATGTTCCTGTTGCTGATTACAACTCCAATTGTTGCTCTGGCCACATATCAACCATTGATATTTCATTTTTTGTTGGCACAAGACATCGAATCTAATTTATCTTAAGGCGACCGGGATACGCTGGAGAAAGCCAAAGAGTAATGTGCCACTTTATCAACATTTCCAGTAATACACACCCAACTTTGAGTGTGTGAATATTGGGTAGTAAATCAATAGATAACATGGATTTGGTGTAGTCTTGTCATATTTAATTTCATGCTTCCTGCATCTTTTTTTAAAAAAAAGCTCTTTTTCCTCTAACCTTTTTGTTTAACTTTCTTTTCCTGAGTAGACATTTGTTTTCATAAGAATCCACACTATGCTTATCATTTGAAACAAGATAGGATTCACATTGATGAAAAAGCAAATCTCACCCTTTTTTGTTAATCTTCTATTTATTCCAACTTTCAATTAATCTTAAGTCTTCATCACACTGAGCAATTTGTATCAGTCATTCATGTTTGGGACGACACAAGAAAACGAGTAACTCAGCGGGTCAGGCAGCATCTCTGGAGAAAAGGAATATGTGATGTTTTGGGTCGAGACCTTCATTCATGTTTGGGTGTCTTGGGGCAATTCTACAGTTTTAAAACGGTTTTCTTTTACTTTTGTCAATCCTGAAGTAATATTCCAGCATATTTTTCAATTGTATGATTTCGGTATGAGTTTTCTGGTCCCAATAATTTGGAGATGATGGTAAATCATACACCCTCTCCAAACCTTGAATTGTATTACTAGAAAGCTACTGTTTTTGTTTGCATATCTAATTTAACTATTAATCCTTCACAATCTGTGAAATTTCAGTTGATAAGAGTCAGGGCAACAATAGCAGTGTAATGTTCTTATTTTGATTTCTCATTCATGATAATTTCATCCTTTATCTTACACCAAATCTGTATTTATAGTAGTTATATATATTGTCTGTTTCTACAGTTGGATTCCATTGAGTTCAGGTAAATCATATTTCAAAAGTGGTGTAGAGTATGCAGCTGTTACTATATATATAAACAGTTTGAACACAATCTACTGAAGACTCATTCTTGTATTTCCAGTTCCCCAATTGCACTGAAAATTCATTAACATTCAATTCCACCTTGTGATTCTTGCAACTGAAACATACTTAGTCCTTTTGTTGTTACAACACCTTAGTTTAACATTTTGAAGTTAACTCCCAAATTGTAAGATTACTAATGAATAATGCTAATACCTGACAAAGGCATGTTTATAGTTTTAATTCTACTGAATGTTGGGCTCGGTCCTGAATAGCATTGATCTAGACATAGAATATATATTGAATATTGCACCTATATTTCATGGAAAAAGCTGTTCAATCTTTAGATCATGCAGCAAAGTCCTTACATTTATTGTTTGTGACTTTTAACTTTTTTCCTTGGCTAAGTTTCTAAAGACATTATTCGCAATTCATGAAGTGTTCAATTTGTCGCATTTACCTGGAAACTATCACAATCTTGCCTGCTCTTAATATCTCCAAACAATTTCCAGCAGAATCAATTGCATAGCAATTTAGAAAGATGAGTTTAATTTCAAGTCTATTTTAATCCTAAAGTATCAGTTACATTGTCATGCAGATTTTTTTCCCTTCAAATCAAGAACAGATTGGTTAACACACAGGTTGTGTCATTTAAGTTTATGATGTTAAATGGTTTATTTAATGTAACTTGAATTATGCAATCAGTGCCCCAGCTAGTTTTGTGTTTTGTCGATTTTGGGGAATTTTGGAGAAAATAATCGAAAATGCCCCTAAACTTTAGGATTTAAAAAAAAAAAAAATCCTGGGCCCTAAATGATAAGGAACCATTTATTTTTTTTACTTTGAATTGCAATACACTTGGTCTAATTAGCTCCGGCACTGTATATCTTTCTGAAGTATGTTAATTGCAGCATGGTTACATATTATTTTAATTGGTTATTTGTTTGTTAATTAATGAGTGGCGACTAAGAAAACTCGCCATTTCTTTATCTTCAGCGTCTTCGATTCTCGGTTTTTCTTTTTTCAGGGCATCAGAGTCAGAGCTTTAATCCTGATCAACCCTCACAATCCGTTAGGCGACATTTACCCTGAACAGTTACTGAAAGACTGTCTAGACTTTGCACACAGGTTTGAGTCCTACCACTGTTTGGGCTGCAATGTTGTCATAATGAAAGTTTCAATACAAAATTAGCTTTAATCAGTGCTGCAGAGTGATTGCCAATCTTTATTTGCATGCTAACAAAAAACATTTACAGATATGGGGCTACAATGTAAATACCTGAAACTGAGTGTAGCTGTACACGTTAAACAAAAAGTATTAATGGAATTTTTGTTCAGTAGATCTATTGTAGAATATACATGTAACTTAATGTACAATTAAATATTGAGTGCAGGATAGCTGGATGACATTTATTGCATTTTAAATATAGTATCTCATCAAATTTTCTTTATACTTGGTGTTTCACTCTGTGGTGAAGTTTGGATGTATGCCTGCAGGGAAGAGGAACGAGTAAACATTCACAGCTAGTTACTAATAATATAGTGGCTTGGAGCAGGTCATAGTCTGATTAGACTTGGTGAATAACAAATGATTTAGTTGTATGAAGTCAAAGCTTGCTATGAAAACTATTGCATTTATAGACTATTCTGCCCTCTAACATACCATGGGTTTTATCAGAATCAGATTGGATTTTAGAAAGTTATTTTAATACAAGATGGCATGATGCAGAAGTGTATAAAGCAGGTAATTACTAAATCCTGTAGTTATAGCCACTGTAGGTTGGAATGTGCATGTAATGCCAATTCAGCTACTCATAGGGGCCACTGCATCCTGGCATTGAAGCCTGTATGTAGGTTCCTGCCCAAGGTGGTTGCAATTGGTCTCCAAAGCGTGAGAAAATCAGGTGGGGAAAAAATAGCAGGATAACTAGTGCTCGCACATGCAGTAAGATAGTGTATGCTTTTTATTTTATTGGTTTATTATTAAATTAAATTTGCATGAATCTCTGAATGAATCCATTTAAAATTTTATTTGTTAGTGTAAATAGCTCATCTGGTGATGTCATTCCTCAATGTTTAAATCCACCACCGATTTTCCAGCAACTGGACCTCCTTTTCCTATTCCAGCACCTCCTTTAATCCGGACCAAATAACAAGATCGCACTTGAAATCTCCTTTCCCCCCCCCCCCCCCCCCCAGAAGTCTCCCAGAAAATGTGGTGCCTAGGCCGGATGAGGCCATGATCCTGACCTCATCGGGATATCCGCGCTGATTGGTGGGTCGAAATTTCCCTCTGTGGTCAGGGTTCTGGAACCCGCTGATCCGTTCCCACAGCAGACTCCTGCGGCTGATCTGCGGTTGAATTGGTCCCCTGCGGCTGGGGCTCTGGAACTCCAGCCCGGCCAGATCCATTCCCATAGACTACTTCTGTGGCCCACTATGCCTCTGAGGGCCGGTATCTCGGCACCTAGGTGGACTGTTCCGGTACCGTTGGACTTAACTTGGAGGCCATGACCTCTGTTGGTCTTTGCAAAACGGATAATCCAGAAAGGCTCTGGATACAAGGATGCTGGAAAATCACTGGTAGACAAACTTATTTTTTTAATTAAAAAACCCAATCAGTACTGGGGTGGCTGTTGGTGGTAGTGTATTGTGGAATGGAAAGTCCATAAGTGCATTTAAGACAATCTTTTTAAAGATTCTTGGGAATGGTGGTGTTTTTTTTTCTTCTCCATATATAATCTTAATATGCATTTATGGTCTTTTGATGGATGTTTCTAAAACTGCATTTGAGATTACAGGAGCAAGGTTCGTATTTCTTTTCTAAAAAGATTCCAAAACATAGATGTGGTAAATCAGTTGAAATTGAATTGCTGTTGAATAGCAAACTGCACTGAAGCAAAAAACATAGTAATATCTGGATGGTTAAACATACATATAAAAATCTGAAACTATGTCCAAATTGTGCAAAGCATTTTGAGTAACTAACCAGACCTTTAATCTGTCTTGAGCACATGGATGTGCGTGGAAATGTGGGCAGGAAATCCCTAAGTGTATCCTTAAAATTGGTAAGTCAAAAATCTTGTTTTCATCTGGGATGTTGGAGCAGAGAGATTTAAGGTGTCAGGAAAAGGATAATCATTCAGGCCCTGGCCCTTATTTACTGAAATAATTTAAAAAAATTGGGAGTTTCCTCTAACTTTTGTTTGATCATTTTGTAGACACAAATTGCATGTAATAATGGATGAAATTTACATGCTATCACGGTTCGAGGACATCAACTTCACCAGTATTCTTAGTTTGAAGTAAGCATGTGAATTATTTTATGTAGATTGATCTGCAAAGGTAATAGGATGCCATTAACTATATATGTTTTACAGATTTGAAGAATGACAAGTATCTGCAGACCAATTTAACAAATGTAAAATTAATGCATTAAATAGTAAAGTCAAATATCTCTACACTTCTATTCCTTGTAATTCAGAGATTTATTTTATAAGGATGTCTTGTAGGAATAAATAGTACCAAATACAACAAGGGTTGATTGCCCTTTATCATTTTTATTTGTTTTTTGCTGGAGCATTCAAAAAATAGAAAAAAAATGTAGAATTATTACAGTACATGAGGAAACTCAAAGAATGTTGCCATGCCAGAAATCTAGAAACTAAATGTTGGAAGCACTCAGCAGTTTAAGCACAGGAAACTATCTTGTGGCTTGTTGAAACCTTGCTGGTTTTTGATGTGCTGTCTCGTGCATTCACCGATCACTGCTATTCTCTGACTCTTTCCCCCATAGTTTTGAAAGGGTATACCTTTTAAGTACTGAATTCTGTAGGCAAACCGATTGTAACTATGTTATCCAAGAAGTTTTTGTTTATGCCATTCACTTTTGGAACATCTGCTGGTCACGAGGAATAATTGTTCTCCGACTCAACCCTCCTGCAATAGTTTTTTCTCTTTAGTTAACTTATCTTAACTTTTATCTTTGAACACTTCTATTTAATCACTCAAATGTTCCTGTACTAAAGGGAAGAATCCCAGCTGTTCTAATTCTGATGACATTCTGACTGTTTCTTTGATCTAAGATGTTAATTTACTCGTCTTTTCACATATGCTGACTGATCTGTTGAGTGGTTCCTACATTTAGTATTTTATTCTAATTTATTCACAGCTCTGGAAATTTGTTCCAAGAACCGTTCACATTTTGTTCTGCACCCTTTCTAAGGCCTTTGGCCCTTCCTGAAACTCAGATTTAGACATACTTACAATTGTGGTTGAATAAATATTTTTATATTCACACAACTTGAGTTTCTTGCTTTTGTACTCTGTCAAAGATCTTGTACGTCTTTTTAACTGCTTCCTTAACGTCCTCCTACCTTCAAAGATTTATATGCATGTGCTCCCAACTCTGTGTTCGGCACCCACTTGAAAATGTTATTCTTTAGATTATTTGCTTCTAAATTCTTTCCACTGAAATGTGTCACTTCTCCTATCTTGGTTTTAAATTGTGATGTGATTGCCTATTTCACACGATTGTCTACTTCCTTGGGGGTGTTACCGTTCTTGTCATTGTTTAATGTCAAGTTTGTGCATGCACAGATTTAAAAATTGAGCCTTGTACATTTCAGATTAATCTATTGAGAAAACAAACTAATATATTAATATTACACAAAGGGAAAACTATACCGCACTCAATTTTGGAAAAAAAAGAGAAGTGTATCTGCTATTACTGTTTTTATTCCATCCCAGAACAATTTTGAAACTAAGTAACATACTTTGATTTTGAAGTCTTTGATTTTGCCGACAAATCAGTATTTAACACTTTATCAGACGAACATCCATAGACTAAACATTAACATTGAAGTATTTTTAAATTTACTCTAAGAACAGCAGATGCTGGCTTACAAAAAAGATGCACAATGCTGGAATAAGACTCGCATTGCTGGAATAACTCGGTGGACCAGGTAGCCTCTCCGGAGAACCAGAGATGCCGCCTGACTCTTGAGTTACTCCAGCATTTTGTGTTTTTTTTTTGTTTTTTTTAAGTCGGTCGCTTAGCTCGTTAACAGCTAAACTAAACAAAGAAAATAATTTGTGTAAGAAGGAACCGCAGATGCTGGTTTGAACCAAAGATAGACACAAAAAGCTGGAGTAACTCAACGGGATGAGAGTTGAGTTCCTTTCCTGGAAAGAAGAAATGGGTGATGTTTTGGGACGAGAAGGGTCTTGACCCGAAACATCACTCATTCCTTGTCTCCAGAGATGCTGCCTGTCCTTCTGAGTTACTCCAGCTTTTTGTGTCTAAGTGAAATGATTTCATTGATTTGCATTTTCACCAGATCGTACTTCACATATTCAGATTTCTTCAAAAGTTACAATATTGCTTCTTTTTTCTACTCGAGAAAGGTTACTTTATTAATTCTGTCTGCTGGACACCAAACGTATAGAGATCCTATTCCAAACTACTTCCCTTTCTTTGAAATCATTATTTTATATCGATTTAAATTTAGACAAATGTCAATTATTTTTATTTCTTTTAGCTTTTTGAATTTTATAATTTTATCTACCGCTACATTCGTTCTTTCATTGGGGCACCTATTCTACTAATTTCCACCCTTCTGTGCCCTTCCATTGCGTGTAAATTCCCTTTCCTTTTCCGTCAAAATTTGTCTTAAACATTGCAACATTTTTTCTGTCCATCTCACCAGCCTTGTTGCTATCTTATCACATTTCAAAATTGGATCATAAGAAAATTAGATCTGAAAGCTAAATAAGGCCATTTAACCTTCGCACCAACGCAGCTGTTCAGTGAGGTAATGGGTGATCTTTTACCTTCATGACATTTTACTGCACTAATGCCATATTCCTTAATTCCCTTAATATACAGGAATTTATTGAGTTTGTCGAATGTAATCAATGACTGAGTGTCCATTAATATATTTAATTACCTGGCCTTAGTACCTTCTGAGGTGGAGAATACCATCACTTCTGTAAAAACCAAGTTTTTGTCTATTGATTGTTGGAAATATTTTTGTTCAGCAGATTTATGCTGCAACTTCTCAATAACTTATTTTTGAATAGTAATAATTATTGTACATATTCACAGTGCACCAGATCCAGAAAGGATACACTTTATGTGGGGATTTAGTAAGGTATGTTACATTTTATCTTGTAGTGATTGTTCATTAAAGTGTTGCCTTATGAGATTCTATTGAACTATACCATTTTTTTTTTTTAAGGACAATTGTTCTTTAAAATGTCATTTTAGCATGGAATATATTTTAAAATTAGTAAATTAACATATTTGATTTTGATGACATGGTTCTGCAGCTTGACTATTATTTAAGCAATGAATTTTCCTTGGCATATGTTAATAGAAGTTTTTACTGTCCTTCCACTTTAAGGATTTTGCCATGTGTGGGATATGTGTTGCAGTTTTGCATACAAGGAACAAAGAAATCCGTTCTGCGCTCACTCGCCTAGCCAGTTTTCATCGATGTCCAGGGCCTATTCAATGCATTCTGAGACAGCTAATTGCTGATAGGGGTAGGTTAAACATATTTCTATTGAGAAATTAGATTTTCCGTTGGAAATTCTTATAGACATGTAAACTTTTCTTCTGTGTAGAATGGATAAACAAAACATATCTCCCAACAAATCAACGGCGACTGAGGGAAGCTCACTGTATTATTGTGGATGGTCTGGCTGCACTTGGGATTCCAGTTCTTCAAAACTCAGCAGGCCTATACGTTTGGGCAGATTTTAGAAAAGTAATTATAAGTTTTATTTTCCTTGCTGACTTTTGAGTTGTCCTGGACAAGGATATATGGTCAATATCTAAATTTAAGCAAGAATGCTTAATTTTAGCTTCTAAACCAGAATCTTCCGCCCCTCGTTTTATACTGCTGTAATTGATTCTCGCTGCAGAATTATGCCATTTGTAGGAAATTCCACCCAAGATGTGTTATGTTTGGAGCAGTCGTGCTAATGGTTCCACTGGAAGAGTGTTGAGATGTTAGAATGAGACCAACTGAATAATTCAAAACAGCTTGGGCTGAACAGCCTCCTATAATTTAAGAGGTAAAGAGGAACAATGGCAGATCTCTACTAGAGAGGGAGAAGCCGTCTGGTTGGAAGGCACAAAAGAGTATTATCTTGTACTTGGACAAGCGTTTAAATGAGATAACTACAGGAAATATGAGTCTTTAATACATAATCCATGAGAAATTTTTAGTAATTTGTATCCTAAGTTTGTTGGCCAGTTGATGGAGTAGAGAGATTCCTATAGATATACTTGGATGTACTTAGAAACTCACTACTTAAGCAGAGGTTTTTTGATCTAAACTGTATCTTTAACCATGGTTGTACATTATAGTTTCCATGAAATTTTCTCTGGGTCAAATCGATGAATTGACAATCTGGGAACTTTAAAGTTTTGAATACTGTCACTCAATTGATGATTGTGTAAATCCAGAAGAACTCTGAGGGTTATTAGGAATAGACTGAAGGTGAGGGGTGATTATTAAAAGATCATGCTATATTGTGCATTACTTTTGAAAATCGTGATGTATTGGCTTATTCATTATGGTTTGTTGTTACAGTTTCTGAAAACTCAGACCACAGAAGCTGAGATAGATCTCTGGTGGAAACTCATTCATGGAAAGCTGTACATAAACCCTGGCATTGCTTTTGGCTGTTGTGAACCTGGATGGTTCAGACTGGTGTTTTCAGATGTTGCTGATAGAATAAATTTGGGTAAGAAGCACATAACATTTAACTTTGTTTTTGCAGCACTGGACAATCATTATCTTTTCATTTGAAGGCAGTAACTTGCAATTATGTTTGTATACTCCCAAAATCCCATTAATTATGTCCATGGAGATGAAAGCCAAATAAACATAATTTTCTCTACTGAGTTTCCTCTCCTTAATTAGATGAAGAATGCAAAACCAAGGGGTCCAATTGAGTCATAAACAATTTTGTACTTTGGGCACATCAAAATTTAAATGATATAAAAGGCACATCTTGCACATACTGTTATAAATAATAAATGGATCAAATTTGAGTAGTATACAAAATTATTGAATACTTTCACAGGTACTTTCTTGAAGGGCTAAGCCAAGTCTTTAAATGTGGGTATGTTAAACCTTAAGAGAATGCAAAGAATAATGATTGTTGAGCTCTTAATGGATGAACAAGCATTTCAACATCAGCAGGTATTCACAATATTTAACAGAACATGAAGCTATTATGGTAATGCTGCAAGTAAATGGGGTTAAAACAGACCTATTTCCACAATCTGGAAGAAAATGGAAGGGGAATTGGCCGATTATATTTAACACATTTTTAGATTTGGCCATCTTCCACAAGCTCTTCCCATAAACGTCATGGCAAAGACCGGTTCCGGAGCTTATTCAACCCCTGCTAAATCTTTTGGATATCTTTCATGAGAGATGATCTCTGTTACAATCAGAGATGGATGCAGATCATGACTGAGAGTTCAGTGACCATTGGACGGGAAGGCAGATTATTATCTAAATGGCGTCAAGTTGGGAAAAGGGGAAGTACAACAGGATCTGGGGGCCCTTGTTCATCAGTCTATGAAAGTAAGCATGCAGGTACAGCAGGCAGTGAAGAAAGCAAATGGCATGTTGGCCTTTATAACGAGGAGTCGAGTATAGGAGCAAATGGGTCCTTCTGCAGTTGTACAGGGCCCTAGTGATTGAGTCACTGGAGTATTGTGTGCAGTTTTAATTTGAAGGACATTCTTGCTATTGAGGGAGTGCAGCGTAGGTTTACAAGGTTAATTCCCGGGATGGCGGGACTGTCATATGCTGAGAGAATGGAGCGGCTGGGCTTGCACACTTGAGTTTAGAAGGATGAGAGGTGATCTTATTGAAATATAAGCTTGTTAAGGATTTGGACACCAGAGGCAGGAAACATGTTGGCAGAGTCCAGAACCAGGGGCCACAGTTTAAGAATAAGGGGCAAGCCATTTAGAATGGGGATGAGGAAACATTTTCTCACAGAGAGTTGTGAGTCTGGAATTCTCTGCCTCAGAGGGCGGCAGAGGCCGGTTCTCTGGATAATTTCAACAGAGCTAGATAGGGCTCTTAATGATAGCGGAGTCAGGGGATATGGAAAGAAGGCAGGAACGGGTTACTGATTGGGGATCAGCCATGATCACATTGAATGGCGGTGCTGGTTCGAGCGGCCGAATGGCCTACTCCTGCACCTACTGTCTATTCCAGGCAAAGAAAGGGCAGATTGAAATTTGAGATGCACCTTGATATTGTGCACCACAACACCACTCTTTTTACCGTGCTCCCTTGTCTGAAAACTGAAGCAGGCATGCAATTCAAACACAACCCATTCTCTTCATCAACCTGTGTGCCTCAGTCAAGTAACAGCACTCGCTATTGTTTCTCCAAAGTGTAGAATTCCAGCAATTTAACCAACTTTAGCTGAGATATAGTAGAATGACAAGTAGTCTTGTAGCCTGCATCTTTTTAAAACCTCATTTTGTGTGGAGACCCAACAGGGAGGGAAACAAACTTTTAACAATGACTGCTCAGTACCTCACTCAACATCAGACTACCCTTTATGTGGTATTTTAATTTTGTGAAGTGACTCGTCCAGTTTCTTAATGAATAAATGGAATGGATCTGCACTTGGCATACACCTAATATGATATAGATTTAATCTGTAATCTGAAAACCCTCAAGTCAGTTCAATACATAAGCAATTTGTATCCCCTAGTCTAATTTATGGAATTTAAATGAACTCTCCATCCAAGCAACATATCCCTTCATTTCAAATACATTATTCTTCTGACTCTTTGTGGCTGTTTATTTGTAAAATGATCTTATGTTCACACACAATTTTTGATTATAGTTGAATCTAACTTTACATTTTTCTAATTCACAGGGATTCAGAGGTTAAAGGTGACATTACAAGCTTATGTATCAGAAACATCTCCAATGGATGATCTGAAGGAGGTGCCTTCTAGTTTGGTCTCTGCCAAGATGTGTTCGGATGATGACTCTTCAGAGTGGGGAGAATTGCTGCAGAGAACATCAGAAGCCCTTACACAAAATAACACTATAGTTAATGTGACTGCTTTCACATCTGCAACAGGATAGGCAATTGATCTAAACTGTTCAAATAATATTTGGCACTGAGTGAAGCCAAAATGTAGTTGAAAAACTTTCTATGAACTAATTTAAGAAGTTCTCCCTCACTGTATAGTTACCCAGTATGCTTTGCTTAGGATATATTATGAATACATAGAACAAGTGCTGTATTAACAGGAAAGAATGACAACATAAATATGTCTATTTAGGGTGGGATGTCTCAACACTATGGAATAAGTTTGCTAATCAGTGAGGTTTTTATACAAGGGTCATCAAATTTTGCATTGGTTTATGCCAGTGTTAAAATAACATTTAGAGGCAAATAGATTCTAATTTGTGTAATTCATAAAGTTATTTATTTCCTCTTAGATGTTTAGATTTTTTAAAATGTTTTGACACCTCCTTTTGTGACTGATGCATTCTCCATTTTTAATTGCAGCCCCTCAATCCACTGAAGACTTCTGAAGTAGAAATGTGTAAATAGTGAGAATCAAAATGTAATAGAATCTGCTATTAAAAATTCTGTGATTTTAAATGTTTGAAAAAAATAAAATGTATTACCTATTTCGTAGGCTTTGTTAAAAATTCCTTGTGCTCTGCATTTGGATTTGAACATTTATCACAAAATGGATCAAGTAAGCCCTTTAAATTAGGCCCTGTAGAAGGACTGTTGCAGATACTGTAAAATAAGTTTTAAATAAAACAGGCATCACTGACTAAGACAATATTTATTGCTCAAAACCAGAAGTTGAGGGTGAGCTGCTCTCTTGAGCTGCAGCAGTCCAGGTGAAGCAAATATCTACACATTTGCTAGTTTCTGCGAGATGCTCCAATTATTTGCCAAGACTCTGATTCACTGTGCCATTTGGTAGTAGCTCCTGAATGTGTGACTTGAAGGTTTTGGTATCCCTTTCATCTCTCACCCAAGGCCTACTAAAGAGTGGAGATTGCAGAGAACATCACAGGAACAAACCCTTCAACCTCTGAAGTCTGCATTGAAAGTAATTTTAAAAATAAATAAATAAATAAAGCCTTTTGAATGGTGCGAGAGTCATATAGTGTGGAAACGGGCCCAATTTATTCACACAGGCCAACCTGTCCCACCTGCCAGCATTTGGCCCATATTGCTCCAAACCTGTCCTATCCATGTACCTGTCTAACTGTTTCTTAAATGTTGATATAGACCCTGCCTCATCTACCTCCTCTGGCAGCTTCTTCTATGCATCCACCACCCTTTCTGTAAAAAGAAATTTAAAAAAAAAGGAGATACATACTCAAATGATTGAGGTAACTGATAAAATTGCTGGGATGGAGCGAATGATGGAAGAGATGATGGATGCGAAAATAGAGGCGAGGTTAAGCCCTATGTCAACTGTACTGGATCAACAAAATGATACGATTAAAGAATTAACTGATGCCGCTCTGACAACTGCGAGGGAGAATGAGAAGATAAACGAAGAGAACAAACGCCTCTCTGAATTAGTACGTAAAATAAATGAGAAATGTATTGATTTGGAGGGGCGGCAAAGACGTAAGAATTTGCGCATAGTAGGTTTGCCTGAGGGACGCGAAGGAAACCATGACCCACGTAAATTCTTTGCTAAACTCCTGAAGGACGTTTTGGATCTGGATGAAGAACCCCTGTTGGGCCGAGCCCACAGGGCTTTAAGACCGGCTTCTAGGAGTGGTGCACCACCAAGACAAGTAATTGTAAAGGTGGTTTATGACAGCGTCTTTGAAGATATGATGAAGATAATAATAAGAAAAAGAAATCTGAAATACGAAGGAGATAACATCAGTATCTTCAGAGACTACCCGGCCGAAGTGGCTAAAAGAAGAGCTCTATTCACAGAAACAAGACGCATCTTGAGAGATATAAAAGGAAAAAAGGAGATCAGATATGGTCTGGTGTACCCGGCAACACTTAGAGTTACCTACGAGAAGAAGGATCTTCGTTTCACCAAGCATACATCGGCACTGGAATTCGCTCGGAAAATACAGAAGAAGGTAGAAGAAGGAGAAGAAGGAGAAGCAGAGGAAGAAGGAGCAGACCCGACAGGAGTAATTGATGAATGAACTTTATGGACCTGCGGTTATGAACCACTCACTGAGAAAAAGGCGAAATAACGGACATTGAATTGTAGTATTATATTGTTTACTAATTAATTAATAAATACTAATTTGTAATTATTAATTGCTAATCACTAATTAGTTTGATTTCCCTTACTCCACTTATATAGTATTACTAATTATGATACTAATTATAGTTGAAATTAACAACTAAAAACTATTAATATGAATAATAGAAAAGGTTATTAAGAATATAAAGTTAGCACCCCCACCCCAATATATACAGTATTCCAAATAAGAGCTGGAATATTTAACATCTTTTTTTTTTAGAAAACGGAAGTCGCTAGATTAGTAGCCATGTTAGTGTGGCTTTCACCTGTGCACACTACACACTATAAAAGTGTAGTCTCTTTTTTTTCTGATCACCTTTTTATCACCCTTTACTTTTTTTATATTTACACTCGTTATTATTTTTTGTATAACACATACTTGATTTTATATTATATATTATATAATCATGACTTCTATCTATTTTATATAATCAGATTAAATGGATATGGTTTAATGGAATTGGAAATTCGCATCGGATTGAAGTTGGGGTGTAATGTCGGGCTGGAGGAGCCAAGAAGGCTACTCCAAAAAAAGCCACCCTAACAATAAAATGCAAGATATGAATGTAAGGAATGGGGGTGATGGAATCACCTTCTGTAGTTGGAATGTTAAAGGAATCAATGAACCAATTAAAAGGGGAAAGGTATTAGCTCAGCTGAATAGATTGAAATCTGGAGTTACGTTTCTTCAGGAAACACATCTTAAAAAAGATGCTCAATATAGATTAACAGCTAAATGGATTTCAAAAGTATATCATTCTTCGTTTACACACAAATCTAGAGGGGTTGCAATAATTATTCGTAAAGGTATACCTTTTAAACTTAATTCGATAATAGAGGATAAGGAGGGTAGATATTTAATAATTACAGGGGAACTATATTTAAAAAAAGTAATTCTTATGAATATATACGCACCTAATTTTGATAATCCACTATTTTTTAAGAAAATATTTAATAGTATTCCTATATCCACCCAATATAATTTAATAATTGGAGGTGATTTAAACTGTACTTTAGATAATTATTTGGACAGATCTTCTACAAAAAGTAAGGCTCTTTCTAAATCAAGTAAGCTTATAAATTCTTTTATTAAGACATCGAATGTTAAAGATATTTGGAGATTGGATAATCCAACCGGACGGGAATATTCATTTTTCTCGCCGGTATTTGGAACCTACTCGAGGATAGATTATTTTTTAGTCGACTCAAAATTACTCCCCTTTACGTATGATGCAAAGTATCATAATATTATTATCTCAGATCATGCTCCATTAACATTTAAGATAAAATTAAAAGATATAGTTAATAAAACTAATATTTGGAGATTCAACACACAGATATTAAAGGATAAAGATTGCTGTAATTATGTGGAGAAACAGATTAAATTATTTTTTGAAACTAACGATAAATCTGAGACTTCCCCATTATTATTATGGGATACATTTAAAGCATTTATGCGCGGTGCAATAATATCAGCACAAGCTCATTTTAACAAAGTAAATCGAAAAATGGAGCAAAAGTTAGAAAAAGAGATAAAACAATTAGATAGTGAAAATATAATACATCCTTCTAAAGAGTTGAGTAATAAAATTGCTATATTAAAATATAGATTAAATAAAATTTACTCTGATCAAGTGATAAAACTATATCAACAAACTAAACAAGTTCATTTTGAATTTGGTGATAAACCTCAAAAATTATTAGCACGACAACTCAGAAGATTAGACGATGAAAAAACTATACATAGTATTAGATCGGTACAGGGAAATACATTGACTATACCAAAAGACATTAATGACACATTTTTACAATATTATCAAAATCTTTATTCATCTAAATTAACAGGGCAAACAGATGAAATGGAAACATTTTTAGAAAAATGTCATTTTAATAAGCTAGATTTTGAGAGTAGGCAATTATTAAATGCTGAAATATCGGTAATAGATATCGAAGAATCAATTGGATCGTTAAAAAATGGTAAAACAGCGGGCCCCGATGGCCTGAGTGCAGAATTTTATAAAAAATTTCATGATCTACTTTCATCAAGATTACAAACAGTGTATAGACACACCTATGAGTTAGGAAAGTTACCAGAGTCTTTAAATGAATCTACAATTACATTAATTCCTAAATTAGATAAGGATCTGGAAGATCCTGGATCATATCGAGCGATTGCCCTTTTAAATACTGATCAAAAAATATTAACTAAAGTACTGTCTCGGAGGCTAAGCTTAGTGATTTCCAAAATAATACATTATGATCAAACAGGTTTTATTCCAAAACGTTATTCATCACATAATCTTAGACGCTTGTTTAACATTATATACTCGAGAAGAAGGAGAGATATTGAATTAGCAGTTATATCGTTGGATGCTGAAAAAGCATTCGACCAGGTGGAATGGTCATATTTATTTAATATAATGGAAAAGTATCAATTGGGGGATGGATTTTGTAAATGGGTAAGAATATTATATTCTAACCCTACAGCAAGAATTTTAACCAATCAAATACTATCACCTAAATTTAGACTTTTTAGGGGATGCAGACAGGGATGTCCGTTATCCCCTTTATTATTTGCTTTGGTGATAGAACCTCTGGCCGAAAGAATCAGATCAGAACCCGAAATATATGGGTATAATACTGACACAACAAATAATAAGATATCTTTATATGCAGATGATATTCTGATTTATATTACTAAGCCGGAATGTAGTATTCCCAAGTTATTTAATGTTATAAATGAATTTAGCGTATTTTCAGGATATAGGATTAATTGGAATAAAAGTGACATTATGCCTATAACTGGTATAAATGTAAATATATTACAAAAATACCCACTAAAAATAGTTACAGATAAATTTAAATATTTAGGAATCAATGTGTCTAAATCCTATAAATTATTAATTAAAGCTAATTATTATCAATTATTAGAGAAACTTAAAAAAAACATTTTATATTGGAAAACACTCCCTATATCTATGATCGGTAGGATTAATGCTATAAAGATGATTTTTTTACCACAATTGTTATATTTATTTCAGGCAATTCCTTTTTTTCTCCCAAAAAGTTTTAAAAAAAATTGATACTATAGTTAATAATTTTGTCTGGGATTACAAAAGTCATAGAATAAGTAAAAAACACTTATGTAAGTCTAAGATAAATGGAGGGCTGGCACTTCCAAATTTTCTATATTACTTTTGGGCAGTCCAGATTAAGAATATGAATTTTTGGTGGGTAAATATGGATGTTGAACCAATGTGGTTAAAAATGGAAAAGGAAGACTGTTTACCTTTCAATATAGAGTCGATTATTTTCGCACCTAAGGAAGTACAAAAAAAGACTTATAGGGACAACCCTATAATTCATAATAATAGGCGTATTTGGAAACAGATAGTTAAGACCCTATATCTGGATAATCTTTCTTTTAGGTTACCAATTAGGAATAACCCACTGTTTAAACCCTCAATCTTAGATGCGGGGTTTAGACTGTGGGAGGATTTAGGAATTAAAAGGATAGGACACCTTTATAGAAATGGAAATTTTTTATTATTTGAAGAGTTACAAGATATTTTTGGATTACCTTCACAACACCATTTTAGGTATTTACAAATTAGAGATTTTATTAAATGTAACACACAAGACTATAAAAAAAAAAGAACCAGGCTTATTAGATGAGCTGTTTAATTTACATCCAAATACGGATAAGCTTATAGCTTATATATACAATATTATTTTAGATAAAGAGAACCCAACAACTGAAACATATCGTCAAGCATGGGAAAATGAAATCGGATTACCTATAACAAAAGAAACTTGGGAAGAATGCTTACAAAGAATACATTGGTGTTCTTTGAATGCCAGACATACACTGATACAATTTAAAGTTATATATAGATTACACTACTCGAAAACCAAATTAAAAAGTATTTTTCCTAGTCTCTCCTCTATTTGTGATAAATGTAAGAATCTTGAAGCAAATTTGATACATAGTTTGGTAACGTGTCCACGGTTGAATTATTATTGGATTGAAATTTTTAAAGTTATTTCGGAAGTTCTTAAGGTTGAACTCGACCCAGACCCAAAATTAATAATATTCGGAATCCCGGAGCCAAATTTGGTACTCACGGTTAATCAAAGAAATTTTTTTGATTACTGTTTAATAATAGGGAAAAAAATGATACTTAAATTTTGGAAGGGAACATTATCTCCAACAATTAAAATGTGGAAAGCAGAGATGTTGGAGACGTTGAATTTGGAAAGAATTAGATTTGTCCTTTTGGACAGGTATAATTCTTTTGAATCGATATGGTCTCCATATATACAGTATTTAGAAAAGTAGCTATTCTTGGAATCACGGCTCGACTGACACCCTATGGATCCGATGCGAATAACTTATTTATAATTGATATTATTGTGCATTTATTAGAGATATTTCTGAATGAAATAGTATTTCGTATAATGACTTTAGTTTTTGTTTATATATATGTAATATTTTTGTTTTTTAAATTTTCCCTTTTTATTTTCTTTTTATTTACGATTGAAGTATGTGGGAAGAATTTTTTTTATTCTTTTTTATTTACTCTTTTTTCTTTTCTCTTTTATATATCTTTTTCTTTATTTCCAAAAAATAGAAGATATTAAGTATTGATATGTTATTTGTAGTAATATTGAATTAAGGTGTTAGTTTATAAAGTAAGCTTTACATTGTAAACGGTTTACTTCAAATAAAAAAATATTACACAGAAATTTAAAAAAAAAAGTTACCCCTCAGATTCCTATTAAATCTTTTCCCCTTCACCTTAAACCTATGTCCTCTGGGTAAGATACTATGCATGCCCCTATAAGATCACCCTCATCCTGTGCACCAAGGAATAGTCCCAGCTTCCTCAACTATAGCTCAGACCATCTAGTCCTGGAAATATCCTGGTAAATCTAATCTGTACCCTTTCCAGCATGACAACATCTTTCCTATAACACGGTGCCCAGAAATGAACACAATACTCGACCTGAAATGTCGCCTATCTCCTTCGCTCCTCAGATGCTGCTGCATCCGCTGAGTTTCTCCAGCTTTTTGTGTAACCCACAATACTCTAAATGTGGCCTCACCAACTTCTAATACAACTGCAAGGTGACCTCCCAACTTCTATACTCAGCCACTATTGTATCTGTTTCCACCACCACCCATGGCTATGTGTTTCAGGCACCCATCACTAAGTGTATGTAAAAAAAAAAAAAAAAGTCCCTCTTCCTCTTTCCCCCACCCCCCTCACTGAAAGCTATGCCTTCTAGCCTTTGTGTCCACTCTGTGATAAGTTCATAAGTGATAGGACCAGAATTAGGCCATTGAGTCTACTCCACAATTCAATCATAGCTGATCCATTTTTCTCTTAACCCCATTCTCCTGCCTTCCCATAACCCCTGACACCCGTACTAACTGGGAATCTATCTCTCCCTATCTTCTTGATTAGTCGGGGGTTATGGTAGAAGGCAGGAGAATCTGATTGAGGGGGAAAGATGGATCATGATTGAATGGCAGAGCAGACTTGATGCGCCAAATGCCATAATTCTGCTCCTATCACTTGAACTTTGAACTTATATCCGTTGACTTGGATGAAGGTTCTAACTGCTTACAAATCTATGCCTCATAATTTTATAAACTTTTAGTGGGTTGCCCCTCTCTGTCTGACACTCCAGGGAAAACAAAGTAAGTTTGTCCAACCTTCCTTTATCACTAATTCGGACAGCATTCTGGTAAACCTCTTCTGCACCCTCTACAAAGCCTTCATCATTTCAGTAATGGGGTGTCCAGATCTGCGCAGAGCACTCCAAATGTCACCTTACCAAAGTTTTATAAAGCTGCAGTATCACTGCCTGACTCGATGCAAACCATCTGCCTTCTTACTACTCCATTGACTTGTGTTGCTACTTTCAGAGAGCTACGGACTTGTACCACAGGATCCCTCTGTACTTCAATGCTCACGAAGGACCTGCAATTTACTGTACTTTCCCCTTTTCGTTTGACTTCCCACCGTGCAACACCTACACTTGAATGCATTAAACTTCCTCTGTCATATTTCCATTCTTATCTATAAACTGATCTATAATATCCTTGTGGATCCTTTCAACTGTTTTCGTTTGCTGTCCACAATTCTACCAATTTTTGTGTTGTTTGCACCTTACTGATAAAATCTTCTATGTTTATGTTGGTCATCACGTATAACGGGCCCCAAAGTCCATGTAGACAGTGCCCATTGCCCTACCTTCATTAATCATCTCAAAATAAAAGGGTGGCAGCCATGACCTGACATGGACACTCCCACATTAACTGTTCCTTAGTAGCCCATTCTCTTTGAATTGTGAGTAAATCCTAATCTTAAAATCCTCACCAACAGCTTCCCTGCCACTGAGACTCACCTGCCTATAATTTTGTGGTATCCCTATTCAATTCATACACAAAAGAACAACATTGGCAATTCTCCAGACCTCCGGGACCTCTCCTGTGGTTAGAATGCAGGACTTGCATACAAGGAGAGTTTGGTCAATGCTGGCCTTTCACTTGAGGATAGAAAAATAAGAGAGGCTCTCAAGAAAAATTATCAAATTCTAACAGTGATGGATAAATGAAACACAGGGCCCATCATGATTAGCGTCATAATGTTGGGGAGAATCTTCTTCACCGAGAAAGGTTGTGAAGCCCGACTTTTAAATATATTCAAGGTGAGGAATCTGTTTCTTAAATCCAAAAGGATGAGGGGATGTGAAAGAAGTGGATTAGCCATGATTTTGCTGAATGATGGAACTATCCCAAACTCACTCCTGCTGTTTTAAGTTTCACAATGCCTCAGTGTAAATTCTGTGATCCCCATTGACTCCTCGTGTAGCCTTATGCAGACACTCTTAAACTTCTGTTCACCTGCAGTGGTGGTATTTTAAGGCCACAAAGTGAAAAATACATAACATTAAATGTGTTGTTACAGCAAGTCTGCAGGAGTCTATAATTTTCTATCCCTGTACTCCCACTAATGGTGGTTGCAGGATGAGAACTCTAACTGAAGGTTTGAAGCTATAAAAAAATATTGACACATGTGTCTGCCAATGCTTGAAATCTGGAGAAAATGAATTTGTGGGTCCGGCAGCATCTGTGAAGATATAGGAACGAACGGTCAATGTTTTGAGTCAAAACCTTGAATCAGGACTGCATCGGAAATAGTGCTCTCCCACATACATAGTTTCTACCACTGGGTGGCAGAGCAGTACACCTTCACCAGGTTCAGTAGCATGCCACACAACTAAGAGTATATAATACCATCTGAGCAATTATGTAACAGGCAGTGCTTCATCTGCCATAGCAACAAACCAAGTAGATTGACATTTCACTAAACTTCAGTTTACAACATCAAATGAAAAAATCCATAATTGGGCACATTTTCATTTTCAAAATGCAATAATATTATAAACTCTATCTCCTTAATCTGTCTTGAAAAATTTAAACCAGGCCTTTTACAAAATGTGGATATTGTGAAATGTGAAAACTTGAAAATTAAAGCTCTTTGTTCAAAATTTAGATCAGAGTGCATTTTAGTGTTAAACTAGACTAAGTGGGAGCCGTTGGGTCCCAGTCACACGGGAGGCCTGGTCCCCCAACGCAACCCATTCTCCAACGCAATATTCCACCACTCACCTGTTCCCCAACACAACCCGTTCCTCCCAACGCATTATTCCACCACTCACCCATAGCCCCTAATGGCGCAGGAGCGACTCATTTCCCCTCATCCCGAGCACTCCCTCCCCCTCTTCTTCATGTGTGGGTGGGGAGGGGGAGAGGAAAGTGGGGGGTGTGGCGGGGAGGTGTGGAGTGGGAGGGGAGGAGGGGTTTGTGTGGATGGGGAGATGTAGGGGGGGAGAGAGTGGTGTGGGGGAGGGGGGTGTGGGGTATGTGGTGTGTGGCGGGGAGGTGTGTATGTGGGCGGGAGAGATGTGGGAGTGGGGGGGGGGGTGGGGGGGGGGTGATAGGGGAAGAGACTAATCTGCGTGGCACCGACTGGCAGGAGAAGAGATCGATCTGCGCGTGCACGGTTTTTAACATTTTTAAACCTTGCTAACATTTACGGCATTCAACCGATTGGAACGTAACTTGGTGCAATCACAGCACAGGAGAACGGTGAGTGAAATGGCGAAATATATTAGCACTATCGCGAGCCGTTTTTGCGCAAATAGAAAGACCGTCAAACTGGAAGATAACAAGAACAGAGTTTTAGTTATGTACTAGACCAAGGAGGAAATGGGGGAGAGAGAGGAGGGAGGATGGGGGGGGGATGTGGAGAGATGGGGAGGGGGGAGAGAGGAGGGGGGGAGAGAGGAGGGGGGGAGAGAGGAGGGGAAGGGTGGGGTGGAGGGCCGAGGGTTGGAGGGGGAGAGAGAGGAGCGTGGGGAGATGGGGAGAGAGGGGGAAGGGAGGGGGGAGGGGCAGAGATAGGAGGGGAGAGAGAGAGGAGGGAAGGGGAGAGAGGAGCAGGAAGAGGGGAGGGGGAAGAGAGGAGGGGGAGTGGGGGGAATAGGGGGAAAGGGAGAGGGTGGAGGGGAGAGGGGTGTGGAAGAGGGAGGGGGTGTGGGGGCAGAGGGGGAGGGGAAGGGAGAGAGAGGGGGAGAGAGAGGAGGGGAGAGAGAGGAGGGGGAAGAGGAGGGGTAGAGGGGGGTAGAGGGGAGGGTAGGGAGGAAGGGGGGAGAGAGGGGGGAGAGGAGGAGCGGGCGAGAGGAGGGGGGGGGAGAGGAGAAGGGGAGCCAGGCGAGCAAGTGGGCTGCAAAATGAGGAGAGAGCCCGGGGGGAGAGAGAGAGAGCTGCAGTACAGGGCCCGACTAGTACAAAACCAAAGATTATAGAGGAGCAAGATGCGCCACTCAGTGGAAATCCAATGGACTGGTGTGTAGTACGTAAGGGAACGTCACGGCCGCCATTTTGGCGGATTGCCTCCCCCTATGTAATCCGCTACAGAGCAGTTGTAAGCAAAGATTATAGAGGAGCAAGATGCATTAGAAAGTTATTAGATTTATTTGTAATAGATCTTTACTTACCTCTCGATCCCTCTCTTTTCTCGATCTTTCTCTCCCTCTCCTCTCGATCTCTCTCTTCCCTCGTCTCTCGATCTCTCTCCCCTATCTTCTCTCGATCTTCCTCCCTCTCCCCCTCCCTCCTTCCCTCTCCCTTTTCCCCCTGTTCCCCCATTTCTCTCGCATCTTTCCTCCCCAGCCCACACCTTTGTGTCATTTCCCTTGCATTGCATTGTGCAATTTCCCTTGTATTGCTTTAACACACACTGTGCACAAAATTACAGGCACACACAAACACACATTCATATAAATATATGGTGGGACAGAGAGAAGAGCTTATTAAAATCTTCTTACAAAGACCATTATGTAATTTATTTCTATCCTCTTTTGGGCCTAAGGCATAGCAGGGCTGCCAACTCTCACACAGAGGGAAAGGAGGGAGAGAGGGAAATCGAAAAGAGAGAGATAGATCGAGAGCGGAGAGAAAGAGATTGAGAGGGGAGAGAAAGAGATCGAGAGGGGAGAGAGAGCGATAGAGAGAAGAGAGGGTGATTGAGAGAAGCGAGGGGGATAGCGAGAAGAGAGGGGATAGAGAGGGATCGAGAGGTAAGTAAAGATCTATCACAAATAAATCTAATAACTTTCTAATGCATATTGCTCCTCTATAATCTTTGCTTGCAACTGCTCTGTAGCTTTGGAGCGGATTGCACAGTGGGAGATCAAGAGACAAAGATTATAGAGAAGCCCAGTTTCCCAGTAGACGCCATAGTCGACGCCATCTCTGGTCCGCTAATATGGCGTCAACAATCACACATGTGATACTACGCCTTTTCCACTGAGTTGCGCATCTTGCTCCTCTATAAACTTTGTACAAAACTCTCGGCAGCTCTCGGGAGTTGTCGGGAAAGCTGTGCGTCAACCTCAGCACCTCTAGGGCTCTCTCGG